>JAQNCA010000030.1:24720332-24739027 GCA_029783725.1 Acanthurus tractus
CACACACACACACACACAGGCACAACAGAAAGATTAACAAGTCCTAAACCTCAGCCTGATGCGTCATCGTTTAGCTGCATCACGTCTTCACAACAGGCATGAAGGATTATTTTGAAATCACAGACAGCTAATGCTCCATCATGTTAGCCACCAAAATTACACAGCAGAGCACAGAGTGTAAGGCTGGCACTCTGTATTAGTGATCTGCTGGAATGACAAATAGCTCTCAGTATAGATGTGCAGCTGTGAGTCACAATGTGAAACATATGGACATTTTCATTTTAGTAACATCAAACAATTCAAAACATGACGTTTAAATTGCTGCACTCACTAAAGACTCACGCTCATCAATCAGAGATAAATGCGTATGTGAAACTTTGTTTTGGTGGCTGCAAACAACTTAAAGAGACACATAAAATGTGTGTCGTAGAGGTTAAGATATTCTGACTCCAGCTACTCAGTCAAGCTCTAAATATGATATCTATTTTCTCTGCAACTTTATAGTTTTTTGTAGAAAAAAAATTATGTCCTATAAAGTTCCATTTTCTCTAGTTTGTAGTTCAGTAAAATATTTGTATTCTCAAACCCTGAGCTGCATGAACCTCTGCAGCCACAGAGGACACACAGACATCATGCAAGTGTTTGCACAGAGTGTAGAAACCCCTCCATGACTTATACTCTGACTTGGAATCACTGGATTGCCATGTTAAGTGAGTGCTTGTTTTTTTTTTGTTTTTTGTCTTTTTTCTTTTATTAAATTTAAGATAAATAAAGATGCGCTATTTTAAGGCAGCCTAGAGCAGCTGTGTTTATAATGAACATTATTGGTCCTGTTATCTCAAGGTAACAACTTAAAGATAGCCTGTGGAATTCTTGTAAACAAAGATATGATCACATTCAGTGTTTGTAACCAAGCACCGGCTATGGCCGTGATCAGAATTGTGATGTTTTAGGGCTGTTTGTCCATCTATCTCATTCCCGTCTAATCTAGAAATGCCTTGGATGTTTTTTTTTTATATATATTAGGTATGAATACTATGACTTGAGGGTGATTTGATTATAAATTGGTGGTCAAAGGTCAAAATCAATAGACCTCACAAAAAAAACCAACATTTTGATCATAACTCAGGTATTTATAAGTTAATTATGACACAAATCATACAAATATCTTATTGTATAAAATAATGAAGTTATGCCATAATAAGCAAAGCTAAAGGTCAAGGACACCAACATTATAATGTTCTACAAATACTATAATTTACATTTGGGGGGGCACTGAACTGGTGACTAATTTTTGTTGCCAACCTTAAAACTAATTTCTGCTGCTAAGTTCAATGCATGTAAAGAATCCATGTTTCAGAATTTGTACATTCTTTCTGTGCGAACATTTCTTTTCTGGATGCTTTGTTATTGACCAGAGTTGTTGGTGGTGCATGGCATGATAAATTATATGGAAATCTGGCCAGTAGTTTTTGAAATATTCTGCAAAGAGGGAAGACAGGCTGACAAATGGGCCAACCTCATTGCTTTTCCCTTCAGGTTTCAGCTAAGATGAGGTCAAATTCTCCTCACTGACTGGAAAGATTTTAGCAAGTGAATCAATCAAAATCCAACTTAAAATACAGATGGAAACATGTTTATATGAAAAGCAGAGGGAGCACCAAACTAAAAGGGAATCCTTTAAAACTTGGAATCTAAAAATAAAACCTGAGCTGTGCTTCACTGCTGATGAGCTCTGATGGATCATCCATGAGTCAGAGGAAGCCCTGCCCACCCCTGACACACCGTTACCAAACAATCAGAGCTCGCCCACTACTGAGGACCTCTGAGAAGACCTCTGCTGTATCGCTGCACAGTGATACATCTACTCGTCACAGTCTTCCCCCACAACAAGCAGAAGAGCTGGGCAGCCAGAAACAACATGCGAAAGATTGGAATTGCTCACACTGTGAATTTCAATCAGTCACCTCTGCTGTGTGTTTCTCCTGTCTGCTTGGTATTTGGTATTCCTTTGAGGTCTGGCTGGTCCCGATGAAGGAGAACTGAGGAGACTGGGAGCAGCTGGCTGCAGGGGGAGGTGTGAAGGATGGAGAAATAGGGTGTCGGTGGATACGAGGTGGTGGGGTGGGTGTTCTGTTACAGCAATCATAGTTTCAGGGTTATACAGGATGGAGCTATAATGGTCTCTGATAAGGATTAAACCACTCAACTGGAGTTGCTCAATACACATTGCTGACTTCTCACGAGCTCGGATGACAATGCAGAACATTTGTACAACTCAGCAAAAATCCCCAAGTCCACAATGCACTCATACTGAATGATGGCACTCTGTCCACACTGACCACACAGAGAGCAGGCTGCACATCAGGCGCTACAGTCCTCCTTCACAGCTACACAGGATGTGTTTAAATGCTGTACTGATGCAGACTTAAATGTTTTTTTTGCATATCTCACAACCCAATGCACAATCGCAGCAGTGTGTTCGGTGGACAAACTGACCCAGGATTTGTTCAAGGTCTGCAGGTGTGAGGAGAAGGTTAGAGTGAGGTTGTGCTGTGAAACAACTCGTGTCTCCACAGTCGGCCTTTAAAGAGATACCGTTAGTGACATACTACAACACACATACTTTCAGGCTTATTTTTATGGCTCTGGCACGCATGAAGGATTTTCTCGCCAAATCTTGGACTATTTCCAAAATACTACATTTTAATTTTTTTAAACAGCTTTTTTATTTAATTTCAGACCTCATACAGTAAGACCAGCATTTTAGCATGATTAAGTTAAATATAGTCCGAACAGCACACAACCTTAGACAGTCTTCTCTAAGAGACTTCCCTAATGCTGCACTTAGTTTTTCACTTTGACAAGACTTGCAAATAATTGTAAAAAAAGAAAAAAAGAAACACACACACATACACAAAAAGACAGCTGAGATGGAAGCTTAAACCCTGTTGAAGAGTCAAAAGTAATCTTATTTTCACATTATGTTAGCTCGTCAGCTAGTTATCCATTGGTATTTGCAGTGATGGTAATTTAAAGTGGGGCATTTCTATTAAAAAAAAAAAAAAGAAGTTTCCAAAGTTCCTTAAAAAAGTGCAAAAGTGCTGCCTAAAATTTGAACAAAGCCTCTTACAGTGAAAAACTGACTGATAAAACTTGCCTCAGGGGTCAATGTCACTTTCAGAACTAAATTATTAGTATTCAGTTAGTCTGATTCAGAAAACTTAACTCCTTACATTTTTCTAGTAACAGCTGTGCTTATAAAGGGATTTTCATTAACAGATGAATTATCACTGATAGTTTCTTCAAAAGAAAGATGAATATCTTCACTTATCATATTGTGAAGAAAAGAATTTAGGCTTTGAGCTAAATTCTGACTTGCCATTAGCACAAGTTCCCCTACATGACGTGACTAAGCCAAACTACCAATATTGACACTTATACTTATATGTCAGATTCCATACCACCATCACATTGACTTGTTGTGGTTGCCCATTTAACCTTCCAAACACTTTCCATTTCTTGTTCCATTTCTTTTTGTTTTGTTTGGATTTCTGAAATAGTTCAGCATTTTTCTTGGATAATAGGTGTAAGAATTCGGTTGCAGAATCAAGTGGCTCCTCTATAGGGTGGCTTAGCCATTAAATAGGGTGAGGAGGTCAGACATCTGGAGGGGGCTTGCGGTAGAGCCACGGCTGCTCCGCACTGAAAAGAGTCAGCTCAGGTGGTTTCTCTCATGGATGCCTCTCTTTGGAGGTATTCCAGGCACGTCCAACTGTGAGGAGACCCCTGTAGACCCAAAATTTGGGCTTGGTTTTAAGATACGTGATAGGTAATACGCCAAACTTTGCTGTCTCTCTTGACGAACCTTCTCATTGTCAAAAATCAAACACCTTTGTGCAGGTGTGTCCTCACTGCGCCGGTCTCTCCAGCCCTGGCATGTATGCAGTGTTTGATACCCATCCCCCTCGGTAATAAGGTCACTAGCAAGAAAAAAAATGTTTCAATCTGTTAATCCCTTTTCCAGCAGTTTGATCCTCCAAGAATTTCTCTTTTTAAATCTCCTCGTATTCTTCTGACAGTGTTTTGTTTGTAGTTGACACCTTTTAAAGAAAAAGGTCACAACAAATTATTTTCAAAAAAAGAAAAGAATAGAAAAAAAACTAGGTAGGCTTAATAAAAAATCTGTCCTGTTGCAAGTCACCATGTAGTCACAAGACCTTGATAATGTCCTTGATCCAACGGAAATTCAAAAGGATGTAATTGGAACATCACTGTACCATCTGTAGTGATTCAGCTTAGAAAAGATTTCTCTCTCTTTTTCCTTGATTTCAAAATAGCTGTGGAGAGAATCAGACTAGGCAAAACCAATTTGAAATGAGTTTTTAATTAGTGAGTAATAGGGCATTCAGATTTGTTTTCTTTTTTTCAGAAGCAGTTAAATAATTGCTTGTTTTCTATTATTAGAAGAAGAGTCAGAAAACTCTTACTAATCAAATAAAAGGGCCAATAGCAGAGAAATCCTTTGTATCTGTTGCAATAAAATCTGAAATAAGAGCTACAGATTTCCCTTGAGAGATCTATTTATCCAAAGCTCAGGTGAAGAACACAATTGTAATTAGCAATTAAGTTTTGTTGTTGTTGTTGCTGTTGTGTTTGTTGTTGTTGATGATGGTGATGTTGTTGATGTTGTTGTTGTTGTTGTTTGTATTGAGCAATTAGTGAGCTAAGATTAATAGCAGCTCATTAAATAATATGCTATGAGTGAACGCTTACACTTGACAGTTTACGTGGCCTACACTGATACATACAATCATGAGTACAGCCAAAAAAAACTCACTTTAGAGTGAGGTCATACATTTTAAGCCCCATTATTTTTATGCAGCTTGTGAAGACAGTTATACTTATATCTTGTCTACACTCTTTGTACCCTCTCAGGGTCACTTGGGATCATAGTTCCAGTCTTAATTGTATTCATCCAGTTCTAAAAGGGGAGTATGTAGTAGTATCACAAAGGTCATAATATACAACTGTTTAACAAGAAAAAACTTTGTCATTATGAGGGTTCTTATGAATTTAAATTTTTTAAAAAAAGTGTAACACTCTATATCTTGAAACTGATATTTCCTGGACAGTTATTGCACCACGAAAATCTCATATTTTTGACATGCCATAGAAGATAAAAAGATATTGTCTCGTTATCCTTACCTAGAATCAACTCCAGATGTTACTGTATTACAAGCAAGAGTGTCAGGCCATGTGACAAGAGATATGTGTTGGAAGGTGCACATGTCACCTAGCTGTCACCTAGCTGTCCAGTCTTGTCTGTGGTCTGATTGTTTTGTCAGTGGATGAAGGGAGAACTCATGTGGGGTTTGGAAAATACCCACAATCCTGCCTTTTTGATTGGAAATGACACTGACTGGTGAGCCATAACTGGGGAGAGTGGATCTGCTCTTCATGTGAAGAGTCATATAAAAGAACTCATATAAGACTATTGATTTCAGGCAGCAGACCACTTTATATTCTTAATACAGGACTGTATGTACTGTGTGGTCATGTGGTCATGCCTGTGTGTTGTGTGGCAGCACTGTAGCATGGATAGGATTGCCAACTCCTTGACAAAACGGGATCTGTGCTTTTGTTTCCAAATACGGGATGATTTTGTAAGGGACGGTTGGCAACCCTAGTTGTGTTGTGCCAGTATTTTTTTCGCGAGGGACAATAGCTGGACCAATGAGTTGAGTCGGATTCTGTGTCGCCATACTTGTTTGTCAGAGTGCTGTCAGCTCATTGGTCAGAGCAGGAGAGGCAGGAGATAAATTTGCCGTAACATCTAATACAAAGCGCCCATAATTCATTAATTACATTGACATTTTACAGACTACTGTTGATTCTCACGATAATATGGGACGAAGTGTGTCCCGTTTCAGCTCAAAACGTGACCAGTACTTTTGTTTCCAAATACGGGACGATTCCGATTTTTAAAGGACAGTTAGCAACCCTACGCATGGACCACTGTACGATGTGACACTGCAGTGTACTAGTGGTGTGATTTTAGTACAAAGGGCATCAAAATGCTGTTGCAGTAAACACCATTTAAAGCCATTAGAATCATCTTTCAGTTTTAAATAAAACAGTTAATAATTCAAGATGCATACCTGACGACAAACAGCCAACCACACTTTACGGATGACATACGCACTAACTTAATGAGTAATTTTAAGCCATTGGTAGTTATAAATGACTGTAAGGAAGTTATTCAAAATGTTGTATTTTTAATGAACATTATAATGACTGTAATCGAATAAATGATGGTTTCATTGCTCATTAATCATGTACACAATAGGTTTATTTACTTCCTTCCTTACTGTCTAACTGGTGTTAATATGGAAGTTTGTGACAGGTGACAAAATTAAATACAACATTTCCTTGTATGACCATATATATTACTTATATATTACTCTGGTAATACATAAGGTTTTTCTTAGCGTTTTTTAGAAACATTTCGCATAATATAAGTACACAACTCCACATAATACAGTGTAAAGATGTTGTTGCTTTTCGAGAAAGATGTTATTTCTGTTTATTTCTGTTCTCAATTTGTCACGTTACAAATGACAGAAATGCACTTTGATGGAGATTGCCATTCTTCATAAAATGGAAAAATACATGAAATACGACTGTTTTTTGTTTACTTTCATACAATTATGGTTACAGACTCTCACCACCTCCCTGCACTTGTATTTTGGGTGTAATTTGATCCTCAAAAATTAGACAAAACATACAATGAACAAAATCTGAAGATGAAGTTGACTGATAGTGTTTTTTTGTCTGTTTCAAATATTACATGGATAATTGTGTTAGTCCATGATGATCATGTACAAGTAGTGGAACATCTAATATTAAAACGGCTCTATCTCAGGTGTTTCCTCGGTCTTTGGAGCTTGGTTAGTTGTTAGGGATATTGTGCTATCAGTATTATTCCTTTGCAGGGTGCGTCTACTTTTTTTTTGTATTTATGGTCTTTCTACCAGCCAAAGTGTTTTTGTCTGTCCTTAGTGTTTTCTATTTTTCCTCTCTGCCAGCAAGAACTGTCCAGAGTGTGGCAACAAGATGCACAGTGGGACCATTGGTCCAAAATCACTCCCTGCTACCTACTGCACTATAATTACTTTTCCTGTAATAGAGTGCCAAATTGCTTTCTATTCTGTGAAAAATTAGCACTGCAGAATGTCATAAAAAAATCCCATAATTAATTGAAAAAAGTAGTGTTCACAGCATGTGCACTTTTTTTTTGCTAAAAATCCTGCAATGCAATTCAGTGTCTTAAATCTCAATTAAGGCTCAATTAGAGTGAAGGGAATAATACACAGACAAATGAAGGAAGGGTTTTAAACACAGAGGTCTTAGCAGTTGCTTCTGCACATCAAATCCCTCAATATAATGGCATGGAACTGGCATACGTCTCAATGACAGACTAGATGAGAGCAGTGTATACGACGTTCCTTGGATTCCTCTGATAAACAGGTGACGGCCCTGACACAATGCATGAACGATGGACGGGAACAAAAGAAGACTGATATCTAAACAGGCCTTTAAACAGCATAATTACTGAAGCCTGGGTCAAATATGTGCACTAAATGATGCCTGTTAGATGCTGTGAAAAGCTCCTAATTATACATAAGTAGTCCTTTGAACTTAGCTCATCTTCAAAAAATCCCAAAGGTCAAGAATGAACATCCATTCACAGACTGAAAGAATCAGCTCTGCAAAGGTTTTAAAAGGGAAGACGTTCATTAAACCTCGCTGTTAGACCACAAGAATATACACAATGCATTTAAGTGAGGAACACTGTGACCACCACTGTTCCCGTTTACTAAGAAACTGAACAAGATAACTTCACCTTAGAAAAAAGCTCCAACATGTCTGGCATGCTTGTTTCAAATGGACGCAGCACCTGAATCCACAAAATGCTTGACATTTTATATTTACATTTGCAGGAATGTATTTCAGGTGCTTATATAAATAGATATCCAATAAGAGGCATGAAAGTAAAGTTCAACTCACAAATCACCAACACTAGAAAATTATACATATACAACGACAAACACACACAGTTGCAGTTTGGAAATCCATCTGACATTTACATGTGGATCTCCAACACCTACTGCTGTTTCACACATACACACTGGCTGTATGAGAGTGGTGCATTAACGTGGGTTTTAGAGGCTGAGTGATGCCTGCTTGTTGTGTAAGAGTGGAGGAGGACGAGGTGGAGAGGTGCATCCGTACAGTCATGAACTTGAGTTTAAAATGATGGTTGTGACATTCCACCTGTTTCCTGCATGTGTAAATGATAATGCCGATTTCTTTGCTTTCTATGAATCACTCCTACAGTTAAGGTGTGATTATACAGTACAGTGATTACTGGTTGTATGGTTCTGACACCCCTCATGTCACAGTCGTTAATGTTTTGCTGCAGCTGGTTGTGTTCCAGTTCTTTAGCATTTATTTTAAGTAGATTCGGCAAGATGTATGTTATTATATGAGAGTGGCTCCCAAAGTTTGGAAACCAGGGCAAACCCCATAAACATTTTATGTGTAGCAGTAAGCAAGCTGTGTTATTATGACTTTGAGCAGCAGTAACTGTCATGTCTTAACTGTAGTTAACTGTGTTTTAATAGGGTTTTTTATTTAGCTGAATATTTTGTCCCTTCTTCCATTTTGGTCACCAGAAATCACGTTTATAGACATCCTGGTTTTGAAAATGACATCCTCTCTGGAGCATAATTTAAAAAAAAAACCAAAAACAAAAAAAACTTCTTTAAGCCAAGCAAGCTGTTGACCCCTGCTTCCATACCTCATGGTAAGCGAGGCTAACCACAGTCTGACTCCAGCTCTAAACTTATTTTTTTGTCTTTTTAATTAATTTAAGTTTATGTCTCCTAAAATGTACATCCTTGGAAAGTTTGTAAATGGAGAGAAGTGTTGTCATTTTCCTTCACAGAATGGGAGATGTCTGTGTCTACAGACAGACATACCCCAGACAAGCGAGAGTTTGTACTTCACAAATTGGAAAACCACTTGCAGACTTGAACATACTTGTCACAGTGAGAGTCTGCATTAATACAAACACTAACACTGTGTCAGAAAATGCCTGTCACAATAGATCATTGCAGAGGAACAATATACACAGAACAGCAGACTCCTCTACCAAGTCTACGTCTGACTCAAACTTGTATATGTCATGGTGTGAATATGTGTTGGTGAGAGTCTGTTTCAGAGGCTGGGTGTGGCTTTCCTTGTGGAACTCCTGTTGAGTTTCACACCTACAACTCATCACTAATCAACACCTATATATGTATATATATATATATATATATATATATATATACACCCTGATCATTCCTGTTCTCATGTGGTAACTACAGCTGAACTACCTGTGATCCTAGCTGAGCTTAGTTGCTTCTAGTATTCTTGTATTTTTGTGACTTTGTGCTGATTTTGTCTTCTCACCGCCTCACCACCGCTCAGCCTCCAACTCTGCCTCCAGCCAACACACCAGCCCGTTTGCCTTCTTGCCCCTTGGCCCTTCAACTGTTTTTAATTAATTTAATTTTATGAGTCCTATAATAATCTAATAATAATCCATGTAATGGAAAAAAGTAGAAAGCAGCTTAAATGAAAATTATTAAGCTGAATACAAACACTTCAATGCTACTTTTGCCACAGCAAGGATGTGTTACTTGCTCCTGGTAAGGGCCGGATTATTTCCTTCTTGCTGCAGAGTCCGTTAAGCATCATGATGCACTGTAGCACACTGTGCCTGCAGTGAGGCAAACAGGCAGTCAGGGGCGCTCTCCTCCAAACACAGCCCTGTGTCCTCTGGCGTGTTACAGCCAGAACACCAGTGAATGCCTAATGCGCTAACAAAGACAATGACACTCAGAGGGTGCCGACCATTAATCCACTTAGACTTTTTGCGGTGTGCATTTCCACGATTACAGGGGCGGGTCAAATTCTATTAACCGTGAGATTTGAGTTTTTTGCCTGAAGACAGGCAGGCAGATGGCGGGTTACCGCTCTAACCACAGGCACAAACAACACTCTCTTTTATTTCATAAAACTCATGAGAATTGCTTCTTGCGGACAAACACGTGTGTGATAATCTGCTGGGTGTGAGATAAGTGCAGCATGTGTATGTGTATGGCCTTCTCTGTGTGACTGAATGGAGATCAGATAGCCGGAGACCTTCATATGTTCACGAAAGCAAAAAAGGCACAGGGAGTGGAGAATGTAGGGTTGGGTGTTTGGGTGATGAGGTCAGAGGTGATGCTACAGACACACACCTATGAGGCATGTGCAGTGTTAGGGAACATAACTTTAGAAGTAATTTTTACCAAGATTCATTATTTGGCTTGAAATGTAGTTATCAGTGTGTTCAATAAATATTCCAATTGACTCACCAAGATTCAATGGCTCTGTGACAAATGGGAGGGTTTAAAATTTTCCTTCCCATTCACTTGAATTGGAAATGCTACAAATTAATGTATAGAATACGTTTAAAGGTTTTTAACTGTAATTTTCAAACATACCACGATTTGTACATTGAACAAGATAATGGCCTGGGTCAGTTTGCTTTTTCTTTGCTTAGTTTTTGTGTAATTATCATCATTAATTACAAATGTCAGCATGGTGCGATCAAAAACTCTAGAGACTGTTTCCACTGAATGGGAACGAGAGCTGTATGTCAGGGATGGAGTTTGTCATGTTGTTGTTTGTCTCGTTCACTTCCTGTTTTATTTTGAAAGTCTCGTCTCCTCTTGTATTGTGTCTATGGCTGACATCTCTTGGCTGACACGAACAACTCATGGCTTTCTGTATTTCTGTTTATCAGGACGGATGTGGAGATGCCTCCTGTGTCAAAATGGTATCTTCTGAAGTGTTGCCGTCTAAGTGTATTTATTTTGTACTCTAAGCAGAGTTTAGCTGATATAGTTGCTAAATTTTGAGTTTATATCAAACAGAGATACATGTTAAGGTAATTTTGGTGTGTTCAACTCGTAAAATTGAACAGTAAATTTTTACTTTTGTAAAACAAAGATATAACATATGGGTTTTTCCATTTTTTTTAAATTTTTGTTGTACTTTTTCAAAAACTGTTTTCGTTTTCTAAGTTGAAAACATTATTTGTTGTTGTACTTTATACTGAACTTTGAAAGCTGAGGCATCAGGAACAGAAACAGAACTTTTGTAAAAGACCAGGTCATTGTTTTTTGTAATTGAATTTTTATTGTGCCAAACCGGTTGTTTTATTGCATCATTTTGTAACTTAAAGTTATAAAGCAATAATGCCGGAGGGGAGCCAAGCCTGGCAGACTTACAACACACACAGCTCAGGGTTTTCTGTGTTTCTGTTTATGGCCACAGCTGCTTGTGAGTATAGAGCCAGAGACCCATGACCGCCTCCTGCCATTTCATTCCTTTCCAGAGCACAGGGCACACCACATCAGACGTAAACACATAAAGAGTACACAAACATAAGTTTTGGGACAAAGTAAATTGAAGTTACTTAATTATTGTCAGCACCTCAGTTACTGAGTTATTTGCACAGCCTTCATTAGTCTATTTTTCACCTATAAGACTCACATTTCAGCACTGTCGTTTATCATCCGTGATGTGAAAAGTCAAATTCCAAACATCATAGCTAAAGAAAATGAACACACCTACAAGGGGTATCTGAGGATCTTCCTGTTATAGTCATGATTTTACATTGGTATAATATCCCAAAATGTTTTACTTTGAATCATAGGAAACTTTCAGGGAGGCAGAGAGCATCCCAGTAACCATAGTAACTTACTCTAACTCTAAACCTGTGTGCACACGGTGAGAGTGAAGAGAGGGAGAGACGCAGCTGCCAGACAGAGGAGCTGCTGACTTCGGTGTGACTGTACACTGTCACTATCTTTTTTTTCGTGCCATTATCGTGTAAATTCTTATTCCACTGGACGTGTGGAGTGAGAGTGTGTAAAAAGAACCTCACAGTCTTTTCTTGACAGCTGGCAGCCCTGCTGACAGTCACCATCACCTGAGCTGAGAGTGACAGAGCACCCAGCAGACTGGACCCCCACTGTCCTGCCTCACCCCAGCAGCACAGTCACTTCTATGATACTGAAATTCGGTTTGTGAATTTTAAAGCCTACAATACCGTCATTCCCACATTTCTCTGTGCAGAATGATGAGGAAAAAAATTGCGAAGACATTTATTGCCCCTATATATATGTTTACAGAGCCACTTGCCAAAGTAGCTTTCAAGAGGGACTGTGTTATTCGCCACGACCAAATTCTACCTAAATTTGGCAGCATTACTGCAACATTAGCTCGGTCACTTAGACAGACATTATACTGTGGAGAAATCATAAGCCAAAAAAAAAACAAGTAACGAAATAAATTGAAGAAGATACTTTGTTTATGCCATTATCTGCATTAAGTTTCAGGTCATTTGAACTGAAAGAAATCCTTAAAGTAATTAAACCAAAATCCAGATCTTTTGATAAAGCTGAAAACTACAGAGTAGTAGCAATTCTAGCTGGATTGTTTCCTTGATTAATGATTTAATTATGAAGTGAAAAAAAATCCCAGAAGTAAAATCGCCTCCATTTTCACCTCTTTCATGTTGTATAACTGAAGTTACTGTTATGGACATCATTTTGTGCCAGCTTTCTCTCAAACTGACCACTCTTATGCTAACCTTTCAGGTACTTGCCTTATTCAAACAGCATTTCAGTCGATAAACCCTCACAAGGAAAACAACTGCAAAATCAATAGACATTTACAAAAATATATGACGGTTCAGTCAATAGACACTTTCCAAGAAAGCTTGGTTTAGTTTTGTTTTGCCTTGTTTTTTTGTCTCTGTGATGCTTTCTTTTTGTCACTCCAACACTGTAAAAATACAAGAAAAAAGTATGTTTTAGAGATAAATTTTAGATTTTAAAAGTCCTGATGTTTTTACATGTTTTGTATTTTTTGCCCCTTGAGTATCCCCCTTGTAGGACTTGAAACCCTTTATAACCAGCCCATCAAATTGTTAAAAAAAATAACCTATGCCACTAAATCACAGGTAATTAAATCATCATGTTTGGGTGTGTGTGTCTTGTATGTCATCAAACGGTGTCATGGAAATCAGCTCATTTTTAAGTTTCATACATGATAAAAGAGATGATTACTGTTCAAAACAAAAGGTTGTAGTTAATGAGCTCTCAAATCCACCATTCAGAAAATCTCCTGACTGTTTTATTGAACAGTCTTTGAAAAATGAAGCCACTGAATAACAAAAAGAGTTATACTAGATGTAATTTGCTCCAGTCGGAGGCATTGGAAGTGTTGTTCGCATCCAACATCAATACTGCTGAAGGAAAATGGGCAGTTAAAAATAAAAGCAGCCAAGCATTGTCTTAAGTTTCCAAGGCAATCATAAAAAATGTTCAATAGAATTGATGACATGCCAGCCAACACAGTGGGATGTAATGCATTTTAAACAGATGCAATCATCTTAGATTGGCCACTTTGTCATCAGCTTTGAATCTGGTAATTGCTGGCAGCTTCACAAAAAAAAAAGAAGAATCAATATGAAAGAGGGCAATGAAACAAAGAGAAAATAAGCACTTTTCAGGAAAGCATGGGAGATAAATGTTACCCTCACAATAAGCTGGACCACTGTACAAGGATAAACACAGGAAAACTAGGTGGACTCAGCATGCTAAAAGTATTTGGGTACTCAGCATTGATACTATTCTGTGAAAAAAAACATTGTCAAAAATAAAAGCCTTCCTTTCCACATTACCTAAATAAAACTATGGTAACATCATCAGAGAAATAAATTTAAAATATCAAAGAAAAATGTTATCAATGCAAAAAAAAAAAAAATGCCTCTGTGAATTTATATGGAATGTATACCTATTGGTATACCAATACATCATTACTCATGCATCATCTCGGGTATGTTTGTGTGTGTGTGTGTGTGTCACTCACAGACTCTGTCGTAGCTCCGCTGTGTCTCTAGATGTTCCGAGTGATTGAAGATTCTTCTCTAGTGTGACAACTGACGAACACATGAAGAATAAAAGAATGAAACAAAGAATCGTTGGGAGAATCCCAGTCACACTCACACTTCTGCACAGTCATTTCCATTCATCCCCCCACTGGGAAACTACAAAGTCTTAATGGACTGAAGCCCTACATTGTATAATTAAACCCCAATTCTAAAGGAAATTCTGCTTTGTTTTGAAAAACCACATCTGTGACATTGATGTAAACTGATAAAGCGAAAATAACAACAATGATGACAAACATAAGGCTATAGACAAGAGGTTAAAAGTAACCAAAAAATTCCTTTCATGCCTAATACAAACCTAATAATAGACCTAAAGCTCTGAAAACCATCTAAGTTTACAACTCCAAAGCACAAATCTTAGGTTAATTCTTAATTTACATTTTGCACTTTTACTTCAACTGTTAACATGTCTTAATCCTGAACCAAACTTATTCCAAATTTAAATCTAGATCTGACACTTCTCTGAACTCTACACACACAATACATATTTTATAGTTTATAGTAGTTTTATAGTTCTTTTAGCTGTACACCAATGACATATTACTAAACTAACCCCAATCCAAAATTATCCATGGTGAGAACAGTTGTTTGAAATGTTGAAACTATACTCCAGACCTGATGCTGATGATAATCTGAATCATAATCTTGGATCTCAAACATAGCTGATACTCAGTTTAGTCCCTAATGTAAACCAATTACTACTTTTACTCTCAATTCTAAACCTAAGATAAAATTTTAAGCTGTGGTAACCTAATTATTATTATTATAATTTAATTCTAACATTACCTTAAATCTAATACTGGAATTCAATTCAACAGCTTTGGATAATTTTTATTGCTTTGCATTATTTTACCTGTTACTGTGCACCTAGAACTCCATGCCACAGACATATAGTCAGTTCCTTAAAAATTTGGACAGTGACCCTATATTTCTAGCCTCACCACCTTACACCATCTTAATGAATATGAAACAAGTCAAAATTCGGTTAAAGGATAGACATTTAGCTGTAATTCAGTAGGTTTCACAAAAATATTACAATAAATATTTAAGAATTACGGCCATTTTTATACAGTCCTTTTTTTAGAAGCCAAAAAGTTTTGAAAAAAAATTAACACAATTGTTAATTTAAGGATTTGTATTACCTGCTGTACTTCCCATGTATGTTCACCTAATATTTAACTAAATTACTCTTTGCATACCTTCATTTCTAAACCCAAACTCTTATCTCAGAATCCCTTTAACCAGGCTGCATTAAATGTCCTTGGTCAAAGGTCTCCGAGTATTTACTATATGACAATGACAAATGCACCAAACCACACATACACACACAGATTTACTGATGAATGGGCTCTTTACCATTGGCGTTGATCTGGAAGATATTGGAGGAGGTCTCCTGAAACACATCTTGCAGCTCCGAGGGGCTGACCTGTGTGGCTTTGGAGAAAACATGATATCAGCAAACATTTCTTAGCCTAGTGGAGCGTGACACTGAGAGAGCTGGCCGCACGGCGTAAGGACTGCTGTTATGGACCTAAACCAGTATAAATATCCAGGCTGGAACATTTTTGTACCTGTCTGTCTTTCTGGTTAGATGTGAATTTCTTGTTTATCCACTTGATATCTTAAAGGTCAAAAAGGTTAGTGCAGTTTCTGATTGGCCAGGGGGAAGATAGCGTCACTGCTGAGCTGTTGGCGAACTGAAAGAAACAACATGCATGCTGTTGTTCTTACTTCTTTCATCTTAACCCTTTTTGATATGTATGAAAATCAGTGGATTTGGATGAGTTCCGCATATGTTAAAGCTGCAATAATCAATATTTTGAGATAAAAAAAATAAAAGAATAAATAACAATGTGTAATGTGAAAGTGGTCGCTCAAAAACAAATAGAGAATTTCCATCCAAATGTGCAGCTTCTGTCTGCCATACAGGGGCTTACAGTTTAGTTTCAGTTCATTGTTCTGGTTTTTCTGGCACAAATGCTCCATCTCATTAATTTAATTTGTGTTTTCAGCTTGTTGTGCCAGGTCCACACTGACCAAAAAATTCAAGTGATGTCACATTTTCCTTAAAACCAGTTGTTAATTGGGTTGCAGCTATGCAGGGCTCAGCTGTCAGCCAATCAGTGTCACATTGCCAGATCTCTCTCAGACTTAGTTTTCTGTCAGCCAGCACTGAAGTTAGCGTACCGCAGAAAAACACATAACACTGGAAAAAGAGGCCCAGGGATTGGACTGGATTAAGTGCTTCAGACCTCAGGACATTCACTGCCCAGTGCACCACCCAGTAAGACCACCCAGACCAAAAGCCTCAGTGGGCTGAGCAATGGGACAAAAACTACATTAAGCAAGATGGACCCAAGCGTCATTTTTCCTCTTCGTTTATTTAAGCAGTTCTTTGTCTTGTCCCTTTCTTTCTAGTGTCTGTGATTTTGTTATTTTGTGTGTTTTTAAGATCTGTTGACTAAATTTAATCTTTCATTGTTTTAGTTGTTTTAATGATCTCATTTTTTAAAAATTTTACCCAAAACTAATCCTAGTTTAACTTCTGCATGCTGCTTAAAACCAATGTGAATCCTCAGTTGCATAGCTATTTGCAAAGATGTTTATTTTCATTCTTGTATTTCAGTTAATTTGGCCAAGATCAAGAGAAGAATAGATACATCGCTGCATTTAAATTCTGCCCTGGTTCATGTTTACACTGCTGTTTTACCACCAATCAATGCAGCACTAATGCTTCTATTATTATCACTGTTATTAGACAACAAATCGACCACGCTATGAATACAAACAAACAGGTAGAGACAAACAGAAACAGAGGCATCTTGTACAGTAATATAATCCCTGTGTGTGTTAATGAAAACGGTTTGTTCAAATAAACTTGTATACGCTTTACAAACCAATTAGGGACTCGCTTTCTCAAAAGCTTACAACCAGCAGATGGATTAAGTAGTAGATCAGCTTTGGAAATCATGCAAACACATTTACTATCTCAAAGTATTGTGGCTGATTCATTTTCCTTTACCTCACAAACACCCTTTAAAAGATGTTTGTTTTTTTTTTGGTTGTTGGTGTAGACCAGCTTCATACAGCTTTCACACCAGCCCAAACTGACAGCACTGACCAGGTAAAGACACCAGAGTTCATTTTAACCAAAACAAATAGGCTACATGTGAAAGCATCCAAGGGAGACCTACAAAAGTACTGCAAAGGCACTCATATGTAGTCTTCACAATTTGGCCTAATGCATTATTTATAAAAGACAGGTGACCTGTGCATGGGAGAGAGGAGAGGATGCTGCGTGCTGATGTCTTGTTCACATTTATAATTCAACTGAAATACTTTCTATTTTGTACAGTTTTTGGCAGGTGAAGGCTGGGTACTGGCAGCATGTAATTTAAGCCAACACTGCTGTCTTTAAAGTGTCTGAGCAGGAAAAATGTGTGTGTAGATCGCACCATGTTGCTTGACTTCTCAGTCTCTGGAACTTTTGCTTCTAATACAATGTGGCAATAATGCAGTGGAGGTCTGAAGAATAAATGTATGGGTTTTAATGAACTGACACATCAAGTTGCATTAATTAGTGATGGGAGATAGTAGGAAAAGTGACATTTACATTAATTATATTAAAATACCGTGTATTGTTATTTTAATGAATAGATGTGGAAATTGAATAGACATCAAAGGCTGTGGGAGCCTCTAATGTAGAATCTAGCTGAAGTGATGATGATAGAGTGGAACGGGGAAAATGGAATGGCACTAAGCCACAGGCTGGCAGCAGGAGTGGTGAGTCTGCTGTATAAGTTATGTGGGCAGCGCCATTTTCCTTTTTCAAAAGCACATGTCATTGCAAATGACAGGGAGGGTTAATGGTCTGCAGCCATTACAGCAGGCTGAGATCAACATCACGACCTGTATAAGCTGCTCACACAAGCCATCTCACCCACCTTTTTGTCAAATACTGCACCCAGAAATGATTGCAGTTGGCTTTTTTTTTCCCCCGACAGGGTCAAAATTACAGGGAGAGCTAAAATGTAGAGGTGTTACACTGCTCAAAAGCCTTTGTATTTGAGGAGAAGGAGATCACACATTAGAATAAAATCAAGAGAGACAAACAGGGCAAAACAATAAAACAGATATTCCTGGTGAAGGAAGAACTGTTAGACCTCTACTGTACGTCACAAGTCATTAACTCCACTCAATGAGCTATACTGACAAATCATCCAGGTAATTACATGATTGCATGCGGTCGAGCAGCATTACAGGATTGTGATACATTCGGAAATGAGTCATTTTTCAACTGAGAGACCTTTAGTGCGTTTTTAAGCACGCACACACACACACACATACGCACACAAACACTTTGTCCACCTTTCATTTACAGTGATTGATGGGTATCCAGTGCTCATGTTACAGTTGGGGTGGCCTGGCCCATTAAAGAATGAGCTAGCAGGATAAGTGGTGACCATGAATATGTGCTCAGTACTGTGAAACACAAAGTCCATCTTTACCATAAAATAAAACTTCGGTGGCCCTTCGCATGTATATTTGATGTAATTGCAAGGAAATGGCAAGGCTG
>JAQNCA010000030.1:24739127-24750917 GCA_029783725.1 Acanthurus tractus
CATCTTTACCATAAAATAAAACTTCGGTGGCCCTTCGCATGTATATTTGATGTAATTGCAAGGAAATGGCAAGGCTGTTACTTTCAGCCTAAAACGCCTTCTCTCCTCAAAATATCCATACAAGACCATAATGTCTGACTTGCTAATAATTTGCTGTGAGCTTTATATCAGAGAAAATGTTTCCTCATCCAATGCTCTTATGGCTCTTTTGAATCTGGGTGACCACCAGCTGTCTTTTTTTTTTTTAGAAGTCTGAAAATCCATTTGGACAGAGGAACGTCAGGGCATCAATGAAGCTGTGAGGGATGGGGGAATGTCAGTGGTCATGGGGCTGCTGACCATGGTGCATGTGAGGATGTCAGTACTTCTTTTTTATTTTAAATTGGGGAATGGGGTGTGTTCAAGCTAAAACAGGTCGCTGATTTTATTTTCATTCGATCTTCAGCTTTGCTCAGCTAATGAATGCATCCAAGTGTTACAATGCTGATCAATGGATATGTGCTGCTGGCCAGAATGCCTTTAAATTGGGTATTATAAATATTTATGGTCTCCAGAGTGCTTTTAAATAATAGGCAAACCCTTAATATAGTTAATTATTTATTTTATTTGTATGTTGTAATTAGTGTGTAATTATCTGAAAATAAGAAGGGTTGTGTTATATAACCTTAAATTATGGCTTTATGTATGTACAGAGGAAAAGATTTCCTTCCATGGAGTCAGCCATACAAGTGGCCCAGATTGGACAAATCAAAAACACTTGCTCCAGAGACGGTCTACATGTAGATGACTACAATCACTGTTTACCAAGTAAACATTGTCATAATGGCTTATACCAACCGCTCTGTATATAAAAAGGAAGCCTGTTAGTATCTGCAGACAGATGGAAGACAGATGATGGACATGACTTTTTACTGAAAAATTTCAAATATAGGTTGAAGTGTTCTCTCTTCAGCAAAAGTAAAGTGGAGAAAAGATTGTTAGATTGCTGCTCCTTTGTCTTGTGATTAACTAAAAGCTCCCCAAAGTAACTGTGTGTGCTGTTGTAATTTGTGTTTCTCTCACTCTCTTCTCTCTCTTGTCTATGTCTCTAATTCGGTCTCTCTATCAGTCCCTCTGTCTTTGGGTTTCTGTTTAAAAGATTCTACATCTTCCTTTCTTAGTTTTCAGTTAATAAGCGCTTTCGACAGAGATGTGCTTCAGATGGTCTTAGTTTTTGTTTTTTTTTACCAAAACCAAACATTATCAATGTTAGTTGATGTGTGTATGAGTTTAGATTTTCTTAGATTTTTTTAGATTTAGATTTTTTAATTTCAATCAATGAAATTCCATTTCATGGAAGTTGGCACATGTGACACAACAATAATGTTCTACTCTATATTTCTATTTCCACCACTCAAATTTTGTGAAATACTGCATAAGACCTTCATTTTTTTAGAGGCCCTGTCCTTCTTTTAGCTCTTTTAGCCTGAAATAAGTTACAGATTTATTACAAAAGAAGCCAGTAGGGGGAGCAAAACATATTCAAAGAGGAGAGCTAATGGATTGAGTCTGTTGAGTGTCTGAGTCCGTCCAGTAGCAAAGTAAATTTAAGATTGAGGCACAAACTGTGCAAATTCACATTTAGAGTGATCTCTTGCACTAGTGGGACACTTTTTATTTCTACCCTCTCTGCCTCTTTCACAAAAGAGGCCTTTAAGTGAAGCATTAAGTGAACAAAAGTGACAAGTTTAATAACTAATGTTGAAATAATCTGTGGGATTCTGATGACCAATGTTTCTAAACAGGTACAGTGCTTGTTTAAGGATTTTATGATATTAATGGCTGAAAATACATTAGATTACACTGACATTTCATCATCTTTGGCACAAACAAGTAGTGCATATATCTAATGACTTATACCTAACATCAGTCAACAATCTACTGTACTGCATACATGTAATTATTTTATTAAATAGGTTAAATTTAAAAAAATTGCCTATATTTCCTGTACAAGGCAAGAAATTTATTTTTTACTTTAGAGCTCACAACACGTAATCAGCATTTATGATTTCACGCTCATTTCACAAACTCTAGTAATGCTGTTTTTCCTGAAAGGTTCAGAACACCACAGAGGGTTATTTCACAACCAGTGTTTGGCAAAATGGCTTAGATCACTTCAGCAGCTTTTTATCATGTCACACTTGAAACTTTTCTCTCACATTAACATGTCGACACTTTAACATGCTGATATCAGCATGCCACTTCAAAGCTGTGCTGATATGGACTGCCTTTTCAAAATCAGTGAAATTTAGTCTCTCTGTGGTTTCAGCAGTGGGTCTGATACAGTCATAACTTTGATTTTGTCCTATATTATATCCCTGCTGATTCACTTTGAAAATGTTAGTAAGTGGTGGAAGAAATATAAATTCTATGCTTAACTGGTAAAAAGAATAAACGTCTGTTGTCCGCACTTATTTGCTGTGGGATTTTGAGCTACAGATTAATGCTGACATGCCACTATGTTTCCATGAATGATAACGTATGGCTGTTCAGCAGGTACAATGTATCCATTGGTCACCAACCTTTATTAAGCTTGTTAGCTTGCTTAGCCTTGCTCATTATCTCTAAACAGTTGGATGAAAATGTTGTCAATATTCCGTGTTCTGGGTCGTAAAACACTATTCAATACTTGTCAATATATTTCACTCAAATTACAACTGTCGACATGCTGATTCAGCAAGTTCTCTAAATCAAACAATAACTTGTGTCATCTCTTTAGGAGGATACATGCATATGATCTGTAGCCCCTATAAACAGAATGACATTATCGATGACATGACCATGGTTGAGATCAGGTTTTGTCAAAGAAAGAGGGAACAAAAAAAGAAAGAAACCCTGCCTGTTTATTCAAAGGGAAACATCATGGTTTGGGTTATAGTAAGTGCTAAGCTTAAGGCTAGTGAAACAGGTAAATGGAACTTTATTGTCATGATTATAATAATAGTCTTGCCGTTAAGCTTTGCTATTAATTGTGATCATGGAATAAATGGGAACCAAACAGCAATCTCCAATGTTAAAGTCTGATGTTTTTTTCCAGTCATAATTACTGAACATCACAATGCTGTAGGCCTATTCAGCATTGCTGAAACAACAACTGCTATTGCTTCAAAAGGGGGACATTTTCACAGGTAAAGTAACCTGTAAAATAAGAGGATCACATAAATCATTTATGATTTTTTCCTGAGAATTGTATATTTGTATAAAATTCTATTGCAGTCACTTAAAATGTGAATTAAGTAACTCAAGACTTCGACCTATTCTTGTATCAAGAATGAAAAGTCATTAAAATTACCTCTCTTACTTTAAGTATTCTCAAGAAGTTACAAATGTTTGTGCAGTCTGTCTTTGGATCATTAATGTCTGAGCCTTGGAATGGATAAAACATAAGCATACTCTCGGTGACATTAACAACATTTTTTTTGAAGATCCTTTGTAAAGATAAATTTGCTGGCTTGGGTAATCATTGCTTCAGTTCTTGACACTTTTGCATTGGCTTTATTTTTCAGCCAGCTCAGAGGTCGACACTTGGTCTGAGCAAAATTTAATGGCAAGCCATCCAATAAATGTCAAGATATGTCAGTCCGGAATAAAGTGGCAGACAGACAAACTGACACTGCCATCAATAGAGTCCTGCTACTTTCGTGACCAAAAAAAGAACCGTCCACAGCTCCTTGTAGACTCTCAGCTGTGCACTTTTTAGTTGTATGAAAAGAATTTTAGAACAGATGTTGCTCTATTTTTTCATGACTCAACCCATTTAGAATTGTTTCTGATCTGCAGGGGTCTCCTTTGGCTGACTAATCAGCTCTTACATGTAAGAATAAAGTAGCTGTTTAGTCAGCTTCATAACAATAGGATAAAGATGAAAAACCCACATCTGAGTCTCTATTGTTATCCTTGCTTTCACTGTATTTTTTACTGTTTAATTTTGTTGAATGTCTTTGATTGCACTTTGAACTGAACAATTATTCATTAACAAATATTTGCCAGATATGAGTTTAAGAGAAAAAAACTTACATAATTAGCCATATAAATTTTTTATCATTCAATCCTTTACTGAGCCAAAAAGGTCCCGTTGAGACACAAGAACTCTTCGTCCAAAGAGAGAGGGATACAATTATCATTATATTCATTATCGAATCAGATCAGTTGTGTACTGGTTTTCTACATGTGATATAGCCTGAATGAACATGGGGATGTAACAAAAACAAAGACTACAAAAAAAAGACATTTGCTTCGTTGGAAAAGCCCTTTGAGTTTTCAGTGTTTGTTTTATATGCAATATCAAGAGCGAGGGTCTGAAGTGGAAATAGGAAAAAAGGAAGCTGTATGGCAGAGTCTCACTTTGCTACTTTGCATATTCCCAGTTGCACAGCAGCCGTATCTCTAAAGGGCTGTGTCAGCGTTGGAGAAATGTCTGGCTGCACCCATTATCACTCTGCTTTAAGGGATAAGAAAAAAAAAAAAAAAAAAGGTATTACAAACTTTTTTGCATTTTTATAAACCAATCACAAACTTCCTGACTCTGCTAAGGCCAGGATGCAGTGACAGTACCCTTGCTAAGTAGTTACACAGATAGCAAAACGGGAGGAAGATAAAATAGTTGCACGGCGCAGGCTTTTACCCACACTGTAGATCCGTTGAGTCACACAAAGTTGCCCATAATAAACCCCAGTAAACTGATTATAGATGATGATCAGTTGGGCAGTGTGGCTGATTCTCTTTTTCTCAATTTTAAGCACTGAATAATCAATACAAAGTGCCCTGATCCTACAGTAATGAGTGAGAGTCCTGAGCACGCCGGGGATGAATTATCATCATGCCCTCACAGAGTAGCTTGTCGATAGCACAAATGTGCTATCTGCAACATGTTCAATTATACTCTCAAATCAGAGAGGAACTTAATCAAGAGCTCCCATCTCATTATGCCCGAGGTCAGTGGCTGTCTCTCCTTACTGAGGAGGGACAGATTTTACTCTTCCCAAAAATCTGCAATTTGGCCACTGAGCAGCTGACTGAGAGAATGAGAACCTGGCCTGATCCCAACAGATGGCACTGCAGGTGGAGCCAACAAGGTTTGATTTCTGTTCTCAGCAGGATTTAACCAGAATACCTCTGATACCAACTCGTTTAGAGCAGAACAGAAAACAGTAATCATGTTTTATACCTCTTTTATTGATAGCATTTAAAGCTTTCTAAACATCTCTTGGTTTACAGCAATTTGCCAAATGGTCGGACTGAAAGGAAGGCATATTTATCCTCTACTCTGAAACCAAAATACAGATCTCTTGCACTGTTTAAAATGTGCTCTTGAAAAGATAATCAGTGACCTCATAAACATCTTTTATAACTACTGAAAGCTGATGCCATCAGGAATGCATTTTAGAATGTTCTTATGCGAAACTAAATCAAGAAAGTTTGGTTGCAGTTTATCATGTATTGATTGGAATATATTTGAACCTGTTGTACCCCAGGAGTCAATAACAGATTCGCCATTAGCATTAACTGTTGGGTTTTGCAAGTCTTCTTTTGCATTATAGCATTTATTTCTTTTTCTATTATTGTTTTGGTTTTTGTGTGTATTGTCTGTATTTTCCTGTTTGTTTTAAGCTATCTCTAAAAGGACAAATGGGTTTTATTTATTATAATTTAATTTCTAAGTGGCCCATGGTCACAAGAAATGACCACAATCAAGTGATAAATTAACAGTTAATTTTTATTGTTAATTAGAAAAACTCTGTGAAACACTTGATATTCAAAGGTTACTGAAACTAAATAGCATTTGAGTTGTTTATTGCTTTTCACTTTGGCACCCCATGAATACATGAATACAAAATTACATCATATTAATTACAAAAACAACTAAAGAGATACAGTTTTTACCAAGAATTTGTAGCTTCATCTCTGTTCCTCATGCTATATTTAAAAAGTACTTCTTTGATAAAGAACTATAACAGGAATTTGTGAAACATATTGTGCATAAACATTGGGTACTTCAGTTAATACATCAAAGATGTTTCAGTAGAAAATGGTAGAGCAGCTTCAATATTGAAAGACAGTTATTTTAAGCCAATGACTGAATCAAGCTTGTAGAACCTGGAGACACTGAGTAAACCACAGGATATCATAAAAGATTCACCTTGGAAGAGCTGTACATAACTACCACACACACACACACACACACACATTTTACAGCATCCCCCCACCATGCAGCCATCTGAAAGTGTTCTGCTCTGTTTGGTGTGCTATCATGTTGCTTACAGGCAGAATGTGCAGAAAATGCAAACAAGCATTAATCACTACCATGAAAAGCTTTGTTCTGGTCTGACTGAACACCATGCTGTTGAGATGCAGCAATTTGGCCAGATATCTTTGTTTCTCTGATGAAAGCTTTCTCATAATTCTGCTTCACTCCTCTGCTCAGTGGGACACACAGAGAGATTTAGAAAGATAACAAACATCAAGCCACCAAACTGAAATGGATTAAACATTTAGAACAAAAGGTTTTAATTATGAGATTCCAATTAAATGAAATCTACTTTTGTGCTTATGTTAATAATCATTTTCCCTATGTTTCCCTGATGAAAATCTAAACTAAATTTAAAAAAAGTCTTTTGAACTATCATATACCAAAGGAGAGAGAGTTTTAATTTGTAGCACATTGCTTTTTGTTTCAACCTGATGAATTATCCTCATTGTCGAGCTGCTGTCAGACCAGTGTAAATGCTTTCACGATCCTTCCTACTGTAAGCTTTGTTTAAAACAGCATCTGGTTTAAGGCAGACTTAGATGCAAATCATGATTTCCCAAATATGATGTATAAGTCAGTTTACGACAAATTAAACTTAAGCATTATGAGTGGAGAGGGAGAAAAACTCTGCATTAGATGAAAACAAACTTGCTAATATAAATTTCTTAAAAAGCAGTTCTATCAGGCATAAACAGGAAATAATATTTGGCTTTCACTTGATGTGTCTTCATATTTGGATTTATTTTGTTTTTCGTTTTATCATAATTTTCATAAACAAATAGCTTAGTACAAACAAATTTCTCTTTAGGATTTATTTCTCTTGTGGATTGGATGGCTGAGGATAATCTGATGCTTTAAAGATTTAGAACAGAAAGGCCAACTAATAAACTGAATTGAAGCTGCTGATTATGCTGCAGATAAGGACCCATTAAATTAGATTTGTTTTTGCAAATTAATCTAATTTACACATTCATAATTTTGTATTATTGATTTGTTTCATCCAATTGCATGTATATTTGTATAAATATATAGGCCTCAACGAGCTAATGAATAGAACTGAAGGTAATGAACCCTAGCTTGATATTAAAAATTATTAAGCAGTCTCAGTAGCAGCTCTTGAGCACCCACATAATGACAAAACCGATTGGAACAGACAAAAGTCTAAAGATTCTTTTTTTTTTTTCTTTTTATATCAGGTTCTGCAAGCATAACCTGTGTAGAGGTTGTGACTTGTCAGTGTTGTCCAAGTTTGATGGAGCATAGGTAGTCTTTTAGTTTCATTATTGTTACAAAATTAATCTATTAAAAGAGTATTTAACCTTTGTTCTAAATCTCATGGGTTAATCATATTCCATCAAACACCTTCATGCATCTTTTTCACACAGCTAAAAATACCAGCTCTTAATCCATTAGCTCAATACTGAAACATCTTATGACTTGAATAGCAACATCATAACAAACAATCCATCCGACACATAAACAATGTGTGTGCTTACAGATGTATTTTCTTTGCAATGTGGACACAAACTACTGGCTGCTTACTTCTCATTCAAAACTCGATCTGGTGCTCTAAGGCTTCAGATTTACATGCTGATGTCACAAAACCTCAAAGAATAAAAACTCAATCTCAACAATTTGGCAGGAACA
This sequence comes from Acanthurus tractus, assembly GCA_029783725.1. NCBI lineage: Eukaryota > Metazoa > Chordata > Actinopteri > Acanthuriformes > Acanthuridae > Acanthurus > Acanthurus tractus. Next base: position 24,747,064 of record JAQNCA010000030.1, read on the forward strand.
CAGCGTATTGGAGAGAGGAGCCATGCTATCAAGTTTAAGGTTTTAAAAAAAAGCTTTCAAGTTTAGTTTTACATAAAGATGGCTTACAATTGGGCTGGGTGCAGTTTTTAGCTGCTTTTTTCATTTGACACAATGTTTTATTGTTATTTATGACATTTAGTCAGCTGCTGAAATAAAACTGTCACAGGATGTGCTTTTTGTAATGACTCATGGTTGTTAAGTGGATGATTTAGCCTTTTTTCCCAAATTTTGGTGATAGGAAAGAGAAAAATAAAACAAAATTTTAACAGAATCTAATGTTTTAGAATCGCAAAACAAAATCAGAACCCATGTATCAGTATAGCTTCCAATCAGTAGATACTCTTATTGTTACAGCCCTAATATGTATGTTGTAGCTAATTTGCACAACTTCCCTGGGGATTGAAAACCCATCTGACTTGTTTGTTGGGAGTGGAATGTTTCAGAAACTCTGTGATGGATGGTTCAGGATTAAATAATATGATACAGTGAAAAGGGTTAATGAAAATAATCCAATACTATCAGAAACAGTTAATCCATAGGCTACTTAATCAATACATTACACTATTTACCACAGAATTATATGATTATTTTCGCTTTAGAGTAGCATTATTGTTATTCCAAATAAAATAAAATAAAGTTTCCATGTAAAGGCAAAATCCCCAGTTTATTTTCTCACTCTTACTAGTTACTCACAATAATCAGTGAGGTTATTAATTACAGTATGGAAGATTTGATTAACATGTTGATTTTTGTTGTCTGTCAACAAAGTAATTGCTGAGAGCATGCATGCAGCAGTGTGTTTGAGGCAATCACAACCTGAGTCAATTTATGAAAAAGCCCAAATCACTGAGCAGAAAATTTAGTGCAATCTACAGCTGTTAGAGTTGGGCTTTATGAGGAAGGCCTCAGGGTTTTTTTTGCTTTTTTTCTGTCAAATGTTCTCTATTTGGCCAGCCAGTGCCGAATGAATATGCCATTATCTGTCTGCTTTGTACTATGCATTTATAGCAGTCTATACTGAATGTGCGTTTTTACCAATCAAGCTTGACACTCCAGGGGAATAACTGGCACAAGTTATTATGCTGCAATTCACATACACAGTTGTGGAAGATGTAGGATGTGTCAGAGGAAAAAACAAACATCACACATATTTTTTGTCTCTGGACTCAAGCACACTGTAGTCATATGTGTGCCCCAAAATACTCCTTTTTACTCAGTCTGACAGTCAGCTTCTCTCTCCCAGTCTTCACTATTGTAGGCAGACAGATGGGAGCCTCAGTCACCAGAAAAGGGGTCTTTGATCACAGTGAAGCCTGGGTACATTATGAGGGATATGAGTGGTGGTGGGAAAGAGGGAGGGGGGCAGAGCAGGAGCCTGTCAGATTTGCCGTCTGTTGCTCAGGCTGATCTGAAGGGGAGCTCAGGAAATGATCAAAGCCCAGGTTAAGTCTCTAATAGAGCTGTCTTTTAGGCTAATCTCTCTCCTCCCTCTCCTGGCAAGAGCTCTCCACCTTCCACCCTGCACTCTGAGCGGCGGCGTGTCATTTACAGAACAGCCAAGTGTCTCATTCAGAGCGATGGGACAACACAGCTTTAAAAATCAAAACATATTGACATGCCATATGTTGCTTTTAATAAGCGTTAAAAATTGAATGGTGCAGAAGCTTACTATCTTATGGTGACAGTAGCGGTCACAGTCGTGGTAATCAAAAAGGGTTACCATGTGTTCATAAGAAAGTCAGATCTAATGTAAATGTATTTGTCTTTGGAATAAAGTTATGAGATCCAAGACAATTACCTAAAGATCTTCCAACCACGATCTAGAAATTTATCATTTTAAGACACTGTAGTATTACATGCATACAGGCAGTTTACTACACACACTTGAGTATACTGCAACTATTTACTGCTAAGATAAAATAAATGTATATAATTTTTTTATGTGCAAAAAAAACACAGCCTCAGGTCAAGCTTCAACTTTTGCAATACCAGGTTCAGTCAGGTTGACTCTGAAAGGTACTGGAATTGGCTGAGAAGCATGAGCCACTTTCATCATTTTTAGAGTGAGGATGGGTGCAACACAGATACCTTTGAGAGCATTAAACACTTCCTCAGATGTGGTCAAACAACTCTTCATGTGCACCAGCTGGTTTCAAGAATAGTCTGGCCTCAATTACCCACTGCAAATTATACATAATCTGTCCTTTGGTTTGATGACACAATAGACCATCTTTATTTCAGGTTCCATCACGTAGCATGCTGAGCTTTACAATGTTAGCATTTGGTTTACAGTCATGGTTGCGGGCTGTGAGGCAGCTACCTAAAAATGTAAATTAATGTTTTGTCAAGCCACATTCTTTATAAAGCACATTCAAAAACAGTCATGGTTGAGTGCTCTACATACAAATGAGCTTATAATTAAAACCATAGCTATCTACCTAACTATCATAAAAAACAATAAAAGCAATAAATATGAATCCAAATCAGCCATCACATAAAAACAACCAAATAAAAACAGTAAGTAAAAAGGTAGGCTTCCATGATAAAACCAAGAAATCTTACCCAGCAAGAGGGGAACGTCAGAATGTCAAGATGTGCGTTATCAGCAAAGATTTGAATTCTTCAGCAGTCTGGGTAGTTCTTGGTGGGCTGTTCCATGGCCTTAGGGCCATCAGCGAAAAGGCTCTATCTCCTTAGTTTTTAAGCTGTGACCTTGGGATGCCAAGTTCATTTGGTATTATAAATATATATATATATATATATATGTATATAATATGATAGGTCAAATGTATAGAGAGTAGAGATTGAGTTGGTTGAGTAAGTGCTTTAATTGGCTGAAACTAATAATTACATTGTCAATTGCTACAAAGACAACACACAAACATACCTCCAGCTGAGACCTTATGACCCAACAAGCCTAGCTGCTGAGTTACACTGCCTCAAAGACATAAACCACCGGATAGCCCAAAATTACCTACAGCTTAACAATTCCAAATCAGAAATCTTACTGTTCACTCCCCCAAACTCTATTAATCTCCTTAGAAATAATCTTGGTCTGCTGTCCACTAACATTAAAAGCTCCGTTAGAAACGTAGGTGTAATCCTAGACTTAGACCTCAGCTTCCACCGTCATATCATTAAGCTTGTCCAGTCATGTTTTCATCAATTAAGAGTCATTTTCAAAATCAAACCCTTGATCCTTCACTCCGCTCTAGAAAAAGTAATCCATGACATCATCACATCACCCCGTTTCTGGGGTTCTCTCCACTGGCTTCCTTTGTGTTTTTGAATTAATTTTAAGATTTTACTGATATCTTTTAAAGCTGACCCCATATGAGCTATCACACAGCCTTAGATCCTTGGGCAGGTCTCTGCTGGTCGTTTCAAAGTGGAGGCATAAATCCAGGGGTGGCTGGACATTCTCCACCAGAGCCCCTCATTTTTGGAACAGCCTGCCCAAGGAGATAAAGCATGCAGAATCACTAACATCTTTTAAATCACTTCTCAAAACCCATTTTTATCGACTAGCCTTTTTGTGATGGCGTATCTCCCCCTCTACATGCCCTTTTTACTTGAATTGTTATTTTGATTCATTTATTTTCCTTTTTGTTATACCATTTATTTATTTTAATTGTTTTATGTCTATATTGTTTCTATATCTTCTAAGCTTCCTTTTTATGTCCTTGATATGTTTTTTTTGGCCTCTTACCATCAAAGCACTCTGTAAACTTGTTTTAAAAGGTGCTATATTAATAAAGCTATTATTATTATTATTATTATTATTATTATTATTATTATTATTATTATTATTATTATTATTATTATTATTATTA
>JAQNCA010000030.1:24781480-24797450 GCA_029783725.1 Acanthurus tractus
AATTACCACTGCGGGGGGTTCGCCGGGTGCGCTTCGCCTGCGCCGCCTTGAGTTGCGCCGCGAAATTAGAGCCCTTTGTGTCATCAGCTAAGCCACATGCTCTGTACAGAAATAAGTAAGTGGGCTAGTAATCTCTGAGCACCTTTCAAAACTACAGTTACAAGGTGATGCACATTGCAGAATGGATTCCACTCAAGAAAGATTAAAGCATTGCAAATTTGTCAGAGTTGTATACATCATAATTTTTTGTTTATTTGATGTTTTTGATGCTTAATTCTCTCACGTAGTGCCCCTTTACAAAAACATCAACACTGGAGGGAGTTGATTGAGTTGATGAGATTTATAAAATGTTAACATTAAAGACTGTGAAGTGAAAAATGTCTAAATCTATGTTAGCTGCTCTGAGGTTATACCTTTGCATGGTGGTGCTAACATCTTAACATCTGCATGCTAACATGGACTTAAAAACAAAATACAGCTGAGGCTGCTGGGAAAAAAAGGTAATTTTTGCATTTGTTTGGCACACATCTGGTTATTTGAAAATAAGAAAAGAAAAAAAAAGAAAGCCAAAGGATCATCAAAGCTGCTACAGCTCATGATCTGAATGAATGAATGAACTTGAATGAATGACAGTTAAATGTCTCTGTTGACCATATTTTGTGCTATTCCAGTAAGTACAAAACGGGATATTTCACCAGATATATGATCGGTTCTTTAAAATACAGATGCCTTTATCTGCCTTAAATTTGTAATTATATATATATGTATAGAATACACACAGTCACATCATTAAAATGATGTTTTAATAAACAAGCATAATATTTCATATCCATGGTTTATAACTACTAAAGAGGTTGGAAAAATAGAGAAAATTCAAGCAGCATTGGTTTGATTTTACCTTCCCTATTTTGTATATGATATTATTTTCTTATAATGTTATATTTACTGACTATTGTTTTTTATTTATTTATCATCCGTATTTTGTGATGTATATCTACTGCATCTGTTTGACCTGACACACAACATCTGACTCTGAAACACCACCACATGCATGGAACAAGAAATCCAATAGCCCTCTCAGCTACTTGTCACTTGTATTATAACATACTCGAGGTAACAGAAGTACAAATATGTCCCTGATAGCAACATGACAGCAGCAGTGGAATGCCAATCGCTCTCCTCAGGCCTTGTGGACAGGCCTCCAGTGGCACAGTCTGGTAATGGCTGCCATGTTTGGAGCAGAGTGGAGCAGCCTGAGGACTTGGACCGAGATGAGGAAGAGTAATGATCTTTGGCTGATGAGTGAGCCATGCTGTGGCTGCTTCCACTCTAGAAGTCTCATTCTGCACACCAACAAATGCACCGCACGGAGTCATCGCTCCAGTTGAGGATGTTTTCTGGAAGTCCCACTGAAAGCGTCTGAAGCTCAGTGTCTGGGATGAGCTGAGGAGCTCCCGGGGGAAACTAATACTGTCCCAGGCCCTGGCATTTGAAAATGTCGTTCTCCCTGTGTGGTTTCTGGGGGGCTTCCTGGCCCTGGCTGCAGGACCACAACAGATGGCCAACTGGACATCCACGACGCAGCCTTCTGGTGCCATCCTCATGCCACATATGCTTCACCCTGCGGCTATGACTTCCTGGAGATTGCTTTCTCACAGTCCCTCACAGCCGTCACCATGGCTACACAATCCCAATTGTTGGGAGCAGACCACAGCTTGCACAAACACACACATACACAAACACACATATACTAGCATTAAAACCCTCATGAAGCCCTAAATCACCACATGCGAGACATTCCAAAGCCACTGTCGGGTATTATTTTATCAGCCTGTAACACATACCAGTAACGCTAGACAGTGGGTAGCTGCCATCCCTTTCTCTTAATTTTTTCTTAATATTAAGCTTTCACATGTCATGAAACTGAATTGTTGGTGCCTGTTGATAAGATGAGCCTCAGTCAAGCCTTCTCACAGGCTGACTCTTGTGTGAATGGATTTCACTCTCTGGTTTTGACAAGATAATCAGAGGCATTTCCAAAAACAAAGCTGAGCAGTCGAAACAAAGGGCTACTTTGGCTGACTGATAAACTCAGACTAATCTGCAGGGATACTTTGAAAGCAAACAAGTTTGATTATATTGCAATCAAATTAGCTTCTTACAGTGCGGTAGACGAGGTAGACAGACATGTGGACAATGTCTTTCACATTTAAAAAGGTGGCTGCACCCAAGCCAGTTACAGTAGCATGAATGCTAATCAACTTTATTTGCTTCAAAGCTATACATGAACACTTCAGCATTTTAAAAATTATAATCATATGAATCACAGGAGAGTCGTGGGTCTTTTTTGTTGTTGTTGTCGTCTTAATTGGTGTTTACATTCTTTTTAGAAAAGGTTATTGTGCACCATGTGTCATTTTGCTCGATACAGGCTTTGACATCCCTATTGGCAGGATGATGTAATTCAATAGTACTCTTGCAAATCACTTAAAAAAATACTTATGCTGTGTGTTGCTTGAAAGAACAGTCTTAGAAATTAAGGCCATGTCAACAACAAGGCATTGCATTGCATTTCAAGAATATTTGAGCTGAGGTTTAACTTTTACACCTTCTACACTCTTTTTTTGGGCAAAATCCGTCTGAATCAGCACTTTAGCAGTGACCTCACAGAAATTAATGAGGGAATTGAGTTTTTCACCCACTGTTAATGTCAGTCTGAGTAATTGCTCATCCTCCATCTTTACTTGTAGCACAGGCAGTGGCCTCCAGTCATTGGCTGCAATAAGAAAGGTCATTTTGGCAGCTCAGGTTCAAAGTTCAACACATTTAAACTTTTGGTGCAACAAAGCTGTGCAGTGTAAATATACATCTAGGAAAATCTGAGAGCAATGACAGAGGACATATACAGTAATACAGAATCTAAAAGATATTTGTACCCAGTGATGTAAAACACTAGTTTACATTAACAAGATACAATGCAGTTTTAATTTCAAGTTATTTTTAAGTTATTATATTGCTGTTTTTGTTAGAATTAAGTTATGTTTGTTTGTTTTTTTATATATATATTAGGAGAGTGGTTCTTTTTGCTTCACATCCTCATGCTAAAGTAGGCTAAACACGTCTTTGTCTAAACTCTGCAGTGAACATACAGTGATAAAAATAGTATTGATCTTTTCATCGTGGCAAGACCAGGTCTGGATAACTGGCTGGACTAAATGAACAGATGTCTGAGGTCCACAGACCTCAGGGACCAAAGCCCAAGTTCTATGTCTCCTCTTTGTTGGTAATTTTAAAGCAGAAGTGTCAAGTATAGTCTATTTGGCTTAAATTAAGAACTCATTTATTTTAGTGTAATAGTTTATTTTTGTTTTAGTGTCTGTGAGGCCCAACAATTTTTTTCCCAGTGGCATCTGAGAGCTTAATCTTACTATGGCCAAGAAAACACATGCATATTCTCTATTATTTCATTACTTTTAAAGAGTTCTACAAGTTTTGTATTTTTTCTTAACAATGAATAACAATTTATATACTACAACAGATCACAAAATCAGGTTCAAAATCTGTTTAATTATTTAATACAATAAAAAAAAAAGATGGAGAATGAGAACATGAGGAGAGCAAATTGTCTCAGTGAATACTTTCAAGAATATTTAGGCCTTATGTCCGAAACTGTGGACATTTTACAAACTACTGCAAGTGGTACTCATGTCCTCATCTTTATATTTTGGTTAGACACATGAGTAATTACAAAGAGACAACACAGACACAGCAGCTCATTATCTGCATTCTGTTGTTTCATCACTTCATTCTCTAGGGAAGAAAAACCATGGCATCTCTATGCCCTTGCCAATACTTTGTGGAACAAACAAAGTTGTGAGGCAGAACCAGGAACTAATTTCATTAGCGGCTGCCATTTGTGACTGATTACAGGCTGTTCTCAGTGGCTGGCAAGCAGGTCCAAAGTTCTGGGAGGTTAATAACCAGTAACAATCAATTACTTAACCAATCTGATATGATCAATGGGGTTTCCAATCCGGCAGACAGCAAGACGAGTAGTGGAATACTATAGAACCTCAAACATGCTGAATGCTGTCTTGCTGCAATGAATTATAGCTGAACTGTTCCCTGATGCTTAGCTGTTTTGCATCAGCAAAATGGAGGACACATGCACATATTTACAATAACATATATACAACTACAATTAAAAAAACTAAACTCTGTCTTTCTTGTTAAAAAAAAAGGCTAAAAAGACTGTCCAACAACCACCATAGAGATAATTTACACAGGAAAGAAGGTAGAAGTCAAATGAATAGAAAACAAAGAATGAAAAGAATCAAATGGCCATGCTAGGATAAAACTGAAAAATAAGAAGTATATTAAATGAAAAATTAATACGAAAACTCCTAAGCAATGCTTGGATCACAGTGAATCTGCATTGTCAATAAAGCAAACAGTGCACCAGCAGCATCTTAATTAGTATTAGCATACTTTCAGTTGTTGGTAGGCTCCCCTGTACCTCTGTGCATCTCCTCCCAAATCAGAACTGATTATTATAATGATGTTTAAACCTCTGTCCAGCCATTATTCACACATCACAGAGCCCAGCCCTGTTATCTCTGATGGCAAGACTTCTTGTCTCCATGAATTCACAAATTATATCCAGAAAAAGCCTCCTTTCCTCTTCCCTTCTGTCCTCACAAAAGGCTCTCAGTTATTCAAATTACTTACTTAAGCAAACTAGTAAGCTACAATAGACCGTATTCACCCGGCGGCCCTATTCTTTGACGTCAGGCTCAGTAGGAAAAGCTGATATGCTACTATCACAAGGACAATGCAGCACTGCTGTGTTCCAGGTTGCAAATCATATAAAAATAGCGAATTCAACTAATACTTGTCACTTTGCTGCTTCCTGATTGATCAGCAACTTAAGAGAAAGTAGTTAGTGAATAGCTGTAGGGCAGTAAAACAACATATTTGATTACGAGCGTTGGACAACAGCTAGAGTTAGCGTTAGCATTCAGCTACCAACACTGCATTGGTACTATTTGATAATGTTAGACGGCACAAAAGAAAAGGTTTTAAATTTATTCTGAAGTATCAGCAAATAACTTTGGAAGTAAATCACAGTAGATGTAACAAAGCCTGCAATAATGTAAAATGTAACACAATGTAACAGTCAAAGTTATCCCTTCAGCCTTAACAACTGCTACCTATAACTGTACCACTTAACAGTGTTGGGGATTACCCATGAGGAAAAATCAGTTTGACAGAATGGCAAAATGGCTGCAGTGGAGTCAGCTTCAAAGTTCTCTGACTAGCTGCATAATGGTAGCCACTGCTCGTAAGACAAGAGAGCCTTCATCAGGCTCTACCATCCCACCCACTGGATTTGTAATGGTGAAAGCAACGCAAAGGTAGGGTAATCAGTAACATATTACTTACTACACAGACAGTAATATTGTAACTAAGTAACTTATTACTTTAAAATTAGAGAAACTAGTAAAAATAATAACAATAAAAAAAAAAAAAACATTTTGGAAGAAAATTACCCAACACTGCTGCTTAAATGCTCGGAACACAGTTGTGTGGAATATAGTCATTAGTCCTCAACAGTGGAAGTGTATAGGACACTGTGTGTGATGGAATCTTGTTCCATCCTACTTACAGCTTTATATTCCCTTAGGGGTGTTTCAGAAGCAGAGTTTCATGCCTTTATGAACTTTCCTGACTGTTTTTTGTACTTCTACTTTGTTTGAAAAATAATAAGTGGTTGAATTGTCTCTTTTTTTGTCTCTTTTCTTGTGTTATATCCTGCTTTCTGATGTAGCCTACCATCCAGTCATGTATGATGTGATTCAAATTTTTGTTGTGTTTTTTGGGTGTTATCCTTGAAGAGTAAGGGGAACACATAAAACTTTGTGTTTTTTTTCTCAATTTAAATACAAATATCACCTGACCTGTTCTTGACTTGTGGAATCGTGCCACTAAGCGCAATGTAATGTTGGTTTAGTGAAAAGAAACACAATGTGCATGGTGTGTTTTATTTTAAAAACTGAACAAATCCTCTTCCACTCCTTTGCCTGACTTCCTACTTGACTTGATTTGTTTTGGTCATAAATAGACTATGTGCGTCATCTCGGTGGTGCAGACCTTAGAGCCACTTTATGACACTTCTGAAAAGCAGCATAGCATACCTGGTGGAGTCACGAGAAATATCAGGGATAACCATGATGGCTACATTGAGTTACAGCTGTGCATGGCCAAAGCAGATGTTGTTAAGGCAGCTCTTAGTTAATGTGCTGTCATGGGAAAATGAAATTGACTAAATAAGCTACTAATCTGAAATGCAGTTCTTTATTCTATGCTACCTGTACTGTGTAAATGTGTTTTTGCATAGGGGTATTTATCAAGTTACAACACATGGAGAATTTGCACCATTGCAATACAAATAAGTATCATCATTTTTTAATTCTAGTCAATATATATACCTTGCTTTACTAAAAGGCACTAGGAGCATTATTGGACTGATACTGTATCAGAAGGTTCCAGTGGCCTAGATATGATGTTCTGGCTCATTGAATAACTGCAACATTTGGGCCAAATCTGATGCAGCAGAAAATGTGTGACAGCTCATTCACATCCTGTCAAATTAGTCAGAACTAGTCACCAAAAAAAAAAAAAAAAAATCATCATCACACAATAAACACAACATGATAAGAGAGTAAAATGACTATGCTCTAACTTTGATCATTCATTGTTCCACAACTGACTAGGTCTCTGTGGCATTTTTAGCAATACAAGACCACTTTTCCCCAAGTACATCAGTTTTTTCTAAGGAAGTCAAGGCATTTCAAGGCCAGATGGAATACATAATCCCCTCAGTGAATCTAACATCTCCTTCCAGTCGGATGTGACTGTAAAATGTCCAGAGTGTCCAAAAGGCATCCTTATCAAGTGCCTGAATTACCTCATTTGGTGCCAGAGTTCTGTAAAAAAATAAAATAAAATAATTTCTCACCCGGAAATTTCTGTCACTCGTAGTAACCTTTAAGAGTTTGTCATCATAGGTGAGGGCTGTGATGTAATAGTTGATGAATTTTTACTTCACCATAAGGTTCAGCTCTCATTTCACCACTAAAGGCTGATGCAGTTGCGACAATACTGCTGATATAGCAGTAATCCAGCTATTGGTATTGAATTCCATCTTACCCTCACTCGTGTATAACACCACCCTTTCTCACAAACAGGGGAAAGCAGGGCACAACAAAGTTGCAGTGTCTTTGCTAGCTTCCAGTTTCCAACTGATGCAGTAGTCATATTCATGGCCACAATGTGAAAGTTGCCATCTTGTGTCTATCTGTGCGCCAATGGGCATGTTGTTTTTTTTAATGTGATGCTCTTGTTTATCACATTCCTATGTTGAGACAGCAGAAAGACATTGCACCATTGACTAACAAAAACTTGTTCTAAAGTTAGACCAAAAATATTAACTCTTTCCATGTTAATGGGCAGGTAACCCTTCTCTGTCTTTTAAGTAGGGATTATACTATTTTTCTGTTACTTAAAAGATGCTACAATGTGACAGTTATATGTACTTATGACATTATGACATTATTAAATTACATTTAGCAAGCATGGGCAATCTGGTGATGCCAAAAGACAAGGACACCTCCTCTCACACTTGCTTCATCTTAGATAACCTTGGTGAAATCCTGTGGCTCCCATAGATGGTCTGCAGAGCAGAAGAATCATTGCAGGGGATGGGGGTCATTTGTTTTCTCTCCCTGATCTAATTAAGTTTGTGTTTCTTCTTCTTCAAGTTGTTCCCCTATTCTGAGTTTTCCTGGTGTCTCCGCCTTACCCACTGCGTTTTTTTTGTTTTTGTTTATTTAACATGGAGTGTCCAAGGAAGTGGGGAAAATGGTGCTTCATATAACAAGATGAACACAGGCAAGGGATGTAGCCATTATAAGATCGGTTAAGTTATTTTTTATGGTGAGCAGAATTGTCTTCAGTGCTTTTCTCCACAATTCAACACAGACAGTGGTCTATAATGAAAGCTGCATAGAGCACTAAAGCCTCAGTTTGCACAAATCGTTCTACTGTGTGCCCTGTTCATGCGTCATTAAACACAAAAGTGGAGCTGGACACACCCGAAATGCACTTGGGTCATGCACTGTAGACAATGCGCTATGGATCGTTTAAAGAGGGCAGTGTCTCCACTGGCTGTGTGATCTTTTGGCAGTGCGTAGTGCTGAATATACAATCACTCAAGTATGGAATATGGATTTAAAGCATGAAAATTTGCTGCAGTTTGTTTTGAGGCATAATCATGCATGGAATGCAAGCTGCTATGCAGCCTATGCAAACTGCACTGATTAAATATAAAGATATCATTCAATCATTCTTTGGAAAAACAATAACTGGCCATTTTATTTGGCTATAGGAACACAAATATGTTCACTTCAATTCCTAGTGCAGAAAAAAGCTTTATTTTGTTAGTTTTGGTTAAAAAAAACATTTCTAGATAGGAAGAAATAAGATTTTTCTTGGCTTTCTCTTAGATGTTAACATATGGTGCTTCAGATGACAGTTACATCAGAGCAATGTGACATGTTTATTACACTGAAGTTTGCTCTGTGGGAAAGTACATATTGTAGGGAAATATACATTGGCAATGGGGAGAATGTTTACTGTTGCCTGAACAATGGCTGGAGGATAGCTGAGTTGTTGTCCTCACAGCTGAAATAATCACACAATACTAAGCAAAAGTGAATTATGCACGCAGTGTGACTGTGACTGTCTGCCAAAGGAAGGTCATGTATTTGTACAAACACCACAGCAGATGGCTGTTTTGAAAGAGAGCCATAGGTAAATATTATTCACAAATGTGATGGAGGCTGTGGATCTCATGTCATGCTGACACAGCTGAATTTCACACTAGACCAACCATAAACTGAGTACATAAATTTGCAAATTTGTGCAACCATAACCTTAAATTGAAATGACAAAAAAAATGCACATAACTGCCATAGTCACGAGAATTTGGGTGCCTGAAATGGGGTCAGAGTTCAAATAAAGGTGAGAAAAACTGGTATAGTGTCAGTTTTTGATGTTGAAGGTTCATGTGATGGATTATGCAAAGCAATGCGAACATTACAGGAGGCATCTCCAAGTTTCTACTTCATACTGTGTCACATACATTCATGTATACATGCTCAGTGACCTCTACCAGAGTGTGTGGGTCTGCACTTTTTCAGGTACAAACTGCATGCCATTCCTTGCAAAACAAGTTTTGTGTTATTTATTCTTTTTAATCTGGGTCTCTACTTTTATACTTGAAGATTAATTGGCCATTCTAATTGTAGCTATGAAACAACACTGACATACTTTCACCAACACAGAGAACATGTTTGCAAACAGTTGCCTATTTACACATTCAGCCGTTAAGGAACAATATTAGCATTTGTTTAGAGTTATGTTTATGGCCTCACAATGAACATGAGTCAGCAATTAACTTCACCTCCTAAGAAGAATATTTGAATCATTTAGCTGCTAAATGCAACACTGTGTTCAACAAGTAGTGTGTCTATCTGGACTTTTCTAAAGTTTTGTGCTAGAAACATCTACCACCTGCTGGAAGCAAAGTTGATTAGAGCTCAGAAAATGAAACCAAAACAGTGAAGTTGGGGCCATCAAATAAAAAAACAATGCAATAAAATGAAACATAGTGCTGATGAGAACTGCAGAGTGGCCATAATTCTTCACAAAGGCTTTGAAACTGCAAGTGACCCCTTTCACAGTACATTATATACAGTCACACTCCTTTTTTACATCTATATGCTCCCCTTTGGACAGATTATTTGCCACTGTGGCCTGAGTTTCAAGTGAAGTGCAGATGATGCCCAGCTGTATCTCAGCACCAAACTATCCACTCTGCTCCCTCAACAATCACTTTTCAACTGCTTTATCTACATAAAAACCAGGATGTTGTGTAATGTCCCTAATTTGAATACAAACAAAACAGACCTCATAACTGTGGCTTCCAAGATGCTGCTCAGGAAGGTTGATGTGGACGGTTTGCTCCTTATGCCGATTGTCAGAAGTCCAGAGCCTGGTTCTTATTCTGGATTGCAACCTCTCATTGCAGTCACACATCAAGTCCATCACCCAGTCTGCTTTCTACCATGTCAACAACATTTCCAGACCTCTGTCACCATTCTCAGACTCTGTTATAAACCCTTATCCATGCCTTTATCACATTCTATATGGACAACTGTAATGGTGTTTTGTGTGGAGAATCCAGCAAACTCTGGACAGAGTGGCATGTGCTGAGCTCAGCTGCCAGGGGTCTCACTCGTACAGGGCCCAGGCACATTACTGTTATCGTCATGCATTTTTGTTACCTTTTAAGTTTCATTTTTACACCCGCAATCTAACAGATCCTTCTAGCCCTATACCTAACATTGGAAGCCGCTGTCCTTGGACACAGGTCTGCTCACCACCCCCCGCGCCAGTGTGCAGACTTGATAATGCAACTATTACTCTCTGTTCTTATGTTTGGTTTGTCTGCCTCAGTTTGTGTAATCTATCCTTGCCTTTAAGTTGCCTGACCTGTAAACTAATTATAATCAGCCAGTTTAAGTATAGATACAAACTCTGGAGAATAATGACAGTTTAAACTACAGCAAGTATGTCATGCACACTTTAATACCTACACAACATGGCCAAAAATCAGTAGACACCTCCTCTTATTGTGGAGTTGCTGTAGAACTGCTGACTTTGAATGTGGCAATTTATAGGATGCCACTTTTGTTTCAAGTCACTTTGGGAAATTTCTGCCCTATTGGCTCTGCCCCCCCGGTCAACTGTTACAGACATTATTGCAAAGCAGAAACACTTGGAGAGACAACAGCTCAGCCACAACGTGATAGATCATGCAAAAGTCACAGAGTAGGGTCAACAAGAGCGGAAGTGTGTAAGAATTGTGCGTTGGAAGCTTCATGAAATGGGTTTTAGTGGCTGAGCAGCTGCACGCTCACACACCCAAGCAGTGACAGAGGTGGTGTAATTCATGCTGCAGTTGGACTCTGGGCCAGTGGGAACTTATTCCTTGGTGTAATGAATCATGCTTTATCACCAGGCAGTCTAATGGACGAATCTGGGTTCGGCTCTTGCCTGAATAACAACCAAAATTCATATTGCTACATACAAAGCTTGGTTAAGGAGGGGTGATCCTACAGGGCTGTTTGTAGTAGTTTGTGCTAGGATTCTTAGATCTGAGGTCTTTTTAATGCTTCAGGATACAAAGACATAACAGTCAACTTTTTGGCAAACGAACAATAGGTGTTGTGTATAGGTGTCAAGTATGACTGTACCCCTGTGCACAAAACCCAAAACCCTGACATGATAGCAAGAGCTCGGTGAGGAGAAACCTGGTTTGCTAACAAAGAGCCCTCTTCTCAACACCATTTAAGACTTTGTGGAGAAAATGTAACACAAATTGCCCATCAGGCCTTCTCGTCCAGCATTAGTGCCTGGCTTCCCCTCTTCGCTTTTGGCTGCATGGGCACAAATTCCCACAGACTCCAAAATCTTGAGGAAAGCACTTCCATATTTGTAACTGTTTTTGCTGAAAAGTGGGGCCCAACTCCATGACAATGCCAGTCGTGCGGCTATGGACTGCTCAACACAACCCTGTGGGTATAAGGTGTTTGCTACCTTTGGGCAACACAGTGTTTGTTGCTGATATTTAAATGGCGTTTCTTCAATGGCATTAAAAAATTCTGTGAGCAAAAAAAACAAAACAACAGAAAAAAACTTTTGCAGTTTCCACACAGTGTTAGTTTTAGAAACTGCCTACATATTTTATAACCCCAGAGTACTTCCAAACCATGGTTGATCTAGAAATAAATGTTTTCACTCACATCATTATGCACTGAATCATCACTGAATTATCATGTAATTAAATATCAACTATTAAAGCAAATAGGAGGATAAAGGAAAAGAGCGAGTGGCTGTCCAGTTTGGCTAGATGAGAAATGAGTCATGCAGTGAAACACCCACCACTTACCATCCTGCTACATTATACTCTAGCTAACATACCACAGATTAGGGATTCCTGCCCATAAACATGGGAAGAATTCATATTATTTAAATAAACTAAGGATAACACTCATCTTTTTTCTTACTCCTGTTAGTTGTGTCATATGTAAATGATATATGTCATGAGGAATCTTATTTGCAACATACAGATGCACATTTACACATACTTACCTTGTGTTGTCATATTCTAATATTTTCTACTTAGAAAGCAATAATATATTGTTTTTCTGTGCTCTCTTTCTATCCAGCAGGAATTAAATAAGTGAACCTATTCTATTTCTTTATTTCCCTCTAAGTAACTTCTAGTACATACCATGTAATTTTTATGGTAGAATTCACACTGCTTTTAAAATATTTCATAAAATAGATTCAAAAAACAGTTGAAGCGCAGTCAAGAGCTTGTTAAATCAACAGGCAGGAGTCCTGCAGGCAAAGTGAGCATCAGCACATCGTCTCATGTAAACAAGAAGATATGGTGTCAAACAACGCAACGGATCACGCTCTGCCATCATGATATGTGCTAACAAAAGGCCAAAATACATTAAGAAAACCCTTGAAGGTAGATCTTTATCTTACAAGAGAGAAAGACAACAACAAAAGTTGTTGCTATCTTTCTCTCCTGTAAGATAAAAATATCTGCTTCCTTCAAAAAGTCCTTTGGAACTGAAGAAGCTTCTTGGATGAGAAGTGAAACGTCTTCCCAAAACTCAACATAGTCCAGTTGACTTGTTTTTCAACTCTTCAAAATAATCATGACCTGGATGAATGAGAATCTACATAGACTTAAGAAAACCCTGTTTTGAATAACACCTGTATGTATGTCTGGACTGATCATGCTCATATTTTGAACACACTTACATTTACTCACATGAGTTTTATAGTACCAGAAGAGCTACTGGTGCTCATTCTCTGTGCTGAGACGTGACAGCAAACTGAACAAGCATTGCTGGACATCTGGCCTTAAAAAGTTTAGAAAGTTTTCATCCACATTAATCATTCACTGATGCACTGCGTGGCTAGCATTGCAATTGATTCAAATCAAACACAAACAATCTGCTGCGTGACCAACAGGGGAAATGCTGTTCTGCTTTCATGCTAAACACCATAATGCTCACTACAGATCCTTATGTTCAGATTTCCAGATTACCTTGCTGATGAATTTATACCTAGGGTGAGATGTGTGAAGGCTTTCTGTTGTTTCAGACAATTTTTGCCACAGTTGGAGTTAAGCCCCTTTCAGCTCTAAATGTTTGAAAACTGTCAGGAGCACAGTGGGACAGAAAGGCTAGTGGACTGGTTATCTGTACTGAAAATGGTCAAGAAAAGAAGTTGAACCAGTTGGGGAGAATGCTGATGACTTTGTCAAGGCTCAGAGAGAGAGAGAGAGAGAGAGAGAGAGAGAAAGATGTCAGTTAAGTTACAACATGTACAGAGAGAGATCGCTACACTACTACCTGGCAGAGTAGAGTTGTGTCATGTGCAGAATAAACAGTGGGCAGTCTCTCTTTGTTTTATGTGTGCTAGTGGCTGCAGCTGCTGTGGAGTTTATACTGTTTATGGATCACCAGTGTGCTGCTTCTTTAATGTGATATTCTGCTGTCAATGTGTCAGATATTTTATTTCTGGAGTGTCATTTTACCTTTTGCACTCCCTGCCCTGACCTTTTTTTCTTTTCTTTTCTTTTTTGGTCATTTGTGTTTAATATTCTGAGCTTTTTCCCTTCTCTGGTTAGTTAATTGTATATTTAGTTGATAGTTAGTGGTATTTTAGGCTGCAAAGTTAATGCTAATAGAAATATTTTCTGCTCTAACAGCTTCAAAGTAAATGCATTTAAACAGTAAACACAGGTTAAATATTATTATGAAGTAGTCATAGGTACCATCAGGGAGCTTTGTATTTACATAACATTTTCAATAAAAAATGCATCTACAAAACAGGACAATGGCCATTTTAGTCCTAAACTGACGGTGGATCAGTTTGCAGTGAGTAATGGAACAAGAAGGAGCAGCCTCGATGAGCTGTCAGATGAAGAGCTGCAGGCGACAGGCTGAACACCACCAACCTTCAACAACACAGCAAGGTAACCAACACTTCTCACTGTTTCCTGCTGTCCAGTATCACATGCCGTGTGCAGCAAGAAGATTATAGTTCTTCACAGAATGATGGAAAAAGGCCAATTGTTGCCTGGCAGACTTCTGTGCTTGAAATATTAAAGCTCATTTATTGTTACCTCCAGTAGCTACAAGTGTTGTCAAATCAACTGTTCCTGAAATCGTTGACATTTCTGCTACAAGGATTAATTACACACTATTTTGTAGACATAATCACAAAGATATTTGTAAGGATATAATGTAAATACAGGTAATTTAAAAAAATTATAATCTTAATGGCTTTGATTTAAAAGTTGGGTTCAGTTGCATTCTCCGCCTCCTCCCTCACTGTGTCTAATAGACAGCAATCTGAAGATTATGATGCATGTTAACCCCTTAATTGCTTAACAGCCACCTGCCTGGTCTCATCCCTAGTGCATCAAATTCTTACTCTTTAGCACATCCTGTGGCATCTCACAGAGAAGCAGAAATCCACTGTGAACACATCCACCTCAGTATAAGATGCTCATAGCAACTGTTCCACCTTTAGTAGTAGAGCCATGTGTGTCGCCCGAGGGGTGACACACATGTCACTGTCATTCCCGGACTGAAGTTCAAGACAAACTGAACGTACTGAACCTGCTGAACTGAGCTTTAGACAGAAAATCTCTGATTTCAATTTTTATCCGTTAAAAGCCTCAAAGTAGCAGGTTTTGTAACCTTGGCAAAGCATGAAGGATACATTCAAAGATGCTTCACTGAACTCCTTGATCACGCTTGCGCTGTTACACACTTTCACACCTGGAAGCTGCCCAGTTCAACAACAGTGTGATCTGCTGGCCACTGAGCTGCTTCTCTAAAGCAGTCGGGGTTAATGACCTTGCTCACCTAGATTTATCCTTTCAGGTTAGGGAATTAAACCAATGACCTCCCAGTCACAAGCTCAGTTTAAGCCACCAGTGCCTGTAGCCCTAGCACCTGCACATGCACCGGAAAAATACTGCTTCTAAAAATACGAATCCTCTCACTTAACACTCGAGTGGAAACAGAGTGAGAATAGAATGGACACAGAAAACAGTAAACATCCATGTTTGGTCACCAGCAAGAGGACCAACAGATAGCTCTTATATCACAGGAAGAAGTGGTTGGTATGCAGTCACATATCAATCCCTCCTCTGCCAGATTTTTGCATACCAGCAACATCCAAACACACACAGTCTTAGAGACAGAATGCTTACAGCAGATAGATTTACACACTACAAACATCTGTGCTTGTTGTCTACAGAAAGCAACGGAGAGGCAGCCCTGATGGTCTCCCATCCCCCTCATCCCTTACTCCCATCTCCTCCTCCTCTCTCTTTGCTCTCCTCCTCCTCCACAGTCTCTGTGTGAGGCTGCATCATTCATCACATAAGGCAGAAAACACAGGGTAAAAAGGAGGGATTCCTCCAGCTTTACCTTTCAACGTAGGAAGTGATGAGGGCTGTGATTTAGCTCAGATGTAGCTGCTCCTCAGCCTCGGCTAACAACATCATATGACCAAGAATCACCTGCTCCTGCTTCCTGGTCATATGACCAGATTAGGCCTGGCAAGAATCTCTGGGATTTGTAGTTGAAGGGATGGCCAGGGGGGATTTCATTATTAATTAACATCCTGTGGGTTGATCCAACCGTTTTTTTTAAGGTTTTTAGATTTGATTGATAAAAAAATGAAAAGAAGACATAACTGGGTCAGTGCACTACCTTTTCATTTTACAAAAATTGTATTTCATAAA
>JAQNCA010000030.1:24797550-24816685 GCA_029783725.1 Acanthurus tractus
CACACACACACACACACACACACACATATTTTCTTTAAGATATGAGACCATAAAATAACAGCAAGGAGAACAATAAAAGCAACATTCTCTGCTGTCCATACTGTACATACTGTGAGGAACTAAGGAAAGGAAACATTGATTCAATAACATTACATCCATATTGAAGTCTTTGCAAAGCAACATAAAGCTATACCCTTAATAAAGACCATAAGCAAACAATAGCCACAGCATAATGTTTACAGGGACACATCAATCTTAATAAAACACTAAAAGCAATAAGCTGGAAGTGAGTAAAATGATAATTAACAAACATTAACCACATCAATGCAGCATATAGATGTGGGCCATGACTATAAAAATGCTCATTATACACTGTACATTATTGCTAGATATTGAGCCCACACATCACATGACTGACTATCATAGGATATGGGACAAGTTACACACTTTTTTTAATCTTTCACTGCAATATTTTTTATTTTTTTAAATTCAGGAGACTGCTAACAGTGTTGCTTAATTGGTTATGTGCTTCTTTTTGCACACTTGTTGTACTTGCATGTTGATGACGCATTGGCCCTAATATATGCTTATCTTGTGTGCACACATTACCAAAGTATGAAAATATGTTTGATGTCTTGTCCAAATGATTCTCCATAAAAACATAATAGATGAGAGAAGACATGGACAAGAACCGATTAAAAAGTGGAAACATGTTCAAATGATTCAAATGATGAATAGAATGTTGTACACTCAGTGTTTCAGAAAGAAGGGCATGACAAAACATAAATTCTAGTTTGTAAATAATGCTGACACTTGATTTTTTCCAACAAAATGTTTTCCTGTTTCACTTTCTGCTGTTTAGCATATCCATTGTTGTTTACTGAAATGTATTTTGTATATGTCTGTTTGGATATGAAAATTCTCTACGCTGTCCCTGACTGTGATGAAATAGGCAATACTCTGAGGTCTATAACATACAGTGCAGGACTTGTCAAAAGTTTGACACACCTTCTGAAAGGGAAAGTTCCTATCCACCCCGACTCTGACCCCCCACCTCAAACCATCACCATTACCACTGTGGTTACCCTTTAACTGTGCAGAAAATAACTATTCAGTAATGTTAATGAATTAACAACATATTTTTTGCACAACAAGTGTTCACATGGGGGACATTAAAGTACTTTGAAAGTGTGGTAAGTGGCACAATTTTGTATTTTGGCTGGGAAGGTATTTCAATTTTAAGAAGCCAGCAGAGATGAAAGAAAAATGGCTGAAGGAGGGATTATGCAGCCTCCCGTCAGAAGAGACCATATTGCTCAATGTTTGATTTTCTCTGCTTTATGAAAGCACTAAGCAGTGGGGGAGCCGTGCAATTTAGAAAGTTAAAGATTAGGCAGGGTCATACATGAGAGCACATATGTAATTGCCTTGTGCTGGTAAATGATTAATAATGCACAATTAGAATATTCCTTGAGTTTGAGATTTTATGTTTAGTATATCTGCCCAGCGAGACTATGTCACATCTTATATACTGTGATTGCTGTTATTGTAATTATCTTTATCATTATGTATTTGCAGACAATAGAAATGGTGTGTGTGTGTTTTGTTAGTGGGTGGTGGTAATGTTTGTGGAGGGTTGCTGGGTCTGATGCAAATGCACAAAGTAGGACACTCAGGTCAGTTTGGCTGCAGCAGCGGGCACAGATTCAAGCTGGAGCTTAAGACTGACGGTGAGCCCAGCTGGACAGGAGGTCTGAGCCAAATCTGACCATTCTCACACCAGATCCGGGCCACTCCCTTCTGGCTTTCTTTTGTGCCATGTCTGGTCTACAGGAAACACGAAGAACAACGGAAAAATTTTCTCTTTTCTTTTATTTCATGGATCAAATGTGTAAAACTTCAAAAGTGAATTATAAGCAAGAAAGTCCAGTAAACACACATGTTTTCAGTGGCTGTGATCTTTTAATCAACTGTTAGCAGAAGGGGACAGCACTCTGAATTATCTCTGTCTTTGTCTGGTTATCATATGGTGACATTGTTAGAAATTTAGAAAGGAAGTTTTGCAATTTTGGGGGGTTTGAGGCTCCCTTGTGAACCAACTTTTACTGCAAAATAAGCCTTAGAGATCCTAACTAGGTTGACATATTTGTACCATCAGAACAAATGATTGTTGTGTAAATTTTACCCTGAAAGTATCGACTATGATCTTGTATCTCACCTGTCAATTACCACCCTAAAGTAGTTCATAAAATAGTGCTTTAAGAACAGAACAGAGTAATAATTGGTAAAATATATTAAAAAGATTGTAAATGTGGCTAGAACCAAAGCAGGGAATGTCTACGTTAACACAGACAGGCAGACTGTTAGCTGCAGTAACACTTGAATGTGTCTCTCTCCACAAGAATATATATCCACTGAGCCATTTTAATGTTCATATTTTAATAAAAGAAATAATACAATTTCAGTTTTTTTAGTGTTACATGATAAACTAAAACGTAAACAACAACAAAAAAAAAAAGCAACACATGACCCTTAAACTGTGAACTGCACTGTGATTTCTGTGTTCTCTTACACCCCCAGAGCTCAAAGCTTCTAAAACAACAAATGTGATTTGTGTTCAATTTTTAAGGCTTTTTTACTTCAGTTTTGGTACTGAGTTGAATTCTTATTTATATTATATATTTATCTTATTTTATATTGGTAAACAGATATTACTCCCTATCATGCATTTAAATAATTAAAAATAAAGAATGACTCCTTCAGGAAACATTTAATTATGGCAATATTAGCTCAGAGGGAAGTGTTCTGTTGAGTGTTATAAACCTTTTATGAAATGGTTCAGTAGGGCTCATCCATGGTAAATAGAAGCTCCTGTATTGCAAAAAAATAGTTGCGTTAAAACATTTTCTAAAAAATATTTGTCCCACAGGTTTAACGGAGGCATTTTCCCATACCACTGAATCATTTCATTAACAATCAGAACAAATAAAAAAAATTTGTCTCTAGACTTAAACTTACATTAATCCCATTTGGATCTACATGTAGTAGATATTTGGAGGGGAAAAAAGATTCCCCCTCACATGTCTACATGTCCACGAACACATGTCCAGGATTTGTCCACGAAGGTCTGAACAGCAGCATGGTGTAAGCTGCTGTGTGGTTTAACTCTCATATTAAAATTCTCCTCAGCTCCTCCTGTTGCTCTGTGTTGTGCAGTTAAACTCTGCTTTGCTCTGACTGCTGAAGCTCTTTTAACCACAAACTGAGATCTCTTTAGGGGCATCGTGTCCACAGAGACATCTGCCTCACTGACACCAAAGTGACCTTCACACCCTCTCACTGCCTGATCAGTATGGTACATATGGCAAGGAAAACTGCAGAGACCGTGGCCAGCTGTCCTGTCCTGTGTGAGACTGATATATCTAGTAATCGAGCTGTTAATGACATCTTTGGATCCCAGCCAGTCAGTGTTATATGTGTCTGTGAAGATAGAAGAGTCTCCTGATTTTACTCAATCTTCATGCTGTCAGTTTGTGAAACAAGCTACCACCATTCTGCCTTAAAAAAAAAGAAGTTTAGAAGTCTGACAGAGGTGATGTCACTTTGAAATTTCCAGCTTTTTGTCATCAGTGTTTGGTCTCCTAACCCTTGTTGCACTGCTGGGTGTCCACGGACAGCAAAGGTAATCTTTTATGCTCACTGATCTAGAATCTTAAATTTCTTAAGCGAATGTAGTGATCGAGGTAAATGCAGACAGTAATTCTTTTGGTGCAGTGTTTTGATTTTATGGCTAACTGATGAATCACTCTTACTACTCTCATTAATTTTGTTTGACAGCACGTTCTCCCTACTTGTAAAATATTGCCACTTTTTTTTCCCCGCCGTTTACTTCTTATACGGATACACAAGGTACACTTTTGCATTTATGTCCGCCACACAAAACTTTCCTGTCATGGAGCTTTTCTTAACACATGATGTATGTTCTCTCCAAACATGTGATTTACACCCTTGCAAAACATGTGACTCACGTTGAGAGAGTGTCACAGTCACAGTCCAAAGTAATGCAATGCTAATCTGTTGATTGGCAGCTGTTGGCTAGCATGTTTGTATAAACAACTTTGTCACGTCATAGTATTTCAAAGTTTATTTTACAGCATGTTTCATTTCAAGTGACCAGAAAAAGGCTGAGGGCTGATAAGTTCATGGCCTTGACATGAATCTTTTCTTTAAAAGTCAGAATCTTGGACCTTTTGAAAGTGTTTCACTGCAGCAAGACATCATCGACATTATAATCATGATCATCATCATCATCAAAATGTGGATCACTGGGCTCCTTCTTCATCTTAGAGAGTCAGATAAATTGGGAGGGTTTTGGATGAGCTCACATCCACGTTGCCAGATGAATGCACAGAGGCTGATGTTGTCCATTTTCTCAAACAGAAGTAGCACAAAAGTAATTAACTTTAAACTCTCTGCATAATCGCTCTAAGAGTTGAACTGCATGTTTATGTAAAGAGAGCTGTATAACTCATCTCCTTGCACCTTAGGCAAAAAACTTATTAACCTACCCTTGTATAATTAATGCAGCTTTAAACAAGGTTTAAAGTCTTTTAAAAAAAGTCATTTATAGGCCGCATTGTTAATTTTGTTCTATAATATAAAGGTGGAAAAAATATATTGATAATTTCACAGTTCTGCAGTAAACTCAGATTAAATGTTAAGTTAATTTTTCTCATTCACACTTTATTGAACCCTGGAGTGTCTTTGCACTCTGCATTTTGTGCATTTTATACCTGTACAGGTGTTAGTGTGTGTATATGGGGTTTGCCTTTACCCGACTGTGAGGCATCGCAGCATCTGATTAATCTTAGAACTCACCATGAACTCTTTCTCTCCGTTTTCCTTGTTTTTCTCCTTTATTTGTAGGATAATGAATTGCAGGTTCATAATATGCACAGACTCTTCACTCAAGTTGAAACATTTTGACTTGTAGCATCTAGAGCAAAAATGTATCAAATTCATATTTGTGTGCACACACATCTATGTATTCAGTTTCTATGCAATTATGCATATGACACTGATAAAGCCACAGAGCCTTTTTTTCAGAATTTCTGTTTTCACAGCATTGAAAAATTCAACTGCAACATCTCCTCCCAGAAACAATGTCCGTGTGACTCTTTGAGGGAAGCCCACTGAAAACAGCTTTGAATTGAACTATTT
This sequence comes from Acanthurus tractus, assembly GCA_029783725.1. NCBI lineage: Eukaryota > Metazoa > Chordata > Actinopteri > Acanthuriformes > Acanthuridae > Acanthurus > Acanthurus tractus. The sequence goes on from JAQNCA010000030.1 coordinate 24,802,771, forward strand.
TCCACCCGACAAATATTTCACATGAAAAGTGTGGATTTTTAATGGGGAAAAAGATGTGAATGCTTGTGTGTGTTTTGTGTGAAGAAATCTTATGGAGCTACTGTTTTATTAAAACTGTTATTAGCAGTGCATTCGTGCAACAGGCACTTGTGTGTTTCTATCAAATCATAAATAGCTGCATGCATCCAATAAAAAACAGCCTTACCAGGAAGTTATGACATCACAGAGAGCAGAATTTACACTGCTCAGTCACCCTGAAAAGAAAAAAAAAAGAATGCAAAATCAGTGTGACAATTTCTGAAAAGATGACAGACATGGTGTATCACAAAACTGTACAATCTTAAACTTGGCAACGACAGCAGTGTTGAGAATCATAGTAACATATGCAAAACGCATCACAGCGGTGGGGAGTGGCACCGCAGACAGGGACAGATGGACATTTAACAGGACAGATGCTTCAGACATTGCCAGAGTTCAACGCTGCACAGGACATCCAAGGAGCTCCAAGGAGGATTTCTGAACATATTTTCCTGAAAAGCCTCTGAGGAGGACACAGCTGTAATGTAATGAAAATTATATCCGAATTTGTTTTCTTAACCTTGTTTCAGGTTTTTTCCAGTCCCCACATGCCATATGTAGCCGAGAATACTTGTAGTTTTTTTCTAATCAGTCCTCTTGTCCCTGCTGGCAAAGTGATAAATTCTTGAAACATCTTTTGTGACACTCAGCAAGTCTGCGTTTAGTACAAGCACCATGTTGTTTGACTGGATGATACACTATATGTGTGTATTAACTGTAGAGCAGTCACAGGGAGGAGGTGGCAGTGGATGATGCGTACAACATGGAGGTTTGTCACAGGTGTCCCAGGTTAGGTTTAGGCAACAAAAACACTTGGCTAAGATAAAGGCAAGACTGTCGGTCTGACTGACATGAAAATCAAGTGTTTGTTAGACTGTCCATTGAGTTTTTTTAATATGATTTTAACACACAGAGACAAATTGTTCATTTTAAGGTTATTTTGAGTGTCATGTCATTTCTTTATGAGCAAACCGAGACTTCAATTGCCTGCAACTCTCTGGTCTCTCCCTGTCCTCCTCCAGTCTATACTGTCTTTTTTATTATAGTTTTGTCTTCATGAAAGAGGAACACACTTGTGAAATTTGTAAAGTGGTTTTTAGATAAATGAACTGGCTTAAATAATCATTTTAACTCCTGGCCTGGCCTATAATAGTGTGAAAATCCAATAAAATCACTTTAGACACACAGCACTGGGTGAATAAATGTTCATATGACTAAAGGGCAACAATATTGAGCTTTCAAGCCTGGTCAGGAATCATTAATAACACCATCATGCACATCATGTTTGCAAAAGTAGTTTATAATCATGCTTACGCAGGGCAACCATTTATTGAATACTGCTGCTCCAGACTGAATACAATTGCTGGTAATGAGCCTGGTCAGCTGCCGTCAGTCATCAGTACAGGCATTTTTAAACCATTAATTAAAGCAGTAGCTAACAGCAATCAATATTCGACATACTTAAATAGTTTGCAAGTGTTCTGTAGGGCTGACAGAACACTAAAAACAAACATGGTCATTTAAACATTTAAACTAGGGCTACTTGTCAATGAAGCACCAATATAATCCATAAAGATAAAAAAGAGAATTTCTGTAACTTTACATGTGTAATTTAAGGTGCCGTAACTCCTTAAAAGAGAGGAGAGAAAAAAAATAAGAAAAAGGGAAATTAAAAACTGTCAAAGGAGATGACAGACAAAATGAGACACTTAACTGAAAAAAGTAAGCTCAACAGAGTGGGAGGTTTCAAGATTCTCTTAAAAGTAATGAATTGTTAAAGGTCTTTGCTGTGTGTTTTTTTATAAGCTTAGTTTTCATGGAGATTTGACAGCATTTTCCTCCTCTTGGTTTTTTACCATGCAGTGTCAGAGAATGGGATAGAGCCAGAGATCCAGGTGGACTAACACTGTCTGAACCAGCAGAGAAGAAAAAAAGGCCCACACATGGCCAGTGTGAGTCAGGATGAAGCCATCACCACATCATTTACTCACTTCATTGTTATGTTAAATATTGTGATTAAAGCCACATTATCATGTGGAAAGAATTTAATATCTTAACAGTATTATAAGAAGAGGAAAAAAATGTCATTTTAATTCACATACTGCATATGAAATGCCCGGATATAACTAAGTTTGATCAAATCTACTTTACATATTTAATAAAAGCAACACTTTACAATCAAAAAGTGGGATGCAAAAGCGTTGCTCATGCACCTACCACCTACAAAATCATAATTTTGACCTTGTTTTTCTATGTTTATGCACTGTGTACGTGTGTCTGTGTGTGCATGTGTATGTGTGTGTGTGTGGTGGTTGGTGCAGACAACTGCTGGGCCAGTAAAGGAGGACAACTTGTAGCCTCTGCTTCTCCTCTGTAGCCAAATCCTGCTTTGTCTGTCTTTGGGAACAGTGATGAGACAGGAAGAGAAACAGCATGAAACTGCCTCCAGATTGAATTATGCATGCCTCCATCTGCTGACAGAGGACAAGTCTGTTAGGCCTCCTCAGTGTCACCACACAAACACAGATACATACACAGCTCACTTTACTCACACAGATCTATAGTTTATTGGCCCACTGCGTCTATAACAAACACAATCCCTCAGGTTAACTGTGCAATTCACTTCACTCTGCTGCACTGTTGTTCATCCTCATGGAATTGGCTAATTTAAGGGCAAACACGGAGTATGCATCAGTAATCCCAGCAGGACTAGTGTTCCTGAATGTCAGGATACAGTAGGTTGCACTTTCATCTCAATGTGGCAGCGATCAGATATTTAAGGCTGACTGTGGCTGGTTTGTCATACATTTCTTTTCTTTTTTTTCAAGTTGGATACAGAAGCAGCCCCATTCGATTCCTGGAATGAAAGAATGAATCTATAGTGAACTATAGTTTTTATGTTTGTACAGTATTGAGTGTGCAAACATAAAGCAGTGCAATATAACACAGGGAGTGAAATGTTGCTGTTTTTTTAATACTTTTTTGGAGTTTTTTAAAAAATCACAAAACACTGAGATATTGTTTTAAAACCACCCTTTTACACTTGGACCCAATAAAAACTAAAACACCTATAAAAGGCATTTCCATGGTACATTAAAGAGTGATGCCAATTGAACCACATGCACTATCTCACTCTATTTTAAAAAGTTACTTTGAGCAGTCTGAACCACTTAACCAGCTATTAGCTTTAAATAACAGAAGTTTAAACACAGTGACGAATAAGATTTTTTTGTGTTGCTGTTTTTACACCATTTATATATACATATATATATATTTTTTATGCCTTAAGATGACTGTAGTTATTAGCTTCAATAACACTAAAGCCACAGCGCCATATCTTGGCCTAAATCTTTGTGTATGATAACAATGTCATAACATTGTTATTTAACGTGTATTTTTAAGGCTATATATACATATACATATATATATATATATATAAATATATGTTTGTGTGTGTGTGTGTGTGCGTCTATACACATATATGTTTTTTTTAAAGGCCATTTAAGAATGATTTGTAGATAAATCCATATATATTTAAAATCATCCATAAATATTTATATTTTATATTTTGGTCATCTTTATTTTTTAGACCATTCTTACATGAGTAGTTTAAAAATGTCTTTGTAAAGTCCCTTTCCATCCCTCTTGCCTTAAAAAAACACTATGCTGCAGTATTCTGCTTCTTGTTTTACCATTTTATTGACTTAACAAAATGTCAGTCATGCACATTCAACTGCAATTGGCTTGTTCTTTCCACAAGGGGAGAGGGACAGGCTCATCCTTTAGGCTGTAGAGAGGACATGGAAGCTTTAATTGTGAATGAAGGTGGCAATTAAAAGCTCAGAGTGCTACAGCCATCTTAGGAACATGCCAAATGTGTTTACAAGGAGGAAGAAAGTGTAACTCAGCAGCAGTCCATGGTTGTTAATGGATGTTAAAATGTGTTTTGCACTAAGTATTTTACATGGATTGGTTTAGCTGGACATTCGCCAGTCTGACCCTACTTTTTTTGTAAGGAGGTTATCAATGTTATTTGTTGAGTTAACATTGTATTTGTCTTTGTGTCTTCCCTTTGTTTGATAATGGCCATGGACGCTGATTCTAACTGGAATTTTGATTGTATCTTGAAATGGTTTGCGTCAGTCAAATCACAAGAATTTAAGCTTTTGTCAATGTATTCCAAAAATAGCAGCTGGTGTACTTTAACAGAAGCATTTGAAAACAAATTGCATTGAACTAATGGCCTGCTGGCAGACATTAAATTCGTGAGATGAGAAAAACTGATAAACCAACCTAACAGATGGAATGTTTTACATATCCACAGGATGTATTTTATGCAACCATTGTTTCAAAGAATAGATTCAATTGTGATTGGATGAACGTCCTGTCTGTCACATTCATTTATTTCTGGAGCCAGTAGGGAGAAGAGCAAAAACATCTTTATCATCAAGAAGCCTTCAGTGCTGTTCTTTGCTCTTCTTTTAATGAGAAAATGTTGTCCTGTTCTGATAAAAGTGCCACCATTGCAGCTTCCATGCTAACCCTTTGGCGGTCTCCATTGCTTGCAAGCTTGCAGCCACTTCTTAATTTTGACGTCACACCCATAGCTGCCACCACCTCCTCAAGGAAGGATGCTGATTGGTCTGGTCATACTGTGACTGGACACAATCGAATCCAGTTGGAGCTTTTCAAGAAAGGATTTTGTGATTTCAGGCTTGAAATCTCAGCAGTTCAGCTACATTGAAAGGTTGGAATGTTAATGCTTCTATCTTGTGGGTTATGCTCCTTTTAAAACAATCTTTAAAAAAAAAGTAATTATTCAAATAGAATCAACATACTTTTGACAGGCATAATTGCTGTGTATAACTAAGAAAACTTACTTGAACTTACTTTACTAGTTTCAGTCCTGTATTGGTCAAAAACAGGTCTGTTATCTAAAGTGTGATTGAGATGCTCAAAGTCGGCTATGAAATCTGAATTATCAATATGGTTTTAGTGTTAATTGACCAAGTGACCACATTATCAGCCATATCAAAACACAACATTCCAAATATAACTCTGGCACACATTGTCAACCACACTCACTCTTTATAAGCATTTAATAATAATAATAATAATAATAATAATAGTGTGTTCTATAGAGTGTTCTATCATGCGGACATACAGAGGAGGAAAAACACTGTGTAGACAACTACAGTTGCGTCATATAGAAGCTGATTGCATGCCAACCCACTGAATTTAGCATGCTTGTTGTTATTTACAGTGTATGACTTTAAGCTGCTTTTCATGTCTGCGTTGGAGCAGCTCATGCAATGTTTGCTGTATGATTCTGTGTGCTGCAGACGGATGGGCAGCAAGATGGCTCTGTGCTCCGGTCCTCCTACCCAGATGGTAGCCAGTGGAGAAATCACTCACTCAGTAATCATCCTGGAGACACCAAGAGAACCAGAGCAAGAGAGAAGACGGGAATGTAAACCAAGTGCTAAGTGAGCCACTCAGTCAGCCTAATAAGGACCTGAATTATCTTGTGGATGAAGGCTGCCCTGGCCATCACTCCCACTTCACAAAATGCATGCTGTAAAATAAAAAGGTTATACAGTGTAGATAGAGCTGCATTTAACTACAGCGGCACCATTTGATGGATCTAACACAATTTCTACCACACTTATTGATAATTGTCTATATAGTGCTACACAATTGAATATAGAGGTACAGTCAATTTGTACACATCATTAAAAAGTGCAATCTGCACATGTACAGATGGTATTTAATTTAGCTAGACTGAGAAAAGTCCTCACCTTGTTGGTCTCTCAGCAAGTACCAGAACACTAAATCAATCCAGTTTGTAAATGTTTGACAGTACACAGTAAAATATAAAACTGAGTTCAGATAACACTGTGGGTCAGCGTTAAATGAAATTCACTTTTCCCAAAGTGTATTACTTGTTCTTAAGATCAATGTATAACTAGGATTGTTGAGTCACTCATCTAATTTTCTATTGATATAAAAATATAGAATTGAATAAGGGTTTTGTTTGTGTGTGTGTGTATATTGGGCTGCCTCAGAGGGGGGGATTTAAGTGTCTGACTCAACCTTCTAATTTACTTTCCACAACCCATGTGTTGCCTACCATCACACCCACATTCATCTATTATTATCACAGATCCCATAGCTGCAGGTAAGTGTTTACCACTTTCTCCTCATGTTTGTGTGAGTAAAACTTACATCATATAGCTTGAAAGTCATTTGAAGTGATTTGATCAAACTGCCTCCAGTAGAAAAGAAAATTACATTAGTCATTTTAAGTTAACGCTAGCATTGTTGTTGGCCAGGTAACTTAATCTCTCTACATGTTATATGTTGTTTTTAACTCTTTCCCATGTGCATCTTCAAGATTTGTATTTTTTTTCACAGTGGCGTCCCTTTCTTTTCCCAAAAGCTCTCTTCTTCCTCAGAATAAGTTGGAAATTAAAAATCGATATGTGTAAATCGGTATCTTAAACCAAGCAATAATGATGAAATTGTCTCTCATTTATAAATGTTCTCTTTTTAAAAGGATACAGATATTTTCCAGTAAAGATCCAAATTAAGCATTTCATCTTCGTGTTATTATTGTTTCGTTCCCCAGACAGAACCATCTGAGCCCCACATGATTAAAAGTGTTATCTCCAAACCGAATGACAAGCACACAAGAGACAGTGATATGAAATTATTAATAAGGTGAAAATACAGACAGATTTAATGTGTGTCCTAATCAAAATAAGACGATAAAGATCACTTTAAATAATATTAGAAGACAGAAATAATTAAATAAAATTCCAGGGCAATAAAATAGTCTTCATCTTCAATGCCTTGGTTGAAATCGTGCAAAAAGTTCACAATCTTTGATTCCTTTTGGCAACTTACTGAATATGACTAACTAACTAAGATTGGAGTTATGGATCCTGTTAGAAAGGCAGCATCAGACTTACAGTGAGGAGGAAAAAAAAAACTTGAAATGCCTTATCCTCAATATTACATTAGCTTGCGGCCTGAGATTCATCACATTAGCCAGTGACATAGAACTGAACTTTTCCAAAAGGCCAGGAGCAAACAGATGCTGGAAGGTCTGTGGCTGCCGTGCAATCATCTCACACAAGCCACACAGCTTCATTCATGGGCAAGATGTGGATAGATGAAAGGCAGGCACTTTCCGACACTTTGTGGCACTATAATTCAGTAACTGATATGAAACTGAATTTCTGAAAAATAATGGTCGAAAAGATCAGAGCTTCAGGTTCAGCCAAGCCAACCTTTGCAATTGCACAAATATAAAACATTATAAAACCGTACAAACATTAACAAGGTTATGAGAAACGTAGAATTCAGGGAAAATCTATAGAGCTTGATGTGGCATCCCTTCATTGAGGAGTTGGGATAAAGCCTTTTCTATTTTGGAAATAGGCCAGGAAAGCACTGAGGAGGTAAATAGAACTTTTGTAAGGTCAAAAAAGGTATTATATAATGTATTAATTCTTAAAAATTCTAACAGCCCATGTTGTGATTCTCGAAGACCCTGAATTTCCATATTCACAATACCCATTCAGCCATAATGTGTTCCACTGTATTCCCTGCTGTACAGGAACATCCAGGGGTCCTTCGCTGCTGTTGACCCAAGAATTTCTAATGCTGCCTTGTGCCAGACTGCTTCCTGTCGCCAAGGGCAGACTGTTGCTGTTCCTGTGTAGTTGGCTGTCTGTTGCCTACTAGCACCTGCCCTCCCTGACTCTGTCCTTTATCTTTAGAAAAAACTCTGTCTGTAAAACTATGCTACATTAAAAGCTAAATTAATTTAGACATTTCTCTAGATAAAAGTACTCTCAAAGCCAAAAAATAATATAGTTTTTACCCTTTAATGGTCTCACTGGAACATATCAGTTCTTGAGTCAGCCATGTTGACGCTGTGTTTCATGGTTACGAAAGGCTGCACTGTGGTGTACAGCTCATGGAAATGATACAACCAAGTCAAGTCACACCATTTTCACAACAAATGATTTTGAGGATATGACTAAGCTTTATTAGCAACAACACTCCTGGCAGCATTTTGTAACTGGTTGTTAAAAAAATGAGTCTAAATGACCTTCCAATTGTAACAAAACAAGATAAAAGCTAATAAATCAATGCCATGTTTACGCAGAGCTGCTAGCTTTATTTGTTGCAAGCAGATAGCTTTGCACATTTCTCTGATATATTGAATTGTTGTGCAGTATGAAGTCATGAAATATGTTAATTGCATATTAAGCAGAGAAAATGATGAATCATATTCTATAAACTATGCACTGAATATCAGATGTTTTCTAAGACTCTTTTGTGGTTGGCAGTGCTCCATCTTGATTCCATCTCCTATTTTGATATCCGTCATTCTTTAACAATATTTAAAGACCAGGTCTGTAACTAAGTACATTTTGGGAAAACAATGGTGACAAGGCTCACCAACTTTCTGCAAAAGATTAAAAAAAACATTTCCAAACAAGCAAGTTGGTTTGGCAAGCATAAGAGCAATGATAGTAGTTGTGCACTCGGGGATAGCAATTAGATTCTCTGTGCAGTCAAAGGCATGATCTCCTTCTTGCAATCTGCATTATTGCACATGGGGCAGAGATATTCTGCATGAGAGTTCTGGAAACACGATTGCAAAAATAAAATATGTGCAGATTGCATTGTTTGTGCAGCTCCTCTACATTGGAGTATGAGGATCTCATGAGCACTTGCTGACTTGTGGCTACGATAAGCCACCAAAGTAAAATGCCCATTTGAGTCCCCTTCAGTTATTACCTTGCACTCAAAATATTTAAGCTCTAAAGGCCACAGCAAATGATCTTCCTCCTCAGAGGCAACATAAAAGTTGGCTTGCCTTCTTGGTGGAGGTTGGTGATGCTGTATGAGACTTGTGAAGAATACCTGCAGACACAGTTCAGGGCCCAAATGAGGCCCCAAACTCCTGCATTTTAATGTAAAAAAAAAAAAAACAGTTAAGGAAGAGATGCTACAAATGACAATGAATCAAATGCTATGCCTTAAAAGACAACGCTTGTTGCAGTAAAAATAAAATAAATTATTGTTTACATTTAAAATAAAAATGTGAATTATAAAGAACTGCAGTGTCCAGACCTTTGTCAAGGGCCATGAATAATTATGCTCAGGTCAGACCTTTCCGGCCACAACTTTGCATAATGTTTCCTCGATACGCTTTAACTATGTCTCTTATATTTCTGTCCAAATTATTGTTCATTTTTTAATTCTACTGTGTCCCTCTACATGCCATTTATTGTCTGTCTGTCTGTCCCAAAGGTTGCCCTAAATGTTGCTCCTTCTTAGGTTCCTCTCATTTGTTCCATAATAATCAGTTTTTTTTTCTTGGGAGTGTTTCCTTATCTGGGTGAAGGGGCGAAGTGTAGAGAATGTTCTATGCTGAACAGATTGTAAATCCCCTTGAGTCAAATTTGTCAGACTTTATGAATAAAATTGACTTGATTTAACATTCCAGGCCTAAACATGATTGTCCATTGTCAAATTCAGTATTTTCTGTCAGAAAAAAAAAAAACTTTAACTCAAAACCCACTTAACAGCTTTTTTTGGTAAGATTTTTATTGTAAACATGAGAACAAGACGAGCATTGGTTGGAAAACTGAAATCACAAATAAACGGATGAGGAGGGCACAGGTCATAAATGTACTCTAAAGCTAATTTGCCACAGTTTTTCCAGTAGAAGTAGACTATAATTGCTGAATACTTTGTATGTGTTGGCTTATAAAATACTAAAGTTATCATTTTACCTTCACTGAAAGAATTACTTTCATCAAGCTCTAAGTAACTAACTATGTTTGTGTTTGTGTGTTGTCTAACCGATCACTTACTCTAAGAAAGGGACCAGATGTCGACTTTTGCAGCTGTCAGGCTAAAGGATTCCTAGCTGAGACAGGTAGAGCAACATGCCACTTTTCATTTCATGGAAACATCACCCATCAACCAGTGTACAGCAAATGCATGACATGGACAAAATGTCCTTAGTTGCATCCTGGTGTGGCAGCTACATATGCAAATTTCAGTGAAAGGATTGAGCGATTCCATTTAGTGAGAGTTAAGTAGACAGCTCTATCTGTGTTTATAGAACCGGGGTTATAATTCCTTCCTACCAAGTCAAGATCAACAAGTCAAGCCCGAGTCCTGCACTTAGGGTTGGGGTTAGATCAGGTGTGTCTTTGTAAGTCATGTGACCGTTACTGTCATCAGTAACTGTTCATTAGAAGTTTTTGTTTGTGTTCTGCTGACCACAGCCAGATCTTTTTAAGTGCATGTGATTATCAGTGTTGTCATGTCTGTCCCCTTTATCTTTTCCTGTTGCTCTTTTGTTAAAGTTTGGAACCAATGAGTGCAATTTAGTCATGATGGAGGACAAATAACTGTCTGTTCGCGGATGTTTTAGAGTTCTGCTGCATTGTAGCAAAATTGTTGCATTGTGCAACGGAGGGAGTTGTGTGAGGTCTGATTGATTTCTCATTGTGATGTCACAAAATTCAGCATCCACTGGAACTGAAAACTTCAAGACTAACAGTGAAAAACAATCTAGAGGTGTAGAGGTCACATCAAACCTGCAAATTTTTGTAAGATTCTCCTTGTTTTTAACCATTTCTCCTGCTGTGTTTCCAGTTTGTCATTTCCCAGTTGGGTCTTTCTCTCATTTATCTGGAAGGCAAAGGTGTATCAGAGGCAAAGGTTAGCATGTTTAAAGGACCCTGCCTGGCATGTGTTGTCACAGTGCTCTTTGATGTTTTCCACTCAGTTTAAAGCTATAAATGAATCAAACGAGATGAGAAAATGTGCTGCCAATTTACACTCTGGCTGGTGTGTGATCTTCAGCTTTTTGTCACTGCTGGCCACATCAACAAACAGCATGTGTGTTTTTTCTAAAGAAAATATCAGGTTAATGGTGAAAAAACAAGGTTGCCAAACATGCTTCTTATGCTAAACTCAAGCAGATAATAGCGGGTACCCTGATTAAGTCATTATGGCAGGTGAATACACAATCACTCACACAATATCTCATTCATATACTTGTTCTTGCTCTCACAGTATATGCATCTGCTGATATTTGAGTGCACATTGGGAGTATGTTTTAGACAAAGAAGAATGGAACAAAAAGACAGTACTTCTGGTCCATCCTGAGCCACACAGTGCTACGGGAGTGCAATGCCTAATTGATTACATTCTCTTGCAAAGGTCAAAAGGCTTAAGTTCAAGTTAATTCAATTGCTTAAAAGAAAATAACAAGTTAAAAGTCACATTTTATTTTTATGAGGTAAAGTTATCAGGTTTATTACTTGAGTCTGACCTTTATCAGATAGCATAATTTCATTAGATGCTCTCTGCCTTGTTAATGGCAACATCTTTATGACTCAGTGTTAACATTCAGTAACGCAGGATTACTATTTGTAGTCCCCTGTTTCAAATTGAGATTATGTAAGTTTATTTGGTTATTTTAGACTGAAAAAACTCCTTCAGAACCTTCAGATGTTGCTCTAGTGGTTGATTTGGACATGAAAAGTTGGTGAAGGACCCAGTAAGTAAACTAGAGGTTTGGCACAAGGGGAGGGGAGAGGCAAAAGGACACAGATCAGAGTTACAACATGTTGCCTCGTTCTGTGATGTCTGATTAAGAAAACTCTAGATTAGGGCAGGGTAATATTTCAGTGTTACCACTTCCCTTTATTCTATAGAAATTTGTCATCACTGAATAATTATATGAAGATTTGAGTCCTCGTGGGCAGTCATTTCCCTTTATTTTGCCCGTCCCTGTTTCTTCTGCCTGACACACTTCATGACGATGATCCTCCATCTGCTCCTCTCATTTTATTCTCATGATATTTTGCCATTATTAGGCAATTCTCAGTAGAGAATAGTTTTCATGGCATGACAATAGGATGGTGTGTCATCTTTTGTTTTAGGGCAGCTGATGAAGGTAGGGGCTGTGGCTTTGTCCATACCTGCTCAGACAGCAGGGATAACGAGGATGAGACGACTCCATTATCGGCCTTCCCGACTCTCAAGGTCTCCTCTGGTCCAGAGCATGACAGCAGGCAGCAGCAAATCGATAAACAAAACACAGGAATCCTGGCAAGATGAATGGACTGCGAACAAGGACTTGAAGTGGGAAATGGATTTTTAAGTCACCCTGTGAAGCATTTGCAAGTGGCAAATGTTCCTGATGTGCTTGTAGGGCTGTGTAACCCCAGCAGCACATTAGGATACTTGCGTGTTTCGAGATGAGAGGTTTTAAGAAATTTAATTGTTGGCATGTTTGCAGATTATCTTCTGGAAGATAACCCACCAGGAGTCTCCAGTCTGATGGGAGACATTCTGTTCCATTGCAGTAATTAATTGAGTACATATTGATATTTATTCTTGGAGCTTTTTTTAACATTTTAGTGTATTCAGACTCATTTCAACAATTTGATCTCAGAGGTTTTTTTAATTACATTATCGCCACAAGGATTGCTGAGATCCATTAGAGTGTGGGAGGAAATCTGTTAGAAAAAAATACAGAGTGTTGTGGAAAGAGTGCAGACAATATGAGCATATTCCGCATCTTCAATTTATTAAAACAGCGTGATGTAGAAGATTCATTTTCCTGTAATAGCAGGTTTAAGTGTGAAGGAAAGAATCAAAACTTTGCTTGAACAGTGGACCTCTGGGTGGGAGGAAAGACTGAAAAAGCAATGCACAGAATAAACAAGACAATGGCTCTGGTGTATCATGTGTACAACAATGTCATAGGAGTGTGTTGCAGAATCGATGGGTTACTCTTTAAAAGGTTAAGAGTTCGAGTAGATTCATTGGTCTTAAGTAGCATTTTTGTTGTAGGTCAAGTTTGATTATTTTTAAGTAAAGTCTGTAGTCAGCAGATTCATTGCTTGAGTCTGATGTGAGTTCATGAGTTTTGCAACTCAAGTCCATGTCATTTTTTAAAAAAAGCATGTCTTTATCACACTTATGGACGTGCACAATTTGTGTTGATGTACAGCTGAGTCATTTACACGCAAAATGCCATGTAGTATCACCATTTGGTCACAGTTTGATTGAAGTGTTAAAGTCATGCTAAGGGCTTGATTGATGACATTATTTCTGCACTTCCAAACATTTTCAAATCTTGGGACTTGGGAGATTTTCACTGACATTTTTACGCATCATCTCCGTGGCTAATAACTGGGAAAGCAAAGAGCCACATATGTACACCAGGGCAGCAGCACAAGAGATAAGACCAATCTGTTTTACATGCAACATATTTTTTTCTAATAATTTGAAGTGAAACTGAAGTGGCTGTAACCAACACATGGTCACAAATGAGTCATTTATGACTACTGCATTAGAGAAATCTCAAACCTATTCAGTACTGATCTGGTTGTCCTCCTTAGTGCTACAAAGCTGTGTTATTTTGTTCTTTATTTATTTTCATACTTATTTATCTCTGTGTTTCTTTTCCTCTGTGATAATGAGGAAAGTTTTCATGCAGTTACTTTACAGTCTTTTCTGGCTCTCATTACCTGATCAATGTTTAGGTTTGTTGCAGGGATGAACAATACAGACAGAGGCAGTCAGATATAGCCCAAAGGAGTACTTTTGGGCTACTTTTTGGGCAACTAACTGTAAAAAAAAATAGTGTCAGTCAATACTTTTTTTTTTTTTTTTTTTTTTTTTTTTTTTAACGGGGCTGTGTTGTGTGCCAAACAGGGCAGGTTAATAGACAAAAATTTTTTTTTGCCGTATTGCAGCTGGGGAAAGAGTGGGAGGATTTTTTAAA
>JAQNCA010000030.1:24846042-24864886 GCA_029783725.1 Acanthurus tractus
CGTTTAGGCGGGCTCTTGGCGGAGTCACGCGCAGGTTAATGGCTGCGCCCAGGACGAGATTTCTGAGGCTTCACTTTGGCTGTGCAGAAACCAATGGGTGACGTCACGGAGGGTTTGTCCAGTGTTTATACAGTCTATGATAAATATGTAAAAAATATAAATTATGTTAAAAAAATACCACTTTATCATCTCATAATTTCTTTTTGGCCTTAGTGAGGTACTCCCTACGACTTCCTCTGTCTACTAATCATTGTTGGTGGGGCATTTGCATAATAAAAGAAAAAAATATGTATATCAGAAAGGATTAAATTAAAACATTTGTTGTTGTTGTTGTTGTTTCTAAAGTACTCACAAAGAAGATGCGGTGACTTTAAATTCACTGTGATGGATTACCCATCTGCACTGCACACAGAAGAGCTCTCCATGGTCCTGATCCTGTGGATGTCAGTAGCGATACAGTTTCCTTGGTAGCTGCTTTCTTCACACTCGAGGGACAGTTGGAACCAGTTAGATGTGACAGACAAACACTTACCATGCGTCATTATTAAATTCACTTGTTCTCATGTATATGCCTTATATATGCCTCAACTTGAGTTTACCTTACAGTCCGTAACGACTTAAGTGTAATATGATCTGCAAAAGATTCCTACCATTAGGGACACATTTTTCTTGTCATACGGTTTGACATGTAAAAACATTAAAAAAACACAAGTGTAACTAAAGGCATATTTAGATAAGCTATGAGGGTTTATTGATAAGTTCAAGGCCTTGGGTAGAAGGTGATAAGAAATATTACTCTTGTTACATGCATATGCAGTTCAACTCTATGAGTGTTTTTTTTTTTTTTTTTTTTTTTCTGTATGCCAGACAGACAAACTGAAAACTGGAAGTCAGCATTACCTAAGAAAATGAATGAGATAAACTGTTGTGTGGTCATCTGCCACCTCCTTAAGTTAGCACCCAGGAAGGCTGCAAAGACATGGTGGCAACACTAGGGGAGGGTGCTCTTTCTTACAGCATGGAAATAAGTGAGATGGTAAATTCAAACAGGGCAGATAGAGCCTAGAAAATGGACTCCATCCTACATAGGTTGGCCATTGTCTCAACAAAGGACACTATACTGGGTATCTCCATAGGAATGTCAATGCAGTTATCTACAACAAATTCCAAGTGACCAAGGTGTTGATTTACCTGGTCCTGAACTTCTTGGGACTCAATGTCCATGTCAAGGGACAATTTTGCCACTTTTGAGGTGATTGAGATTTCTCAAGCAACGCACAGCCATGGATGGAGACTTGGACCCGCTGCAACCAATCAGAGACAAAAGAAAAATCAAAATAGTTGAAAGACCCTGAGTGTCAATCACCCAAGAGAGTTAAATTGGTGAAGTATGTTGGCAAAGTAATATTGTTTGTGTCCTTGCATAGAGCACTACTGGCTGACTAGCTGCCTGAAATTGAGCCATACTATTACAGTGGCCTACCTGCTGATCATTCAAAAAGCTGCAGAGGAAAATCAAGGACATTTGGTGTGAGAAGCTGACGAGAAGAGTCCATTAGGAGAACATTCCAGCCCACAGGTTCACAGTAGCAATAGCTGCTATTAAGTTATGTGGATTTGAACTTAGCCAATATCAACTCTATTTACTTCATTTTGAACCCTCTGACTACTACCAACTCCTCAAGATGAAGATGGAGCTCACTGCTCGCCATTTTAAAAGTGATAATGACATCACTCCTGCTCTGGGCAACTTTCAGGGGATCCAGGATGCCAACTTTTAGGAAAAAGGAACCACATGCAACATGACCGCTGGACTTAATGTGTAAATGTAGGAGAGGACTAAGTCAAAAAATAGATGTGTTGAGCATAGTCCTCTTCAGTTTCCCAGTGGACAATAAGGAGGAGTCTTCCTGCTGGTGAACAGAACAAAGTGACGTGGTATTTCCATATAGATATACCACTGGGTTTCGCAGAATGTAATGCTGATGACGTAATCTCTTTACTCAACACTAACCACACTTCTGCTCAAAAGTGGGATTCATATCTCTACACATTATAAACTCAATAATTTCTAGGTGAGCCTAATGACTTCATATGAAAGTTTTTATGAACCAATTCTCTAAACTTCTGCTGAAAAATATATTATTGCTGGCAGCAACATCATGACTATCACTATAGGAAAATGTTCTTAAAAAAGGATTTTTGCTGGGGGGGGGTGATCAGACACCATCTAGTCCAAGTTTTATTATCCAAAATGGTGATATGTTAATAGTTTTCAACAAAATAAAATCATAAAAAAACAAACAAACAATTTGATTCAAAAGGACAATAAAAGAAATCAATATCAAGGAAATGCAATTAATCAAATGTTGTGCTGGATGTCAAGCTATAATTTAAGAAATTTTATACTGAAACTTTACAGAAAATAACTTTTTCTGAGAAAATTTTGACTTTGAACTCATACAAATAGAATGCTGTGTTTTGGAATGACTTCTGTGCTCACTGATAAAAATGAGACGGATAAAAATGACAAAAAAAAAAAAACAGCTGATAAAAATGAGACAGATTTTACAGGTCAAATTATGTTTCAGGGGTTAGGGAGTGCTACTGCATATGTGAAAAATGTTGTAGGCTATAAAGTATTTTGTGTCTCCAGATGGAGCAGAGTGAAGTCAGATATATCTCCTCAAGTGTTTTTGAGTCGGAGTCAGTTGGATCTAAAGACAGTACGTTCTAATATCTGGTGGAAAAGGAAGTGTTTACATGCCTGTTCCTCATCCAGCTTGAGGCTCGTTGCATAACATATCCCAATTTTGAACAATTTGATAAACTACCATTTTGTTTGGGAACATATATGTACCGCGAAACACTATAATAAGTGCTATGATTTAAAATGACCCATAATCATACAAAAAGTGTATTTTAAGGATCCCACATTATGCCCTTTTTTGACAGTGTTAATAGGCCTCAGAGGTTCCCAAAACATGCCTTTGAAGTTTCTTGCTTAAAATATCACAAGGCAAGAAAAGACAAGTCAATTTTATTTATGTAGCACATTTTAGCAACAATGCAACTCAAAGAGCTTTACATCTAGCTAAAATGTGCAAAAGAAACACACACTAAAATGACATTTAAACCCACAATTTTGAAATAAGCCATTCAAAAACAAGAGAGAAGGAAACAAAAACAGCTGACACCAATCACTCAAAAACAAGAAAGGAGGATATAATGGCCAACACCAAATAACAAAGTTACAAATTCCAGAATAAACATGACTGTGCAGGAAAGAAATAATAATTTAAGAAAAGGCAGCAGCAAACAAAAAAGTCTTCTGTCTTTAACATGTGCTTAGGCATGCCGATATACACCTCTGTTTTAGCCTTCTTTTAAACATGCTATTTTTGTGCCCGTAGCTCTAAATGCAAATGTGCCATTGCTGGGCACATCCCTCTTTGGAAGTTAATGTGTCTTTGGCCAGGACCCTACGCTAATGCTGAGCGCTTCACGTAAGACTTGGCTGCTGGTAACAAACTCAGTTTCTATCGGTATCTGAGAATAAAGGTCATCATCCCCCATCGCTGCACACTTTACCTTTGAACACAATGAACACAGATATCATTTCATGTTAACTATGTGAATAAGGGATCATTTTAAAATATATTTTTTATTGTGGACTAATTTCTGTTAGGATGCTGATGAGAATTTCTGTTGTGTCAGCATCGATCTGACAGGCCCAGTACATTGCAATTCAGGAATCAAAGAAGGCTTACTTATTTACTTATTTAGCAGGAAGTTCTACTACTGCTAGTTTTATACCAAGGTTTGGGACATTCTAGTAAATGTAGTAGTATATAAGTTAGAAATTTCCGACAGCCAAAAACTGAGTTCTGGGGTGACTTCTTCCGCTGTGTCTTTCTGTAGTATGTGCTCAAGGCTACTGAAATGTAGCATCATTTGATTTATGTGAATAGACACTTGGGAGAACCAATTGGGTCCGTACCCTGAAAAGCACCAAGTTCAGAACTCAACTAGTGGGCTGATAACAATTACATACACTCCAGCACCTGAGCCCACAATGGATGCTATCCAAATTAGCTGCAGTACTAATGCCGGCTTGAACTGGCTAAATATTCAGTATAGCAGCATAAATATGGCAAAAGTTACCGCTTCTGAGATTGCAGATGGGTCACTGACAGTCAGTACTGATCCATCATAAAGCTTCAGTTTTTAAACCAATCCTGCTCTGTATTGTCCCTCACTGATGAAGCAGTTCAAGATGAAATTGGTTATCATAAATGAAACACTTAACTGTGTGTTGTGGAGACATTTATGTCAGAACCTAAATTGATCCACTGGGTCTCTACTGAGTGAGATTTTAGGATTGGATGAAGACTTGTGTGCTCGTTTCTGCAGCTGACAGCAGATTAGCATGCTTTGCCTGGAGATGAAATGTCCTTGTCGGTCTACCAGAGCCTCTCAGTGAGGAAAGATTCAGGGTGGAGCATAGACACCTTGGACTGGGAGTGTCACATAGCTGGAGGTGTGAGTCTGCCCTTTATTACATCAGTGTCACTGCCTTCCCTCAAGATAATTTGAACAACCATAAAAAAAGCACATTTTTGGAATAAATCAGTGTATATTAAGTTCCAGCTTTCTATATGCACTCAACCAAAAAAGGTATTAAAAAATACATTTTTGTTCTTAAACATATAGACCTGATTTCTTTTTATTAAATTGCAAGAATCAGTCTAAAACCTTCCTAAAAAACAGTTATTTGTATGAAGTGTGCAAGTTGTTATAATCGCCAGATTTCCATTTAATATAGAGGATATGACTTCACATTTGTGCACATCCCTGTGAAATGCGACCTAAAGAAGTTCACATTCCACCTACCAAGTCTGCCTGGTGAGGTATGAATTTGACAAATCTGCTGTTTCTGCCTTATAAATGGGTGTATTACTGATAAATTACATGTCCTTAATGCTTTTCTGTACCCTCAAAACACACATACACAAACACCCACACACACATCTGAAATATTGTGGTGGCTTTTTATTCTAAACATTTCTTCTATGTGTGGTAAATGTAGGTGCTGCCACAGACATGACACAACATCCAATTGACGCTGTTTGACTCCAGAAGAGGGGGCTGGTGGGTGAATTTTCTATTGAGAGGAACCCCCTCAGCTTTGAACACAATAAAGACAGAATCCGGCAGGAAATTGGGGGATTCTGCCTTCAAAATAAAAGCCGTCCCAAGGGGGTATCCAGCGTTTATTTTGTGCTGTTTCATGATTGTTTTACAGTAACACTAAAACAGAAACAGATGGGTGATAATAAGAAGTAACTATATTTATAAATTTAACAAAAAAGAGTTGCAGTACAACAGCAAAAGTGCATTTAAAAAAAAAAGTTTTATATTATAGCTCATTGTATTTGCCACCATAACTATACCTGTATTGGCATGCACACATGGTAGTTTTAACTACAAAAGATTCATAGCTTAACACTCAAACAGTATCATTTATCTAACTTATTCACCTTCTCTATCTACTTTAAAATCTGAGCCAGGATAAACGGGGCTATAAAAATTAAAAAAAATGACAAAAACAGAGACAAAAAAACTATCAAAATAAAAATATGTGGGTAGATATAATTGATTAAAACAAATTACTTTCTGTTTGAAGGTATTTCTTCAAATTGTGTTTCTGCTTAACTTTCAGTTACTTTTGATATTTATAGTTGATAAAAAAGGAGATATTTTTGGTTGACATTAAATAGTTATTCTCCTCTCGAATGGCTTTGATGAAGAAATCCTCGATATTAGCGCTCCAGCGCTTCGTGAATGATAGTTTTTATTTTGAAAGATTTAGCTGGAAGTCATTTTGGTATAACTTGACTCTCTTGACAGTAGCGCGAGCCCCGGGCTTCCAAATAAGGAATCCGGCTGTTGCTGCGCGCGGACACACAGACAGATACGGACGCTCCAGAGCCGCGAGCCAGGGACGGCGCTTTCCGAGATGCGCGCGAGCCCTCTTTGATTTGCCGCTCCGTTAAACCTTCACACACACCTGGAAGACTGTGTAACCTGAAGACCGGAAGGATTTCACATTTGGAGATTAACTTTTGGAGCCAAAACTCAGATTTTTGTGGAATAACAAAACACATGAAATGTTTGTTGAAAAAGGGGGATTTCCCCACCATCAATTAAAGAGGAGCGGAGGACGTTTAATTTTGGAACAATGAAAGAATATAACAGGCAGTGAACACAGTCTGGATTTTCCGAACCAATTTTACGCACAAAGCACATTCGGAACTAACGGACATTCAGAACTTCTCACCGAGTTTCCCCTCAGCATCAGCCCCCGACAACGATCCGTTTGTTTTGCACCACAAGGCGGAATTGCCGTTTCTAAAATGCGTTTTCTGGACTTATCGTCCTCTTCAGGCTTTTGGAATTGGTGAATGCCAGCGCACCGAGCTTTGCCCACTGACAGCATGTATCAAAGGGACTTTTAACCCAAACAAGGTAAATTCTCCTATTTTTTTGTGTCAGTCATATTTACTCTTATTAACCTCCTGCTTCCAGCTCCTCTAATCCTTAAGTTCAGCCTGCACACGTTGGTCACCGGCACAGCTTGCTGTGTGTTGCCGCTGCGTTTTGTGTGAAATTTGGTGAAATGCGTATCGATTTTTGACACTGATTTGGTGGCGGTTTAGGGCAAAATTGGCAATAAAAAGACTGCAGTCAACTAAGTATATTTTCTGCGCACTTACTCATGTTATTGTGCCCCCCCTCACCCCCCCATCACCCCTCCTCATAATGTGCTCTGCCTTTAGTTAGACTGAGGAGGAGCGCTGTTTCTTTTTAAGTCCCACACACCCAAACGGTCTGCGCTCATGGAGTTGCACCGCTCGGTGGACAGTCGCCGTTTGGGGCCGCTCAATCTCAGCCTCAGGCTGAAAGGAAGCTCGTTTCTCCGGGGAAACGATGTCGCCAAAGTTTATCTGAAAAAAAATCATGTGATTCAATAATTCTTTCTTTATTTACAACGATTCAATACTACCGAAAGCATCATTTAAGGTGATTTTAGGAGGAATAACAGTAACTCTGTAAATCAGCACCAGTGAAACACACCCATCAGACGTTCTTTCACTGAATACGGGCTAAACATTTGAACTTTTTCTGTCGGTCCCTCGCACCTATCGTTTAACTTTTCGTTTCATTTAAAACGTTCGACTTTTAACTCCCGTAGGTGATTCTGAACATATCAGTTGATATGCAACTCCCAGAATGCCTTTTCAAAGCAGCTTGTAGTTCCGCCGAAAAGAAAGACTGCATTTAAACCGAATTTTTGAATAGAGTTTTGTATCCGGATTCTCCATCCGACAGAAAGCGCAGCCTTACTGGGCGAACCTGCTGCATGACTTATCGGAGTTGATCCTGTTTCCATGAGCTGCATGGGTCTATTTTTATTCTGAGAATGTGAATACAGACGGAAAGTTAAAAAAAAGGAAGAAAACTTTTAATTCATCGCATGTTATTTGTTATAATTGATGACTTTTGTTCGCATAAATATTGTATCCACTTGGCTATGATGATTTGTCATCTTTAATGAGATCCCGCATGGATTATTTAAGTGCTGCGGGGAAAACGTGCTGAAGTCGTGCCTCGGTTGAGACTTGATTACAGGGCGGGCTGAAATCATGGCCAGTGATGCTTCCGGGAGAAACAGGGCACGTACCTGGGGCTTTTTGCAGTGGATTAGGCAGATGAACGCTTTGCGCCTATTGCTGTGGCGCACTTTCAGTCAGCTTGATATAAAGTCACTGATGACCAGCAAGGCTTATTCACAACAAAATGGGTTGTCATTCACTGTCCTCTTCTGGTGCAAGGAACCCCCTTCATCTCTCCCTGTACTGCAGAGAGCTCCATAATGTCCATGTGGCATGCTGCATATGCACACACAACATGATGAGCAGGAGGCAAACACAGGAAGCTGTTTTTGAAAGAAAAAAAAAAAACAAAAAACTTCCAAAACAGCTATTTCACTGGATTTCCTAAAATTTTGGATTAGGCTTTAATTGATTTCTGTATGTATATTTTCCTTGTTTTGTTAACGTTATGAAAAAAAATATGTGTGATAGATTCCTGTTCAACCTCAGACCTTTTCAAGTGACCAGATCATGCTATTGGGGGCGCTGTAAAAACACACACGCTTGTCCCTTGGGTAAGTCAGGTTAAATATTCATTTGCTAATGCGCATACTTACAACTGCTGATTTATAGCAGTATAAGGTTGTCTTCCTTGCGAGGGGACAGAACTTAAAACGCATGTGTCATGCTGTATAACGTAATGAAAAGGTGTGATACTTCAACAGGTGAGGACATGGCCTTTAAATGTCTGTTAAAAAAAGCAACTGGCTTTGGGCTTCTCCAGCTTTAGACATGAAACATGCAGAAGCTTCTTTCACTGTTGCTGTTCTAATGCACACATGCTTTATTATAAGAAGGTTCATATCTATTGTTTACAGCCAATGAAGAAAAGGCAAATTTAAGATGCCAGGAATGGCTGATTCAGTGTGTCATTGTAAGTTACCTATATAAAAGCCTTAGAAGGAAACTATTTACAAGGCATTAAAACTGTCGACTGGAACTGGATCAGAGATTTATGATAGTCTTTTTGGTTAACAGCTCTTTAAAGTAACCCGACCATGCATATTTATTCCAGGGAAAAGATACATGTAAATACTTTCACAGGCATTCAAAGGTCAAATCGTGTATTTGCCCTTTAGCCATTTTACTTATTTATCTCCCTTTTGGAGGTATATGTAAAAAAAAGTCCTAGTCATCATAGCTGACCCCTCCCAGCATATAAAGAACCTGCACGACTATTTTTGACACTAATGACACGATGACTGGTGATGCTGGGAAGAAAGAAAAGAAAAAAAAAACCTTCCCGGTTCTAAAGTGTCATGGTTGTGGTCCATTGGTTCGGACTTATTTCTGACCTCTGCTAACAGGGTTAGCAGAAGATGTTAGCACCTCTGCATCATTTGCATCATGCTAAACAAATGTAACAATGGGGCCTCCTGACTTTTCCACAGGGTTTTTATTGTGCTTTATGATGTTTTGTTGCTAGAAAGGCATTTTTTTCCACAGTCCCCCTTAAAACCCATGTTAAGCTTGCCACAGGACTCTCAGGAGAGTCGAGCATACAGGACTTTTCTGCTCTTGTGACAACACATGCATTTCTGGGACAGTGCCAAGTTCAGGGTCTGAGAACCCCCCCTCGCCCCCCCAGGTACGGATATTAGCAGTCAACCGTTTTATCCGCAAGAAAGAGAGCAGATAACAGAAATAGACTCAACAGTAGTGCACTGACAGGCACGGCTGGCTCAGAGTCACAGGGATGAGACAAGCCGGCAACACAACACAGGCCTTTTCAGAGGCATCCATGCGTGCTTTTTTAACCTAGATGTCCTCCTTTGTTTCTGCATCTTGTGTCCTCCCTCTACCTCAGAAAATACCCATGTCGTCAACTCGCTCGCCTTCTCTCCATCTTCTCATCCTCTGATCAGCCCCCTCCATACAAGGCCGCAGTGTCCGAGGCTGCGTGCTATCAGAGCACCTCATATCTGAATTTGTGACATCAGAGGGATGAAGAGGAGACACTGAAGGAGGAAACAGAGGGAGTCATTCAAAGAGGGGAGATGAATAGATGGGTGACGGGGAGACAGTCAGCGGGACGATAGAAGATGGATTAAAGGGGAGATAGAGAGGGACTGTAGGCACAGGGATGTGTGACATAGACAGACAGTGCTATTCTGCTGCATCTCAGCCTCACAGACCGCTTTGTGTGTGACAACCACCATGCTTTGGACTAAACACACAGCAGTCAGTCAGCATAGACAAGCTAGTCACGCACACACACACACACGAATGCACACATACACACCCAACTGAAACACAGGCCCTTTAAAGGTGAAACATGCCAATATCCCATGTCCTGAAAGTTCCTAATGGCTCCTCGACAGTGCTGCAGGGAGAATATCTTTGCTTGGAGCCACTTGGAGGTTGACCAGATCCTGCAACCCCATTGGCTCTCCTAATTAGGAACTAAACAAGGAGCTTGGGAAGGGTGCTTAATGAGGCTTGGCCAATGTGTGGAGTAAAACAGGAAATGAGGCTGACAGCCATGTAAGCGCCACAAAGCTTCACCATGAAGAGTCTCAGCAGCTACATCCACACCTCAGCCTGTGATTCTGGATTGATATTTTGTTGAGATTGCTTTAAATGAGTGAGGATGTAATTTGTTTCTGCCAATGTGAGCCAATGTAAGTGTTGGATCAGAGATACAAAGCACCTGTGACAAAGTGCAGCACCTAATTGCAAGGCTAGTTATCTAGTTTGCACAGAGATGTTTTTTTTATTTTTTTTTTTCCTTTTAAAAATACATTTCAATTAGTGAAGGATTTACCGACAAATGGCCTATTCAGCAAACACTTTGGCAATGTCACTTTTTCTCTACCTTTTTTTCTCCTGTTACCTTCATTCTGAAGTGGGAATGTCCTCCCAAGAAAATAACAGCATCATTTATTCGCTAAAATGCCTTTAAAAAAGCCTGTTCTATTTAACCATGTCTTTAGCATGATTGTAAACGTGTCTGCAAATGCACAGGTAGTGTAACATGTGTATCCTTGTAAGTCAATAAGAAGCAGGTTGGGTCACAGAGTAAAATGGTCAATAAAGTAAATGTCTTTGACATGGGAAAGTGATTGGTCAGTGTTTTGCTACCAACAGTCAACAAAGTGTTTTAATTAACACGTTACTGATTAATTCCTTTACCAAACCCAAGTATCAGGGTCATTTAGGAGCAGGGTAAAATGATTGCACAACAGAATGAAAGTCCAAGTTTGGGTCGCACTTAAAGAGCATATTTAAAGGACATTATTTTAGTGTTTTTTTTCAGTTTGCATTTGAAGCAATGTTACCAGCAGCAACCGGACAGTGAAGATAAAGTCTTCAGCATCTCCACATTAAAGACCCTCTTCTGCTATTACTGAAACCCTAAAATATCCTCTCTGATAGTCCAAACTGTATATTTTTTTGCATTATTTTCAATATATAAATTGATTCATGTCTTAAAATTGCGGCAGCAGCAGGATGATTTGAACGAGGCGAAGAAGAGGACTCAATCCTACGCAGCCCCTTGAAAGTGGACATATCAGATCGGTGATATGCTCTGTGCATCACTCTTTGCAATCTAAAATGCACCAGTTGAAGATTATTTCACCCATCAGCTTGACAGTGTAAATAATAAGCTAACAATGTTTTTCAGATTGACCCATCCTCAGTGTCTCACTGACTGACTGAGGTTTGTTTTGCCATACTGAGCAATAGCATGCGCCGACGGCCCCTCCTCTTGACAGGATTGGTTCCTTGGGTTTTGTTGTCTGTTTTTAGGTTTGTGATGTATAAGAGCTTTCT
The DNA here is from genome assembly GCA_029783725.1 of Acanthurus tractus. NCBI lineage: Eukaryota > Metazoa > Chordata > Actinopteri > Acanthuriformes > Acanthuridae > Acanthurus > Acanthurus tractus. Next base: position 24,857,532 of record JAQNCA010000030.1, read on the forward strand.
TGTCCAAATTCGTCTTTTGAGACGTCATCAAAACACTTCAGTTTTAAAGAGAATATTCAAAGCCACGCACTGAAGCCCCACTTTGCCTTATCAGATGTTAAAATCACCAAAAGGACATTTTGAGATGATTAGAAAATTGATTTTCACTTGAGGTTCAACATATGAGAAACAATATTCATTTATCTTTATGACATTTGCGCTACAGGCATCATTATGTAAACACATAAGCTTGGCACTGCTTATCCTATTTTAGACCTTCACTTTTTGTAAAAAAGTAATTAACACCACAAGAAAAGTTTCCGAACCTGAAAATAGTTTTTAAATAGCTAAACCCAATCGTCAGGCTTTCCCAAATATGAAGGCAGCATTAATTAATAGGTAAAGTAACAGATGACACATTTTTTGCTGTTATTTAAGAAGACTTCCTCAGGTAAAGTTTACTTTGGTAAATATGGTGCCCTTAAAAAAGTCCAACAATTCCTTTTACCAGATTGTTTGAGTTATGAACCTCTAGGCAGAGTTTTGTAATGTCATGGGTAATACCAGGCACTTTTCTGCAGTGTGGTTGGATAGTCTGTTCACAGAGTGAGGGAAAACATTTGTTCCAAACAGATAAAGTTATATATTTTACCTATATTTTATTTCTATGCTCATTCATGGGCAAAATGACACTAGTCTTGTGAGACCTGGAAGTTTTTAAGAAACTCTGTGACAACTTAACAAACCGAATGAGGAGCCACTTGCTGCCTTTTGTCTTGAGACAACTGTTGAGGAAGCAGCCAAGTGTACACTAAGTTAAATGTTTACTGCATGAATAAATGTATTCAGAAACACTAGCACAGTGCCTGTTCAGAACTTCCCTGTGCGGAACAAGCTGATTGCTTGGCCTCCGGTAACCCTGCTTGCATCTGTCCCGAGAATCACTAATCTGAACAGCTTCACTGTCAACACTGCGCTTCCTTTGGTCCCGAGCACTACATGTGTCATGACATTGATGTGTCCCCGAGCAATGCAAGAAAATATGCGTCATTTTGGTGAAAGAGCTCACTCGACTGTCTATGGCCTCAGTCAAAGCCTCTCTCAGTGACTATGGAACAGCCCCAGAATTTACATGGCCAAGCTGTGCTACTTGAGGTGATGTTGTTCCTCACAGCAAGCAGTGACACTGCATCCAGAGTACATGGAGTACCACGAAGACACTAGATCCAGATCTTTAAGACAATGTATGCAACCAAGGATAGGCATTTCAAGCAAAAAATACTGTTGATGGGCGAATATCAGATAATAAATCGGCTGCTGTCGTTGCTGATAAATAGCCATTTGGCAAAGAGATATTCTCAAGCACCAAACCTTAACTTTCTGTACCCTAACCATCTTGTATTGTCAGTAAGCTGTGTGTCACAGGGAGCAGTACTTGGTCATCTAAGTTATTCCTGATTGTAATCAACCTCTGTTGTGATACAGGAGAAACGATCATGTACTGCTGAGCTCACTGTCAGCTGTCACTTCACTTGTCCTTGAATCCCAACAAAAGAAAGTAAATGTTGTTTTCGGGAAACGAACAGGTGTCTGCATCACACACAGATTTTTACAGCTCGAGGCAAACTGATTGAGGTTGTTTTTTTTGTTAAATACTTGAGAATTTTCACAACTGTCTATGTGAAACTCATGTGGATAATTTTAAGACTTTTTATTACAGATCCAATTACTGTTTCTCCACATTGTCTAAAATCACAAGGCATTCTTCACACAGTGCCCTGGGAATCGACACTGGTAGCAAAAGTGTGACACTTCATCATGATTTGTACGCTGTGTTTGGATGGTCATCTTTTTACATGCAGAGATCAATTCACTGGCTGACATTTATTTATAAGGCTGTCCTGAGGCTGTCTCCATCTTACTTATGGGACTTTATGACTCCAGTCTGTGGGCTGCAGAGTTGCTAAGGTTAAAAGACACTGTTCGCACTTAGAAGAGCCTTGGAATAAAGGAACAGAGCAGCTCAGGGTAAATTCAAGTTTAACACTGACTAGAAAGTGAAAGAAAGGACTTGGTGCTCCCAAACACCATCTTACTCTATTTTTTTTTGTGAATCTGTATATTGTGGAGTTCAGTCCTGAGGCTTGCTGTGGTGTTGCTGGTGTGCACACAGTGTGAAGGCATACACCGATTACATCACTTGTCAACCGCCCACAACAGCATTTTTTTTTTTTTTAATCAATACATAGTCAGATGATGGATGCTACAATTATAAACTGAAGCATCTTCTTTGTATAGCAGCAGCAACTGTGTCAAAGCACATAGTGGCATCAGATTCCGCACTTAACACGATGAGAATAAGGAGAGTTGACTGACAAGATGATGTCAGAGAATTGGGTGTGAAAGCAGAAAGCAAAGTGCCTAATTGGCAATAATTCAGCTTTAACTCCAATACAAATAGGGAACCTGATAACGTTAACGAGGGACAAGGATTTGATCACCTTGCTGAGACGCTAGAAGTTTGGAGTCTGTCGCCTGCGGCTCCTTATTCCACAGCTCACTGTGGCTGTTCCCTCTTGTTACTTTGTACCCCACACATTTCAGACAAATGGTTTTCCAAAAAACATCAAAAACAACTGTTGTCTAGTTTTGTTGACAATATAGCAGTATAAACTAAATAGACTTCTGTAGGATTTCCTTTGACTTCTTCATAACAAAAGTCAGCCAGTGTTTAGTCACTTTAATGTGAGGCTGCTACAGCAGGGGACGTTTGGTTTACATTTGCAGTACCCAAATACATTTTAATTTTGTCAACAGTTTATTAAGTGATGAGAAAATGTCCTCATTGGCAGCACATCTGTCCTGTCTGTAATTACATGCTCAGACTGCTGTGTCCGGCAGCTCTCAAATGTATATGAGGTTTGAATCTCAGTGGAATCTTTCATTTGTCCGTTTAAGCAGTTCTGAAAATATGTGATCTTGGACCGAGGCCTTCAGTGTATCCGGCCAAAAATATGAGTTGGTCATAAATACTGAGGCCTTTTCACAAAAAAAACCCCAAAAACAAGAAACAAGGGTCATTCTTTTGAGCAGTGCGGAGAGAATTTTATCTTGTCATCCCACAAATTACAGTCATTTTAGTCATTTGTTAAAAATCAAATAGGCTATAGGCTACTCCATGCTAGTGTTCACCCATGACATGATGGATTTTTTGCCATTTGAACGCATAACAATGATTTAGTATTACAATTGATAAATGGCAAAAATATAAATAAAGGTTTTAGGTTTTTGGTTTATTTTAAAAGCATGTATGGGTGGAACCCTCATGTAGTAGCAGTTACAGTATGTTAGGAACTGAGCTGTATCACTGCGGGTCTTCAATTAGCAGGATTCTCTTGCCTGTTTGCTATTTTTATCTTTATGTTAGCAAATGTGTGAGAGAAGCAGAGGAAACACCTTCACACCTCAGTCTGCTTCTCTGGAAGCCTCTTCTGACAAAGACACCAGCCAGTAGTTTTAAGCATAAGAACTGTTTGTGCATGCATACACACACATATTCAGGCAAAATTAATGTATAAATTCAGATAACATACGTACAGTAATTATGAAAGAAAAATAACAAATGCAGTTTGACATTTTTAGGGACAGATTTGTCTGCTGTTACATTTTCAATTATAAAATAATCATTCTCTCTAGATAGTCTGCACTTTTTAAAAACTGGCAACACGGTTTTCTTTGGTTTTCACTTTAAGACATATGGAGCCCTTAAGCTTAAGTATACAGTCCATTAATAACAGTTAAGATTATGACTGTATAAATACATTTGTGTAATGAATGAAGTGCTTTTTATCTGGGTCTAAATACGTGAATAAAATACTTGGTATAGTAATACAGAGATGCATGTTAAGTTGTGGAAATTAATTATCATATTACCTTAAACAACTGTACTCAGGTTTATATGTGTGTGTACAAAAAATAGTCATGCTCACAGTGTGCACATATGAAAAATAATGCTGAAACATGGACAAAAAACTTAATGGAAATGGCAAAGCAAACCTCAAACAAACACCTTCTTGTCTGTAATGACTTTTTTTTTCTGGTTTCAATTTCAATTCCATGACATCACGGTTGGGTGTGAGCATACATGTACTGATTTAGATATAGTTTTACAGCCCTGTACGAATATTTGCAAATGAGGAAGCTATATCAGTCCTATATATTTTCACTTTTTCAGCCTTGTTTTATTCTTAAGTCAGTGATATAATTATAAACCCCAGTTGCAAGTAGTTTAATTTAAAACTAAAAAATACATTTAACAGCATTTTCATCAGTCACACCCGAAGGAGGGATTACACTATGTTCACAGGCTGCACTAAGAAATTGTGAATCACAGTGGAATCAGGTGATACCATCAAATACTGGTTGCCTCTTCATAATTTTCACACCAGTCATGAGTTACTGTAAAAGCAGCTTGCTTGTCAGAGTTTGTGCTATGGCAGAATACACAAAAAAAGCCTCAACAGTACTTGCGATTAAAATAGTGCTATGATTTGCACTCTTGAAAATTGTCCAAATGATCTAAATTTCTGATATTTTATGAAAACATCAGTTTCTCTTGGTCTTTTGGCCATTTATATCTCATGACAAATAATTTCTTCAGTTAAGCCTCTCAGTTAGTGCATCGCATGATCATAATGAGGGGAAGTGGATACTATGTTGGAGGAGGGGCCTTGTTAATTTCCATGACTGTCCCTCAGTGGAGCATGAAGCTGTTGAAGTTTGACTCCTGAGTGTACATACTCTGAAATACAGCTTCCATGATGTTGGACACATAGAGCCTGCAGACTAAACATTTCTCTGAGCTAAGTCAGAAACTTCCGCTGAGCTCACAGCAGAGGGATAAAATTATTTATTCTTGTGGTTCTTCAGTTTCTTCCAGATATTATCAGACAAAAATAATCAAATTCTAATTATGAAATGAGTGATTTTGCAGTGGTCTTGACACTCAAAAAATCATCCATTGTTTTGCAGCAGCGTCTTTAACAAAGTAGGCTTATAGGAAAAGATCATTAATGGCCCCTCTGTCTCATATCACATTTGATTACACAGCTTGGCCACTGTGTCCAATTGGCTTAAAAGACTGGCGCACCTCCTAGGGGCTTGGCGTTGAAACCCCTCTGTGAGGAATTTTGCCCTCCCAGGAGAAATTAGCATTACCGCTCACCAAGGTTTCAGCCCAGGGCTCCACTACACTGAAGGGTGCAATTTCCTCTTTAGTGGGAAAATTTAAAATAAAATTTTAAGGAAGGAAATTAAAAAAAAAAATGGCTGGTTTGCACATTTAACTTTACAATTCGTGTTTGACTATCTCTGCCTTGAAATAGAAAACCAGAAGTATAGTGTTTGTTTTTGCCCTGAATGTATTTTTCTATACTGCCAGTTGTGGCCTGAACACTTCTAGATTTTTTCTTATATTTGTTGTCTGTTTTGGTTTGAATAAGTTAGTTGCTGTCACTAACTAAAGCAAAAGCTTCTCACAGAGCTTTTAACTGTCAAGCTGTTTTGTGTTGGCCACTGGTTCTTTACCATTCTGAGACCCTAAATACAATTTAGTTTGAACTTGCGAAAGGAAAAGTAAAGTGTGCTCAAAAGCTTCACTTAAAGTGTACATTTTTATTGGAGGTTTGACTAAAATCCCAAATCAAGCCAAACTTCTCCTCACAGTCATGTTAGTTCTTTAACTCTGACAAATGCCACAGATATTAGTCACATGTATGTAGGCATGTTCATGGCATTTCCCCCCACGCACGTACTGTACATAGACACCTTGCCTGAGAAATCACAGATGGTTCACTCTGCTTCCTCCACAGCTTTCTCAGCAGTGTTGTGACCCTCTTTCTGGCTGAAGATTTCAGTTCTTCTTAACACATTATGCTGCTATTTTCTTGCATTTTTTTAACTACTGGCACTTCCTTAATTAACTCATTAAATAATCATAGCTTCATGCATAGTCTAATAACTATTTTCAGAAGCATTTTGTTTTATAAATCACCTCGGCGGTTCAGTTTGTGCCATATACATCATGACAGCCATATGTGCATGCATCTGCACATATGCGAATGCATCCTGTTTCCGTTCGATGGCGGTTTGTTCAGCCCTGCTGCTTTTTTTCACAATATCTCAATAAAACAGACACAGGTAGTTTCACAGTGCAGGGTGAAATGATCTTTTCTTTATCCTGTGATGAGACTGAGGGAAATCTTTGATCTGGAGTGGCTAGATAATCATCCGTAGCTGAGCCCTGATTTCCATCTCTATTCAACTCTCCCCTGGAAGTTCCATAAGCAGCCATCAACAGTGGAACTAATCAGGGTTATTACTACCCTCCCCACTGAATGCAACACTTCTCCAGATGTGGGATCAGCTTTGCTGCTGCTGTTGTTATTTCATCTTGATGTTTTGATTCAAATCTGTTTGCTGATACTTAGGAGGACTTTGGAATTGAATGAATACAAAGGTGGACGACATCTGTTATACTTGTTTTTCCACAGTTTTGAACCTTTTTATCTCGTTTCTATCAATTGCTGATTAATTCAAAAAATTGTATCATTGTAATTTTACTTGCAGTAAACCCAGCTGCAACCTGCCTTCAGGAGATGCTAAACCCTTAACAATCAAAGAACAAAGCTGAGCGCAGCTGAGATGTTTTTGTGTCACCTTTTGGAGCTGTTGTGTTTCCCATCTGAACATACCATGGTGGAGGATGGTTTTAAGTTTCAAACCGGCTGAGAGCTTGTCTCCAGCTCAGAATCCAGTCACGAGTTAAGCCAAGTTAAAAAGAAGTTAAATTCCTTAAAGGAATTAATAAAGTGCACATTATTTTTAATATTATTATTAATATTATTATTATTTTTTTTTTTTATTATGAAGCCACAGTAAGCTTGGAGTGGAGAAGTCCAAGTCATATTAAGTCCTCGTATTTGTTTCCGTAGAACAAGCCTTGAGTTGCTGCTTTAAACTAAATAGAGTATGCGTGTAACAACAATAATAATAATAATGATAATAATAACAATAATAATAATGATAATAATAATAATAATAATAATAATAATAATAATAATAATAATAATAATAATAATAATATTAAAAAATATTAAAAACACATTTCAGGACATCCAAGATTGCTTTACAATTTACAAAAGAGCAAAAAAATACAAATAAAACAATTACTAATGAATAAATAAAACACGCTTATATGACAGTGACATGGGATAAACCAAACAGGACAAGAAACATAAGGGGCCCTATCGTACACCCGGCGCAAAGGCAATGCGCCGGTGACGCAGATGTCATTCCTATCTTACACCCCGCGCAAA
>JAQNCA010000031.1:21063-54913 GCA_029783725.1 Acanthurus tractus
ACTCAGAGTTTGTTGAACTTGCTTCGTGAAACGGACCCCAGGTCTTCACAGAATTAGTCTATGCCTTCACATAGACTCACAGCCTGGAAATCAGTGACTACTTGACATTTCACTTTATTATTCAGTCTGAAGCTGTATTGGTTGGGGACAATTCTGTGGGGTGGGGCTCTTTTTGTTTTGTTTTGGCCAATCAGTAGAGAGGTTAATAGATCCAGCTGATGTCTTTTTCAGTCAATACTTTTCATGATTAAAAAAAACATAAACAGATTCAAGAGTTAATTTAAACAGTGTAGCTATTTTAACTTTATTCACACTGACTTGCTGCCAGCTTGTATTGTAAATATTACAATTTTTATTCCACATATAGCACTGTGTACAGAGCCCCTCTGAGTCGACACCAAGGTTTTATATTCCCACAGGAGTCTCTGTAGTCGCTGTGTTTACAATACTCATTTCATTTTTTTCATTTTTTCATCCAAAGTTTGCCTTTAGTGAGTTAAGATATTAAACTTTTGCAGAGTAACAGGGACAAATTGTGTGTACTGTGTGCCTTAGGAAGTAAGCATGAGAAACTAATTAACAAATAGGCAACTTAATTCAGTCCAAAAGTGTAGTGACATTTTCTACCACTAATTTATCCAATGCATCACCCTGCTTTTGTCTCGATAATATGATCATATTAGTGAGATGACAAAACACAACAAAACTGGCCTCCTTGCAGCACAATTATCTCTTTTTATTAACATGGGAAAATGTCTCTAATTACACCTCTGCAAGTTTCCTGCATGTTCATGGATACTGAAAGATGGTGGTCGCAGTTAATGAAATATAGTGTGTTCATTTTTTAAAATATTAACTGTATGAATGACTTAAAAGTAATAGTGTTTCTTTCCCTCACATTAGTCCAATAAAAAAGTGTAGGACTTGAACTAGAGAAAAACATTTTAAGAGGAGAATTCCAGCCTGTAACATGCTTAGAAAGTAGTAAACTAGTACAAAAATAGTTTACAAATGTAATTAGGTAACAAATTAACACAGATAGAGGCCCTCTGATGTCATCCATCGGTTGCTTGATGCTTGAGTTTAGCATTATGCCTCCCACCATCTTCTGTGGAGTGTAGAGCTGGGAAAGATTTGACCTGCTACAAATTGTAGCTGACAGCTCACAACTGCTGCCACTCAAATGCATTTAATTATTCATAACTTATGTTAATTCAAGTAAGGTCAGTTAAATATCGGCATAGGTTTACTCAAAACCTTTGCCTATCAGCAAGTACTTGCCAACAGCAGTGAGAAAAACAAACAAACTCTAAAACACAGAGAAAATGGGAGAAAAAAATGATTGTCTCACACAATTGTCATGAAAAAGAAGATGAGCCATCAAGACCCAACAGTTTTTGTACCAAATCGTTTTTACAACAGAATCAGTGGGAACTTGCTCACTTTTGGCAACAATATTTATTTTATTTTATTTTATTTTTTACATATAGCAGCACAACATAATAAGAGTCTTGGCTCCTACCGTATCACTTCCCTCAAAAATGTACACATAAAGATTTGGTCAGTGATGGGCAAATTAAACCTTAAACCCCCCCGAGTGGAAGCGTGGTGGTGGATGCTGGGCTGGTTGTGGGGCTCAAAGTACTGGCAGCAAAGCTGATGCAGATGGCTCTTAAATACACCCAGACTGGGAGGGTGTGTTCGGGAGAAGATTGTGGAGAGTGAGGCATGTCTTATGAGCATAGCAGTATAGCTCCAGTTGACTGCTTGAACAAGCTTGCAGGCGTTGCTTCTTTTTCTTTGGCACGTTAGCTACATTTTTGTGGCTCCCATGATAATAACTTCATTCTTTAACCCTCTAAGTAAAGCTCACCTGATCTGTTCATTCTGTTTGTTTTTTTATTTTTTTCCATTGGTTAAATCAAATGAACGTCTTTAATTGTTACTCTTGCTGTTGTCTGCCCTCCTTTGTGTATCTTTGATTAAAGTCGTATTTTATAAATCGAACATTTAGGGGCAGGGACTTTTATGAACACAGCAGCTTCGGGAGCCTCGTTGAACACATCGTCCACTCAGAGTTTGAGGTACTCCCGGTGTGGGGAGGTATGGGAGGCTAACTGGAGAATATCAGCTGCAGGCACGTAACACTGTGCTCCCAAAACATGTTTTCTCATTTGATATTTTTTGGTATTATTTTGACCTTCATGATAGTGACAGCAGGAGAGACAAGGGAAAGGCCTTGACACATGGTGCACAGTCTACCAGGTGAGCTACTGGGACACCCCCAACTCATCTGTGGCCTAACACTCTTTCTAAAAACCTCTCACTGATGATCAGGTGGGTTGAGATGGTGACTGTGTGGGCCACAAAATATGATTCACATCATTTTAATCCTCATCAAAACTATTCGGTAAAACCTTGTGTCCTGAGTGGGAGCATTTGCATTCATTACGTTATCCCACTCATAAAATCAGGCTTTGTCTCTAATGTGCCACTTGTATGTGTACAACTCAATACAGTTGCACGGTTTAATTATTCAAAAAAAAAAGTTCCCTGTTGTGTCTTAAATGTATGCTGTGTGTCAACCCAGTGGTGACAGATGCAGATGTACCAATAATTGGAACATCTTTAATAGAGATTTATAATTAGGACTAATACATTCTTCGGTGAACTCTGATGAGAGCTGACACTAAATGCAAATTGCAAACTGTGGCAGGTCTAATATAATGGACTCTGGGAGAGAACTAGCTAGAAAAAAAAAAGAAAGCTTGGTGCAGAGCTCTTTTAGAATTCTAATAATTCCTTCAAATACTATCGCAGCCCCCCTTGTGGATGCACTGTATGGTTTTTAACATTAGAAGAAACAACAAAACAAGAAACAGCTGTCTTAAACCCAGCTGCTGCGAGCATGTTGGATTTCCATCATTTAGGCTCTCAAAGGTTTGCTTAAAATGTTTTCCTTACAGTTGGACGGAACAGAGTTGAAAGGACATTTGAAAGCAGCCAGTCGCATGTGATGTCCCCTTTCAGCTTTAATCCCTTTCTCTTTGTGCAAACACGTCGCTTTTCTGATTAACTCATTTTCATCTGAATGTGATCCGGCTTGATTTGATTTGCTTTCCAGAGCAATTGCCTTTCATATTAATGCGATTACATCGGAGAACAAAGCGGCCATTAAACAGAGACTTATGGCGCTGGTGAAAAAAAAAAAAAAGGACCATCACATCGCCATCAGTAACATCCCTACCCAGAGATATGGATATTAGGAGGGAGAGATAACACACACAAAGACACACACAGACACACTTACACACACAAGAAGAAACATGCATCATGACGCTAATCTTGCTTCTTCTTCTGGCTTGAGCAGAGCACCGCTGTGACCGCAGCCTTCAGCGGTGAAAGTGAGGATCCAACAAAGCTGAGGAGCTGTTTGTCATTATCAGCCCATGAACGTGTTTGTGAAAGCACTTGCGCTGTTTGCTCTGTGTGTGGCACGGCTGTAATCTGAGGTTACACATGTCATAAATTCTCATCTTGGTGAAATCCAATTAAGGCTGTATTTAACTCTGGATCCACTTGAATACAGCCGCAGCCTGTTGTGTGTGTGTGTGTGTGTGTGTGTGGGTAATTGCTCTCCATGTTTCTTATTTCATTTCACACTCAAGAGCGGAGCAGCATGCAGCTGAAGCCGCTCAGTATACACAGTCTGTACAGTAAACCTAATAATAGACATGTTCAATTACACTCATGGTGCTTTAGTGTCTCAAGTGTTACAGTGCTGTAAACAATGCTGACGTCTGTTTGCTGTCTGCACCTCGTGCTGTGGGCTCTGACTGATGCAAAATGACTGCAGGGCATTTTTTCTGCTCCACTTGCAGCCCTGCGTGAGGATGACAGTGTCAGTTTGTCAGTTGGTCTGTCCGTCCAACACTTCAGTGTGGAGAAAGACAACATGACAGCACACCGCTGGCCATATTGCCATGGAATTGGTCTTTCATGTTTCCCAGCTGAGGACTCTAGATGATTGTCTTTTCTTTTTTTTTTAATTCGCTGCTTTTAATGAGGTTTTTCAATGAAGCTTCAAATCTGTCATAGTTTATGACGTCATCCCCACACATGTACGTTGACCACTAATCAGAGATCAGCCTGTAAATACACGTGTCTCTGTTTGTGTGGGAGTTGGAAAGGAAGCAGTTTTGACTGATGGGAAAGTTTTGTTTTGATATAAAAGCCAACAAAAAATGGCTTAAAGCAGAGAATTTGTCAGATCAAAACAAGTTGTGAAAGTTGGAAATGATTACATTTATCTTTTTCCAATTAATTTTGACTTTTGGACTCTGAAGCTATTTGAAATTGGATGAAATGAGTCAGAAGCAATCCTGAGCATCCAAATGGCATAAAACTTTTAACTTTTTTATAACATTTTTCTCAAATCTTTATTTAACCTGAAAGTCACAGTCATATAATTTTTATTTTTATCATTTAAGTTCAGCTTAAATTTGGTTATTAACTTTCAAAGTTTTGAAAGATTTTGTGGAGCCCTGTTTCTTTACAAACCCTTTCGGTCTGTTGTTTGTGTGCTGCACCTTCATTGGGTCATTAAGAGCAGCTTGAATTTAAAAGACATGTTGACATTAGAGTCACTAAACACAGTTTTGCTCTCAAAAGAGTGAATCCTTTAGCCTGATATGGGACAGGATTGCTCCTGGGCACTGGTTTCTGTCACTAGTGTCGTTTTACTGGTGCCATCTTAAGTCTGGTATTCCCTCCACTCAGAGCGATTCCTGTGGGAAATGGAGATTTGATTTTTCCTGACTGATGTATAGAGATCAATATTTTTAAGGTATAAAACCAATAAAACTCCAGCTGCTGGGTGCTGTGCTGCGAGTTTGGCGGTGCTTAGTTCTTTCTTGTTCGGTTTCCAACATGGCAGCCGAGTTACAAACTTCCTCATATCTCATAGCTAAGCAGCATGTCATGTTAATGAAAACATTTGAAGCAAGAAATATGCAATGCAGTAACAAAATCACAATTACTATTTCATAAGCACTGCCGAACAGTTTTCCCTGCAGTTTCAGCAATTCAGCATTTTCTTAATGGGATAGCGAAACGATGACCTTCCTACTGCCTCAAATAAAGCTGCTGCTATCCTAGAAAAAAAAAAAAAAAAATGACCCGGCATGTAAGTTTGCAACATTTGATAACCAGTTAACAACAACAAGGTTAGTTCCACCCATGGCACTGCTTATCTAACCATTGTGTTGCGGTCTTTACCATGCTAACCTTCACAGAGCTCCCACTCTCCTCTAACAACTTCATTCTGTATTACAAATAATTAGGAGACGCCATTTGACACTATGATAGAGAAGGCATCCCTGAAGGACACATTTGAATACATTTGAATACAGTGTATGCTTTAATGTTACTGAAATGCTTTTATTTTGTGGACTATTATGAAAGCTTTGGGAGCCTCTTTTAACTCAGCGTCCACTCAAAACATGCATTTTGCACTGGATGTAGTGCAATTATTGTTTTATTCTAAAATCTACCTGCGTTGAATATTTGCTACATGAACTTTATTTGCGTATCAGTGAAAAAGCCTGTTAAACAACACGTGAGCCATTACCGGATGGTTGGAAACCAGTTGAGTGTTGCTGCAGGTGGCTTATTGGCCCTTTAATGCAGGGCCAGACAGGTTCCACTGCAGCTTTTTGGCATCTAAAGTAAACTCCCACACAAAGCTGGTGAGATTTCTGCATCCCCACCCCACACACACAAACACACACACGCACAAACACACATTATGTAGCCCACTGACTTTTTTTTTTTCACTGATGTAAGACAGAGGAGGAAATATATGGGGATGAACTCATTCTTTGACATAAAAAAGAATTTTGTTACGATCCACTACAGTTTATTACTTCATTCTAAGTCAGTTCTCATCAATTAAACATTCCCCACTTTCATTGTAAGGCTTCCCATTGAGCTCTGTGGGAGCTGTAATGAAATGTGTATTTGAATAATGGTAAGTGCGTTTGTGTGTGTGAGTGCATGTGGGTGTGTGAGTGAGTGCGTTTGTGTAAGTGTGAGAGAAGGGGGGTGTGTGTGTGTGTGTGTGTGTAATGTCTTCTCTCTGCTTATTAGAAAGGCTTTGACATTTACCACAGTAAACACATTCATCAGCAGAGACAGATGATTATCTGTTTAATTTTGGAGCCTTGCAAGACGTTGCAGGTTTTGTTGTTGCAGCCATCAGGGTGCAGCTGTACGGAGATAGCAGCAGTTTGTCGAGAAAAGACCCCACCGTGTTTTCTCCAGGCGTCGAAGCTCAGGTCAATCCAGGATTCCATTCATGTATTTTTGGAAGAGGAGGAAAATGGACGGCAGCGGATGGATGGGCGGAATGAAAATAAATGTCACGAGAGAAATTTATAATTCAGCAATTTTACACTCATTTCAGAGGAAGGATTGCATTTGGTGCAATGCATTGCTGCCCAGTTAACAAACCATGAAAAAATTATTTAACAGAGAATCACACTTTTTCTTTATTTCTCCGTAACATAGATTAATACACACCCTGCACAGTGTGTCAGTTGTCTCCTTCTCACAGTTCTAAAGCTTCATTGAAAGTAACATACACAATCTTTTCGTAAGAGAAAACCATTCTTGGACAGACTAAAATGCAGAATATATACATTTCTACATAAAATATTTAAGAACTGCCCTGTCTTTGTTGTATAAATGCAAGACTTATATAATTTAATTGTTTTTGAAAAGAAGTGCCAAACCTTTCAGAGAAAGCTATAGATTTACTGTGTGTCTCATTTTTAGACAGTTTCTGAAGTAACAACAGACGGAAGAGAAGGAAGTCGGCAAACGTGACTGAACATAATGTGAATAAAACTTTAAAACTTCACTTTGCCTGGGAACATTTCTGCCTGAGTCACTCACAGGATATAGACTGTGGTTATAAACCTGCAATTGGTTGCCGACTTCCTTTCTTCCTTTCCTTACATTCTGCTCCCTCTCTGCTGCCTGTGTTTAACTGTACTGAACAGACACTGTTGCTGCTTGCTGGCTGTAACCCCTCTCAACACAACTGTGATTGGTTTAAAGAAATACAAACAGGCCGAAGCCTATAGCAGAGAAATTATTTGTGCAAAGCTGACTTAGCACTGTGGAGATTTTCATCTGCAGTGGTGGTTCAGGATGAAATAAACCCCTCTCTTTATCCCAGGCTGCTCCTTGATGTCACTAAACTCCCTGTTTTCATTGTTTTGATTGAGAGACCTCTCGCAGCAAAAGTAAGATGTTATGCATGTATCATATTCATACTTTTTCTTTTGCTATAACTTGGATTTGATGACAGAATATATTGTTATTATTTATCCAGTTTGGCTTCAGCTATTTTCAAACTTGTATACAATGCACAGTAGTGACAAGAAATGTTAAACCTCCTATTAATTTAAAATAGCAGTAGTTTCATTTTTTAAAAATTGCTTCAAGTTTCAAAAAGGTAAAACCAATTTAACTGTGCATTTGAGCACTCAGTCACAATTAGACTTGATTGTATAACTTTTACAACGTATAAGCACATCACCTTCCTATTTTTGATGCAGTTTGTGAAGCAGTAAATCAAACACCCTGAGAGCCAACTGGATGATCCATGACCTGAATGTTTTCTTTAAGATTCAAGGCTGTCAAACCGGATAATTCAATAAAAAGTTAAAAGTGACGCAAAACCTGCTATTTTAAAAAACTGCATCTGTATTTTCCCCTAAATTCAGCTCATCATTGCAGCTAAATGTCTGTAGAAGTGCATTGACTCAGTCGGTGTCCCTGCAGTAACTGTGTGACAAAAACAGGAGGTGACCTTCAAAAATCAATAGCTATGTCCTTCAATGTGAGAAAGAAAATAATATATCAAGAAAGAAAATCACTAAACTGAGCTATGATCCTCCTCCTACAAAAGACCAGCACTTTGTAAGTCTTTTGCACTCTCTGCTAAAGGTTTCAAAGCATTTAGAGCATTTAAAATGACAAAAAAAAAAAATTTCTCACAGTTTAAATTTATCCCACTTAATTATCTGTTAATATACTTTTTTTTTGTCTTTAGTGCCCCTGAATGAAGGTGCAAGCTTTGCAAGCAAATAAATATTCCAAATTCATCACTTCATCATCATCAGCACCTGAGTTAGGTGCATTTTTTTGGTACCACTGCTATGTGCACGTTTGCAGTTTGACGCTGGACCTTATATCTGGGTGAACAGCCAAGAACCAGAGACCAAACTTGATTTGGGGGAACAGAGAGGTCAAATGAAGCCAAATTCACCAGGCAGGGAATGACACTCATGTTGCAAATTTGAGCCCAGCTGCCATTGCTCACAGTTCAGGTGGTTTCAACCAACAATCTTCTTTAGATGAATAAGAGTATCGCAGTTGTGATACTGACACTTGGGACAAATTCTGTCCTGAAAGTGTCATAGAAAACCCCGACATGCTCATGGTCGCACTTCTTACCTGACAGACATCTTTTGATCTTGACTACAGGCTCTTCCACTACAAGTCTGCTGTTGTGCTCTCGGCTGTAGCTGTCAGACACAACTCTGGTCACCAGTTATCGTGCCACCCTGGGCCTGTTGACTGAGGTATCTGCAAACTCTGATCCTGCTTCTTCTCCACAGTCAGGAAATTAGTAGTATACACCAGTGATCGTAAAAACTCAAGCAATCCAGGTGCTGCTGCTGATGATGATCAAGTAATTAAACTTAAAATACTAAATCGTTAAAGATAAAGCTTGCAACTGCTTCACGCACATTGCTTTGCTGCACTCCACTGGTGCGCAACAAAAACAGTTTCAGAATTGTATAATTGCAACTTATATCAGGCTAATCTTAAAAAAATGTGTTTAAAATGGTTTTTGCCATCATTCTTATTTTTTTTTATCTCCTCCTGTGATAAATCACTGAAAAGTGTACCAACAGATTGACTAGCCTCCGTGATTGATGTCCAACAGCATCATATGCTGTAAACAATTTCCCTTTCAAATATTTTGTATGTAAAAAATTTGGTGTCGCAGAGGAGCAATTTTGCACAATTTGTACTTCAGAGGAATCCGTCTGTGTCTTCCAGCCCTGTGGCTTTTTTTTGCCTTGTAGTTGACACGGCAGAGTGAGGCAGCAGGTCCCCGTGTTACTCTGCTAATCAGCCTGTAATCCCTGTGCCGCTGATGTGAGAAGTGATGCTCCATGTGACTCTATCATTTTCTCATCAGTGCTCTCTTTGTCTCTTTCTCTATCTCTCTTTGCCTCTACATCTCTGTCTGAGGGACTGTTGCTTCTCTGTGATTGGGCCATTGTTCTGACTTGCTCACAGAGCTTGCCTGTTGGGCTTGTTTACATGGATTCATGCTTCTAGGCTGCTGGCTAATGCAACACCTTTGTTCTTTTAATTGCTTGCTGTTCCAGCCCGAGGCTGAAAGGAATGAATAATTTCACAGCTACAGAATACTAAAATTTCCACCGAGTGAAGAACTTCCTCACTTTGAATATGAATGTGCCCAGGCAGTTCAATATATGGACAGCCACACCAGGAACTGCTGTTGTGTGAACTGCTTGTGACTACAGTTACAGCTAATGTTATTTTTTTTCTTTTTTGAATACCTGTACAAACACATTTATCTACTAAACCAACAGGACGGCCACTTAGAAAACTGTCTGTTTTACATTTCTTGTACCCAAGTCAGCCCTTTGTGAGACTTATGGAGTATCAAGCTGATCGCAGAATTCATCTCAAAGAGCCAGAAGGTTACAGAGCCTCCATAATCCCTACAAACTGCATTCTTTTATAGGCCACTGGGGGCAGTGGTGCCAGCTGAAACCATCACATCCGACATCATGCCTTATCATTTTTGTTCTTTTTTCTTTTGGAGTAAATGATCTTGAAATGGTTGAAATGACTTCAAAAATTCTTGCTGTGTCACAAAGTCAGGTGTGAAGTTGTAGCCCATTTGGCAACTGGGGGGGGGGGGTTGCATTATGGTAAAATCCAATGTGTTTGAAGTGTCATTGAATAGAGGTAAGACTATCTCAACCTCCTCTGCACCAATTTCAACCTTATCTCAAAAGTTGTTTTTGGCAGGTCCACAAGTTTTAAAGAAGTTCGATACTGAATTACTCAGGTACTCCTTAATTATCACCCAACCTCGGGACAACTGAAAATAAATTAGCTGAAGCACCACATTCTAGACCACTTTTGAATAAATAATCTAATTTTCTAACAAATGAATAACAACAGAAAAGTGCAAAAAAAAAAAAAGGATTCTACAATCAATCATGTTAAGCACAAATGAGCTTAAGCTGTATATCTTCCTTTGTCATATGCTATGCTCAGTGTCACTCTTGTGGAATTATCTGTATCTGTTTCAAAAGCCTGGAATCATCAGTGCTCAGTGGAGCTGTGTGAGCTGGGGAAGATAGCCTTTCAAAAATCTTGTACCAGCAGAGGTTCAGACAGTTGCATTGATTAATTGACAGGGAACATCAAGTTTAATCTTTGGGTCAGATTTCATTCAGCAGGTTGCCACAGTGCAGCTCTGGCTCAAATATCTGCTTTCACTGCCATATCCTATTCTCCTCTGCTACAGAGTAGATGAAAGTGTGTTAATAGCTGCTCTCCATCTGATAGCTTCTCAAACGCCATAGATCGATCTGGACATTGGTGATGGTGTGTGTCTGCGTGTGTGTGTGTGTTTCAGGATTGGATATAGGAAGGTGGGTGGGGGCGCGTGTACTGGGTGCTGTGAGGGGAGGCTTGACATGAACAGGAAGCTCCAATAGAGCGCTGCATGTTGGACGATCAGACTCCCTCGCGGCAGGTTAGGAGGAGGAAGAGAAGGTGGGGGGGGGGGGGGTCTAAAGATAAATGAGGCGGAGTTGTCAATAAAGAGCAGGTCTTTATCCTCTTTTAAAGCTCTATTCATTTCATTGCTGTCAGGCCTGTCTGCTGAAAGAGGTCTGGGTAGTTTTCCCCGGATGCATTTCGGTAAAGGGGTGAAGCTACAAAGCTGCTGGCTGAGACAGGGTGCAATAGGAAGGGGGCACAATGACACGTGAGGCAGGATGAGATAAAAATGAGACAGGATGAATCACTGTAACAAAAGAAAAGCCTTATGGTGGTAAGTGATATTAGATACAGAGGATTTGCCATAGCTTAGGGCTTTCAGAATTGACACCCCTGAATTGAACAGGGGGGTTATTTTAGCCTCACAAAGCAGGTGTTCTGTCATTGTAAGGAAACATTTTTACTGCATTCCCCAAGGGAAGGCTGTAGAGCCGGCCCTGCAGAGATGTTGTCTATCAAAGACAGACAGTTGCAAATATCAATTCGACACAAGTTATGGTCTTTCTTTATAGATTTCTAGGTTCTTCAAGAAAATGCATAACGGTGGGTTTTGTGACACAGTGTTTTCTGAGCCAGAATTATACTTTCCACACATTCAGGTGATGTGAACTCCTCATCAGTTCATATCCATGAAATTCTGTTTGGATCATGTGCATACAATTCATAATTTATGACAAAGCAGATCGTCTACACTAACAGTCTTGTGAACACGAGTATACAAGCACAAATTTAGCATTAATGGTATCGTGTCTCTGTCAGTTTAAGCTGGTAACACATGCACACACAAGACCATGCATTTATCGGGAGAAGTCGGAGTGTTGGGACTGTCATGTACTTAACGTTCAAAGCAATCAGGGGTTTGGTTTTTTTTTGCTCAAGGGCACCTCAGCTTGGTTTGGGAATCAGCCACTCACCAGGTCTCAAGCCAAGTCCCTGAGGACTGAGCTACTGCTGCCTCCAACCAGTGGCCATGTCACATTTCACAAGTGACTGAAACCTGCAAAATGCACATAAATTTGTGAAACATTCCAAAATGAGAAAATATGGTATCTTAATGTCACAAATTAAGCTTGCATGTTCAGTAAAAAATGGACTAATCAAAAGCATGTTTACAATCAAGCCAGTTGTTAAATAGTGCGTCATGTCGTTAGAGAGAATTATTTCTTGAGAAAAAAGAGTAAAGGACTTTAAGTTTTTGCAGGATTTTCAGTGCTGTTTAGTGACAGAGCTCTAATCAAAGTAAACATGTGGGCATTGTTTTGTCCTCTGGGTCAAAATGAGACACATTAATGCACTAACATGCTCGTATGTTGGTGGAAAAGTCCTCTTTTTTTGTTGTTTTAACTATCCTAAGATGGTGATTAATGAGTAATTATAAACATAATTCATTGCTAACTAGTTGTACTTTCCAATTTAAAAAGATAACCAAAAGAATAATGATAAATGTATAATTACAGGCACAAAATAAAATGTTAGGAATGTGGACCAGGCCAGGTTTGTTTGGAAGAAAGCCCATTTTTAAAGACAGCACACTGTACTCTCTCCTGAAGGTCTACTTCAAAAAGAGTTTTGCTGTTTTATTTTATTTAATAGTTCTGAGGACTTATATTTGAGGCATTATATTTGTGACAACTCCCCACACCACCCACAGACAGACACTCTTACACCAATGTTATTATTCCAGACTCCCCTTCTGTCAGGCCTATGGATCAGTATGATTGATCAGTGAGAGACTTCATTATGGTGGTGTCCTTGGCCACACTGCCCACCGCGGCTGTCAGGCTCTCTCCATCTGAAATCTATACCAGGAAGCCAGACAGGGATCCAGTGATACCTATTGTCAAATTTTCTGCCACATTTGACTTGGAACTCAATTGAAGTTTCAGCCAGGAGAAGTGCCTTCAAGACTGTCTGTGTTTAAATATCAATGGAATAAATAGCAAAAACTCCTCAAAAGCTGGATGGCAAAGTCCAAAGGCCTTTGACTCTAATTACACTGTCTTTGTTCACATTTCATCTCATTCTGATGTTCGCTATTTCTGGCTGTAAGGCTACGATTTGTAAAATATTGACATACTTACAGGCAATTTTGTGGCTTGCCTGCTGTTTGAAATAAGATTTAATAATGTTTAAATTATATTTTTTGTTTGTCTAAATTGATAGACTCACCATTGCATTGACTATAAATTTTTAATTGGTTAAATGATCTAAACCTTTCTTAGTTTCTTGCTGTGAAGTGTATTTACATTGTATAAGCTTTAGAATTTATTCACAAAAAGTTGTGAGCACAGTAATGACAAACTATCAGTTTACAAAGTTAATACATGAAGAGTAACTTCACAGCTTATAACTGCAAGTGACCTTTGAGTTTTCCTTATGAGTCATTGTTGATACACTGATCAAATGCGACCTTGGGTGTCCTGAAAGGCGCTCTCAAATAAAATGTATTATTATTATTAAATGCTTATATGCAGCGAAGAGCTTGGAAAAGAATCATTAAACAGATACTGTTTAAATACTGTTGGTAAAGTGATCAAGTGGTCAACTTCCAGTGTTCACTGTGTTTCTTCATACTTGGCAACTAATGTAAAAACGTCCATCCTTGCTGTAATTTCCTAGCTTTTCTACCCGAGGCTGATGATGTGAGCACGTTCAAATCAGGATGGAAAAAAGACAGTCAGTTTCTCTCAAGTATAAAAATAATAAAAAAGTGCTCTCGCAGAAGCTTATTGCAAACAGCATCTAACAAGCAAACGAGATGCGGCAGTGAAACACGGTGTTCCTCGGGCTATCTTATGTGGTCCACACAAACCACGATGAACAGCCAGTGATGGAGACAGAAAATGTGCACAGAGAAAGCACCTTTAGCTGAAGCAGACCTAATCGAGTGGATTGACAAAATGTCCTGTTGACTGGGTCAGGGAACAGCTCATGTAATTTGAAAACCATCAGTCAGATTGAGTGAATAGCGAGCAATCTGCTTTAGTACTTCTTGATATAAATGCAATACATTAACAAACATCAATTAGACGGTAATCTGCATGAAAACATTGAAAGATTGTTTTAATACATAGCATTAGAGTTGTACAAAAATATTGATTTTAACGACTTTAATAAATAATAAATTAATAAATAAAAAAATACATTTGAATATGTTGTATTTTAATGTTGCAGTGTTACACTTATATCATTTCCCCCAAAACACTGCATTAATTCAGCTGAGATTCCCTTCTGAAGGGTACATCACTGTCTTCTTATCATAATAATCTGTTATTTTTCATTCAAACCTGCACTAAACACTCTGCTGACAGACGCACTTGTAAATATTCCTCGGCGCCACAAACCAAGCACCTTTTGTTTTTCATACAATACCTTTAACAATGAGCAACAAATTCTCTAAAAAGCCTTCACTTCAAGTCAATCAGCACACTCAGCTGAAACAATGCCATTGTAAATACGAGTGCAAAATAGGAGTGTGCATTTAAATGATATTGTTTACCTAAAACTATTTTCCATGCATGGCTTTTCATTGAAGAAACATTGATTACAACTTAAAATGGCTCAGCCACTCAAGGGAAAGCTGCCTTGCATGTAATATGAAAGAAAATTGCAATAGAAGTTAAAGGCCAAAAGTAAAATTAGCTGCTTTCATCTTTTGAATATGCATTTGAGGGCAAAATTCAAATAATTGTTTTGACTTCAATAAGCAAAGACAAAGAGGGCTATTGATCGTGGCGTTGCTGTCTGTGGCTCATCCCGGAAAAATTGGACTAATGAATGACTGCAGGTGTTGCCTTAATTAATTAATAGTCTTATAATTAGACAAATTAATGAGCTGGCAGATGAAATATGGGAGCAGACCGGTGAGCAAACAGTTGTCTCTATGGGAAAAACCAATCTGAACTTGTGTAGTGAAGAAGAAAAAAAAACCTTAACTAAACCATTGATTCCCTCCTTTGTCTTCTATTATTCAACTTGTTGTCCTTTAGGGCCCAAATCACTGCAGTCACACTCTGTTTACAGCACAAACAGTAACAGCTGATAGAGATTTTTCATTGCAGAGATAAATAGAATCAGTGTAATCCCATTTCCTGTGATCAGATATGAAGTCTAATTCATATCTTTTCTCCTCTGTTTCACAGGTTTTTGTGAATCTCGGGGTCGACTGATGCAGCCATGGGCCGATTGCTGGATCTTTGAGAGCGACCCTCCTCCCCTTCCTGCACATCCTTTTCTTCCTCCCTCCCTACCTCCTTCTCTTCTTCATTTGCTGTACACAGCTGGAAGTTGAGTCCTCTGAAGCCAGAAACCAGCCATAAACCTACGATACCTTCCTCTCTTCATCTGCAAATCATGACAAGCATTGTTTCTTGGATTTCTGGCCATGCAAAGTGGCCTCTACAAGTGTTGCTCTTGTTCTTTGCTCCCCTGCTGCTGATGGAGGGTTGGGGCCACGCAGCCCCCTCAGGCCCAGAGTCTGACTCCTGCTCCACCTTAGTCCAAAGCCGCTTCTTTGGCTTCTTCCTGTCATCGTCCGTATTCCCCACCATACCTTGTTCCTGGACCCTGCAAAACCCTGATCCGCGGCGCTACACCATTTTCATCAAAGTCACCAAACCCACCAAGGACTGCGTGCCATCGCAACTCCGCACCTTCCAGTATGACTCCTTCCTGGAAACCACGCGTACTTACCTGGGCATGGAGAGCTTTAACGAAGTGGTACGGCTGTGTGATACCTCGGCCCCAGTCGCCTTCCTGGAGGCCGGAAAACAGTTCCTCCAAATGAGGAAAGGACCTCCTCGGGCGGGCACACCCATCACAGAGGGCAACGGAGATTTTAAAACAGAGTACCTAGTGGTGGGAAAGCGTAACCCCAGCATGGCGGCCTGTCAGATGCTGTGTCAATGGCTGGAAGATTGTCTGGCCTCCAGCACGTCCAACAGGCCTTGTGGCATCATGCAGACACCATGTTTGTGCTGGGAGCCGCCGCCTCAGCTCAGTGAGGGGAATAGCTGTTATCACAATGGAGTTTACCTGGAAAACTGTTTACCCAGTGTGAAAGAGGGAGGAAGAGATGCTGAGATAAACGGTGAGTCGGAAAGCTTTTGCTGCTATTTAACCATGAAAATTGACTTTAAACATGTTTTTTGCCAAGGGAACATTATTTTTTATACATGAACTGCAATGTTTCAAAAAGCAATTGAGAGAGTTAATATTTATATTACACACACACACACACACACACACACATATATATTTCTTTTCTTTCTTAAACAATAGGGAAAGGCATGCCTTGCTTTCAAGAAAGGGGATGATTTATATTTGTTTAGTTTGACCTCGAAAGCTCACCCTTGGAGCTTCGATTGCTCTCAGCAAAATGACAGAGAAATAGCATCTTCAGCAGAAATCAAGCCGTGAAAATGTGTATGATTTGTGAAAAGTGAGGATAATTGTGTGACATTGGCTCCAAAGCAAGTGGAGTGCTTTGACTGATGAAGAAGAGAGAAAGAGAGACAGAAAGAGGCAAATGGAAGGTTTAGGGTTTCACCTGATGGAAGCAAGCTCTGTGACCTTCTAAGGTCGGCACCATATTCTATCCCTCTGCGGTCCGGGGAAGGACACTTGATCGGCCCGAGGGAAGCATGTGGAAACAGAGGAGAAATCAAGTGCTGAAATTGGATAGCTCTAGGGATGCTCAGAACAGGGGTGAGGTCTGGGGGAATGATGTAAAGAGAGACAAAAGAGGAAGATATAAGGAGAGAGGGAGAAATGTGATTGGATAAGGTCCTGTGGCTTGAAGTCTAATTGTCTGCTGCTTGATCCGGGCTCCCCTTCCCTTCCCTCGGCAGACAGGATGAGGCCTGACATCTCTATCCTGGCTTCGTCAGGACAATAGCCGGAGGGATGGAACATTTCTTGGCTCCCCTTTCTCCCTCTAACCTTTCCACCATCTATCTCTCCCTCCTTCCTCTGCTACTCTCAGTTGCTTCCCCTAATCAGCCTATGGTCTTATTCTCTCCTCCCTCCTCCTCCTCCTACTCTTACTCCTCCTTTTCTGAGCCACCATCGCCGCCTCCCAATCTTTTCCTCCCTAGGCTGATAGTGGGCTGATACTGAGCCAGTCGTAGGAATCTAACCAAGCAGAGGAGATGTTGCAGTGGGTATCTCCTGCCTTATCCTCCTCCAGTCTCCAGAGCGGCTAACATCCCCTCGCTGCCCCAGCCTCCTCTCCACTAGTTATCACACTTATGTAATCCTGCTTACGGTGCTCAACAGCGGGGTGTGGGCTGCTTGTGCCTTAAGGTGTGAAAAATAAAAAAAGAAATATACCATCCACTGTTGGCTTGTGTGGAGATAGGAAGAAAAGGATGCATTATAGCTTTTCTTCTCCCTCTGTGCGCTTCAACCCACACAGGCGAAGCATCTCTTAGATGATAATCCCAAGTTCAGAGCGAACGAACGGCTGTGGAACCCAGTGATGAGCTCAAATGGAAGAGGGTAGCTGTCTGTGAATATTTTGGTTGGACGGGTGACTGCATGGATTCAACTGAAGGATGGAGATAAAAAAAAGAGGATGGGGAGATTGAACCGATAGGTCAGGAAGCCGAGTAGTTTTGGCCCACCGTGCAGGGAGGGGGGGGATACATTTGTGACAGCTGTAAGTGATGAATGAAGGAAAGACAATAGATGCAGAGATAAGAGAGAGTGGAGAGGAGAATAGAGGAGAGTGAAGAGGCTGACAAGAGCTGAGAGGAGGGCTGTCTGAGGTGGACCGGGCCTGATGAGGATAGATGGTTTTTGCTTGGGACAGACAATAGGCACCTGCACCTGTTAAGTTCTTAGTACCTTCAGTAACAGAGCAGTTCATGGATTATACAGCCTGGCTTCTTCACTCCGTCTCTGCAGAGGTCCCGCCCAGCAGCAGTCAGAGGGGTGAGACCTACTGTCAGTACTTGAGCTCTGCTCTCATCCAGCTCACGGGGCTAGACAACGGCTTTGACACACTGGCCGCGTGAGCAGCATGTGTGTGTCGAGCTCGCTGAACTCTGCGGCTCGCATGCCTTTGGCCGTCCACGGCCATGTTGCTGCCACAGTGCTGCTACTGCCAGTCCCATGATGCTCAAGGGAGTTTGTCTTCGATAACTGCCATAAAAAAATGATGATGACTTGATTTTTCAAGGAAGAGAGAGAGAGAAAGATATAAAGTGCGTGGTATAAAAAAAATACTGCCCTTAACTTGATATTTCCCTTTTTTTATTTCTGTTATATATTGTACAGGTCTGATACTGAATCTGCAGCCAAAAGGTGGAATCTCACTGGAATGATGTCAATATGAATATGAATAGATCATATTTTCTGTCTGTTGAGCCTGCCAACATCACACAGTGCGACCTCTCCTCTCATTGCCCTGTTAACACAACACATATATTTAATACAAATATAACTTAGAAAGGATGAATCAATGCAATTTTCTAAGCCCAGCATCCCTAGAAACACATCTATAATGGAGAAGGTGCACATCACAGTTTACCACCAGTGCCCACCGCTAAGCATTGCGGTGGTAGGGTTAAGGGTGTGGAATTTGATGGTGGGTGATGAATGTGAGGTGCATGTCACTTTCTTCAATGAAAGACCGTCTCCCATCACAGACCAGCAAAGTTGTCTTTATGGTTTATATTTATTCATACCTTTATCAGAGTTTACTTGTGGTAAAACAACAATTTCCCGAACATAACCATGCAACAATCATTCACAGAAATTGAGTTCTGCAATTTTGAGGTTCCTATCTGGCCGTTAGTTTGAGTTTTCTGACAGTCTTTAATGGAGACTCAGTAGAAACTTAGGATGAGGTGCTGAGAAGCTGTTACCTTCATCATGTTTTCATGCAGCATGAATATATACATATCTCAGCAGCTAATATAGTCTGTAGAGGTCTTATGCCTTTATTTTCTATTCTGGTTATAATATGCATTACATTTATTAACTGAGTGATGGTTAACAAGTTTATTGCAAAAGAAAATATTAAATGACAATGTGCAAAAATGGAATGATATTCATAAATTGTATCTCCATAGAGACAGGGTTTGCCCTGTGTGTATATGGGGTGAATGATTGCATTGATTTATTGATCATCAGAATAATGGGGTAGCATCAGGCCTCATTACTTACGAACACTATATCAGATGTTGGCAAGTAAGTGTGGTCAACCTTATCTGTTAACTATGGTAGTAAGGCCATCAATAGGAAGAGCTTCACCCAAATTGATTCTGATGTGATCTTTGAATCAAACATATGGATATATGGAGAGTTCGATGAAAAGCTCTGTCACGTTGTTTTTGTTTGTTTGTTTGTTTTTTGTTTTTTTTGTCATTCTAATATCAGTTTAAACTCTCAGTGGCCCTGAATAGCAGGAGGTTTGGAGACATGAAAAGAGATATTTGGCTACTTCCAAAAATAATATTCATGATAACATATGTAATCCAATCATAAAATGTTATTAAAATGATAATCATGCTTTAAGATGATAATTTCAGCCAATTAGCAGGAGTCTGATATTGTCCATGGCTCACTATTGTAACATACCCTGTGCTGAATTTGAGGTCTTTAACCTTTAGGTTGACAGGACTGGCGAATTCAGGGCTATTTTTGGACTGTTCTGACATTCAGATGGTCAGAGTTAAAGGTTTTGGGACAAAATATTGGCTGTTGGTCGCTTAAGCTCAGAAATATAGTCCCCAAAAATCTTTTTGGTAGACCTCCAGTGTGCATGGGTGTGAATGCGGTGTGATGTGTGTCACAAAAAGTGGTGTGGCACGGAGCAGGAAAGGATTCATTTGTTAGCCCTCGGTGGACAGCAGGGGAGGAAGTGAGTGATTAAAGGATGGATCAGAGAGATGTGAGGACGTGACAAATGCATGACTCAATCTGAACAAAAGAGACACGATTGTGATAGCTTTGAGAAAGCACCAAAAATGAATGACAAAAGTGAAGGTGAAGGAGGACAGACACGACTTGACAATGCCACAGGATCACCTAGGTTGTGTCCTTGTTTGCACATCATGCACCCTCGCTTTCGGCTTTGCAGTCATTTTCTAGTGTGGAATATTTAATAAAGCTTGAATAATAACCAAACAAGGACACAGTGTCACAGACTGAAAGCACTTTGCACCAAGACAGAAAGAGAAGGCTCAGTTGTTAAAAAATGTCTTCTCACTGCAAATTTCCTATCTGGGGTCTTTGTATGTGGAATTTTCATTTTCTTTATGTGATAGTTTTAGACTTATAGATTGGGTCAAATAAAAATGCAAAATCAGCAGCAGGTGCGCACGTCAAACGTTGTTTTCCAAATCATGGGATCAATCTTTTTTAATGGAACCCATACACAGTATGCTTACTTTTTTAGCAATCCATGATAGATCTGCCACATTAACTAGACCTATGAAAAAAACAATACATCAAAACAAAAAAAAACACTGAAGAATGTATAGAAACCTGATTTTTTTAAGCTTGCCACAAAATAAACACCAAAAATGAAATGTATATGAAAGGATCAGTATCATAAGCTGATCATCAAATGTTGAAGTATAACTTGGCTCCCAGTGGGAGACACACTTTTGTTCAGGCACAACACATTTATTTCAAACCGTTGTACTGTTTATCTACAGTTAGATGTGATGGAAAAGGCTCAGAGCAGAAATGAATAGCCAGCTGGAGAGCCCCCACCCTGCTTCATTTACATGTACCTTTTTAAGGAGTAAACAAAGGTCAACCTATCCTCTTGTTCTTTTTGATGCCATTCTGGCCTTTTGGCAGTGCTGCTTGTTTCCTCTGTGCAAAAATATTCAATTAGAACTCAAATGGACCTGGAACATCATAATGTTTAGCTCAAGTTATAATTAAGTGCCATAGAAAAATATTTTACTTTCTATGCCCTCAGTTAGGATTTGAGTGGGTATGTTTGCTCAAAAGATGCTTTGAGCTTTGTCTCATAATGATGCTTTACATTGCTGCCTTCAATAATCACCATAGTCCCAGAACATACAAGACATACCAGTTTGGAATTTCCTATAGGAAGACTTAATGTGTAAGAGTTTGTGTTTTCTCAATGAAAAGCTCTGTTTTTCTTTCTTCTGCATAGAGCACACCATGTGAAATAATAGTTCTCTGACTCACGTATTTATCTGGTTTTAATTCACCTCCCCACCTCCTTACAATGCTTGAACAAATAAAGATGATCTTTTGTAGTTTGCTTTAACAAGAACTGCCAACTCACATTTCAGTACACATTAGGCTTGGGAAGTAAATGATTTCTTAGAAATTCCTGATTACCCAAGAATATACAGTATTTGTGCCAAAAAATGTAAAGTTGAGCTGCAGATGATAAAAGCCATGTATGACATTGTTGAGTTTACAGTGCTTCTTTCACTATACTGCAATTAGCCTACTTCGTTGGCTCTAGGTACTGCTGGGTTTTGTAGGCGCATCTTTGTCATCTTTGGGGCTGAGCCATTGACTGTATAAAACACTGGACAAACCCTTCGTGACGTCACCCATTGGTTTCTGCATGAGCAAAAGTGAAGCCTCAGAAATCTCGTCCTGGGCGCCGCCATTAGCCTGTGTGTGACTCCGCCAAGAGCCCGCCTAACTGACGAAAAACCAAATATGGGAAAAGAGGTGGGGGTTGAAGGACGGACACCACACCCACTCAGCTAATAGCCCCCGGCTATTCATCAATTTTCGTTGGCTGTCAATCAATGGGAAATTGCCGAAATTTAAGCTTAAATATAAAATAAACAAATGAGATAGAAAAAAATTAATCCCCCTCAGAGTTTTCATGAGATGGTAAAGAAGCTGTAGACAAAAAAATGTTTTTCGACTCAGGCTGTAAATATGTTTATTTCTACTCTAAAGTTGGCCATTTTAACATGGGCTTCAATGGGAATTTGCTCCCTTTTGGAGCCAGCCTCGAGTGGTCAGTCGAGGAACTGCAAGTTTTTGTATTTCCTGATTGGCTTCAATGAGGAAGAGTTTGCCCTTGGGCTGAACCCAAAATACTCACAAAAACTTACAGTAATGGTATTATGGAATACACACTGACCCTTTCTCAGCTTTGTTGCCTCCTCCACCAGTAGAGTGCAGCTCGGGCCACTTCCTCATTTCAGAATCCGTGCGAGTCTGAGAGAGTAGTGACCAAGCCTGGCCCATATCCAGCAGCATCCGAAAGCTATTCTGTTTTTTATGCCTGAATGCAAACCAAGACCAACACAGTTTTAAGCCGAAGCACTTAGCTTATGTCATGAACACACAATTGTTGTTACTACGGTCACAGTGTGTTTACCCTGCAGGTATGGTGTTCTGTGCACCTTGTAAATGACCATCAAAAAGCATTTTAAATAGGCTATACAGCAGATTGCAAACATATACACAGGCATTGTCATCTAAATCACAAACCTAAAACGATGAACAGGAAAGAGAATAGGATGTTTTTTTTCTCTACATTTTCACTGAAAGCTGGCTGAATCTGATCCGAACCCAAACAAAATTTCCATATATCTGTTCGTACCTGGTCCAACCCTTGGGGTGCCATCAAGTACCATCATGCATGGGTCAGGTATCCACCCTCCACCCACCAGGAGAGATTGACCTTCGGAGGCAGGTGCTGTGCAGTGCAATACGCCACCTCAATACAGCATCTGTATATAAGTTTAATAATAAGAGGAGCGTCTACATTTTTATCAATGACAAAAAAGTCAATCAGAATATCTCAACAGTGTGTTGTTCCATAATACCATGATACCACCCAAGCATTATATCTTGTGCTATAATCAAACTCTACCCTGGGGAATTCATTATTTCCTGAAGCGAGAGATATTTTTCTTCCTGAATTTTCTTTTTGTTGCATCTAGTTTTT
This sequence comes from Acanthurus tractus, assembly GCA_029783725.1. NCBI lineage: Eukaryota > Metazoa > Chordata > Actinopteri > Acanthuriformes > Acanthuridae > Acanthurus > Acanthurus tractus. Next base: position 43,880 of record JAQNCA010000031.1, read on the forward strand.
TATATTCTTATTCATGACAGTGACAGTGTCGTCACTGTCAACAAGCTATGACCAACTGGTGTCTGTGTGTGTGTGTGTGTTTGTGTGTATTGTAAAGGTTCCTGTTAACGTCAGTTTGATGCCAGACAAGAAGCACTGATAACAACTAATATGACAACTGTTTGTCTATTTTTTCTATGTGTTTTCACAGCTGAAACAACCATTGAGCAGTTGGCTTTGGTGACTGCTGCCCCTGTAGAGTGTGACTGATACGTCTGCTTGAAACACATGAACACATACAGCAATTTTTTTTCACACTTTAGAATAATACTGTTAATGTAGCACATATTTTTTTAATAGGTTAACTATATTGCCCAATGCCACATTCCCAAGAGCATCACTTTTATACGCACAGCTCAACGGATAAAAGCAGTAACCAGATCAGATTTCAGCTTCGAGTCCATTTGGATAACAAGGTCATGGTCATTTGACAGTAAAACCTGAAGCATGTTTGGATTGTAAGAGTTTTATCAAGGCTTTTTGGATGAAATATCAACAGTAACAACAGACTACATTTAGTGCAGTGTTTTCAGTCAGTGCGGAACAGAGGGCACAGAAGCTACAATTAGAAAATGTGTTATTTATGCCAAATGGTCTCTGATCTAAAACAATTACAAAACAAGGGTCAGGTTCAGCAATTCAATGCAAGTCCCATTCTTTTTATAATAAATAAGAGATATAGAAGCACTGCAATAAAACAGTGAACTTATAATTTTTTAATGAGAATTGTAACTTGAAGAACAAGGCAACAGTTTACCCGAAGAGTCTCGGTCACTTTTGAGTCTGTAAACAGCAGCAGTTCATTTCTAAGCCTAATGGGAAGTGTAGGAGTCCAATCTGTTGTAATGACCCCGCCCTGTTTGAGATTCGGATCATTCTTCACTGAATCAGGGTTTTTTTTTTTTTGAATTTTCTCAGCTGTCATTCGACTCTTCACTCATCATCTCACCCTCCAGGACTGCAGTGAATGCATGTTCTGCAGGAAGGTCAAATGACAGCACAGTAGAGTCACAGTAGAGTGACTGTGACCCTCTGTTTGGTAGGAAGTGATGGCAGGAGCTTCATGAGTGAGGGAGTGAGGTCATGGAGCTGACGCCTCAGCAGAGTGATGTTTGATAGTTCCACTGGTTCTTCTAAGCCAGTGTTGATAGGAGGTTCAGCACTGGTGGTCAGACAAGCAGGTAGAGAACACAGACCATGGACTCCGGTTCAGAGTTAAGTCTTGACTGCTCTGCTGGCTCAACCTGTGTGACTGAGAAATCCTCCTGCATGGCAGTGATGGCAGGAGGTTAATTAAAGAGCATCAGAAGAGTGGCTGGAGGGGAAAAGTCAGCAGAATTTGGTTCTCTGCTATAGGCTCATCACTCATATGACCCCCCCCCCAGGACGGCATGCAGGATCACAAAGACATAGTGGAGCTGATGGAGAAGACACTGCGGTAGAGTGTGGCTCTGAGCTGGGTGTGGGCTGCTGCGCTGCTTTCTTCAAGACGATGTTGACAGGAGATTCAGCAGCGATGGTCAGAGGAGCTGACGGAGGCGTGATGACGGCTGAATCCGGTTTGTGGATTGGTTCAGTTTACTTCTCCAGAGGAGATCCTCTCCCTCATCGGTGCTCATGACCTCTGCTGGGTGCAGTGGTTTCTGATATGATGATTTGCACTCATGCCTGTGTGAGTCCAAGGCTCAAACAGCACACAAACCTCCCCTGCTGCATCACTGGCTGTGATGTTTCACATTTCTGCTGCAAAGCAGCTCAGCACCCCCCCTCAGAGTGTTTGGACGGTGTTCTGCCTGACCTTAGACAGAACCACGTCATCTGTGATGGAGCAGGAGATGGTGACAGAACATGGAGGTCAGAGAGGAGACAACTTAATCAAGAACAGCTTCTGTGACCCAAAGATGGAAACCAAACACCTCCTAATATTACAGCTTCACGAAATATATTTAAAGAACAAAATGCAAGTGACTCTTACTGTGAAAGATTTTTTAGGAAATTTAATGTTTATCACCAATTTAGCAGAGCTTCGTTTGCTGCTATTCTTTTATAAAAACGGGCTGCTGGGAGGAAGAGTGCAGGCAGAGACAGACACAGTCAAATGCCAAATGAACTGCAGACAACAAGTTGTTTGCAAATAGCTTACCTCACACGGGTAAACAAGGTTTTCACCTGCTGCGCTGCGTGATAGAAAACACTCATATCAAAAATAACATTCAACTCGAGACGAGTGTCAGCAGTTAAAAGACACCTTAATGCGGGCGGCCGTGTTTCAATGGGGATGTAAATCTCTGCTAGGCTGACGAGCCACCACAGACTGAGTCAGCCAAGCCAGCACGTGTTTAAAAAAGGCCTATATTCTCTGCGTCTGTGCCGTTTTAAAATGAAATTAATTAAAAAAAAAAAAAAAACACTAAAAGACTCTGCACTCTCATGGGAAACCAACACAGTGGATTTTAATTAAAATGCCTCATTAGACGTCTTCTCAAGTCTTTGTGGTTGTTTACAGACTGTGTGACTGACAGCTCTCTCACTCTCCTGTCAGTTTTTTTTTTAAAAACACTTGTTCGGGTTAGTCAAATTATACTTTAATCACTGTTATCAGCAGACAGTGTCTGGTGACCTCATATGACTCCCTGTATCTCTGTCTGCCTTCAGCCTGAGCTTGGCCCAAAACACTTGTGGACTGTTAGGACCTTAATAACCAATTTTAAGTGGTCCTTATCGAAAAATGCTTGTTCATATTATGAGTGGGTTTTGGCTTTAAAAATGCATTCTCATTATGGCTCTGCCCCTTTGTGTTTCTGCTGGCCTCAGACCAACCGGACAGCCAAAGCTCTGAGGGCAGGAGAACAAGGATAGCTGGTTATGTGTAATAAACTGACAGCGAAGGAAATAGGACTTCTTCTTCTTCTTCTTTTTTTTTAACTTTTGAGCTTTAACTGTTCTGTCATCACTGGGCCAGCCAGCTCTGGAGATACCAGAACACTGTTGAGATTCATCACTTCGCAACTTTGATCACAGTCTAATCAGTGCTGTCTGATGTACAGTAATGATTATGATGGAGGGGTAAAAGAAATAATAATAGACCAGACTGACAAATGGTCTAAAAAGTGGCTGAATGTGGAAAGAAGAAGGGAGATGCACTTTTCCTTCCTCCGGTTGGCAGCAGGCGGTGGTTGAGGAAGATGAATGTGAGCGCCGTGTCTCTCCCTGCAAGCCTCTGCCCGGCTGGACCACATTGTTGCTAAACTAAGGGATTTCCAGCCCGCCTCCATACGGAGCACTGAGGAATTCTAAAGCAAGTCTAATGCATTAGCTCCTCTTCACACTCATATGCGTGGACACACGCCCCCTGCATGCACACACACACACACACACACACACACACTGTATACAACACTAGCACACACACACAAATGTTGAAATGTCACGCCAGAAAATGGCACATCCACTGGTGCAACCACGCACTGGTCCCTCGTGACTGAGTGTGGGTGGCTGACTGAGGGAGAGAATAAAGCTGATTTTGCGTGTGTGTGTGTGAGCGTGTGTAGAAAGTGAGGTGTGGTGTTTACCACAGAGGGCAGGAAAGAAAAGCAGAGAGCCGGTAGTGAGAGCCGGCAGTGAGAGGCTCCGTGTCGGTGTGGAGGTCGCCGCGCCTGCAGGGAGCCTCGCAGCCGGTTTGGGAAGTTTGCATATGGAGTTTGTTTGTCAGGGAAAACAGTTAGCAAGTGCGCACGATCTTATTCGTGGATTTGTGTCATGACTTGTTCAACTTATTATTAATTAGTGTAATTATTTAATGAAGAGATTCGGGAATGTGATTACAAGCATCACAATCAATTTGACATTTCTCATTGACATATTTAGACAAAAGTTTCCTGTGTGACTGTGGAGGCCAGGAGAAGCATTCTAACATGTGCAGTGAGTCCAGCTCTGAACCATGGGCACTTTTTTAAAAAGACTGAGCTGTGTTGAGCATTTGGCATCATTACTGCTTTACTGCTGTGCTTCCTGTCAAAGGAGCCGCTTGATTGGAATACACTGCTGTAGTACAGGTGACAGTTTTTGGGCTAAAAAGGGCCAGCAGCCAGCCTGTAGCCACAAGCCAGGGGTCAGACATCAGCAGCAGGACTACAGGCAGAGAGCACAACTGAAGACTGAAGCTGGACAAATGCTAAGTCATATATTTAAATATTTCTTTATTTGTATGCCATGCTTTATTTCTCTATTTTTTAGTTTTATATTTATCATTTGATGACAAAGTTTATATACAGTCTGGTCAAAGCACCACGCCGCAGAAATGGCAGACAACTCTCTTGGCCCTGTTTGTATGTATTTTTTGAATATTCATTTAACCTACAACAGTTTTGAGTCGTACTTGAAAGTAGCTTAATACTTTCAACACTTCTTGCCCACAACATGTTGCCAGAGACATGAACATCTGTTTCTGATGTGGCTGTTTCAGGCTGATAAGCCAACAGAAATTCCACAGAACAATCAACTCTTTTGAGAAACATTGTTGCTTCTGTGCACCAAAGAACAGTAGTTCTGTTTTTGGTTTGAAAAAATTAAATGTGTTCAGATTTTACTGAGTATTTTGTTTGCAATTTATACTTCTGATATTGGAGGATTTTTTTTAAACTGACTTTCTCTCAAACATTGTTCATGCCTCATTTCAGCCTTTTTTTCCAAATAAGTTACGTGTCCTAGAACATACAGAGTGTTCTCACATGTCAGTTGGTGGGATTTTCGGGTGGCCCGCCATAATTTATTCCTAATATGACAATAAGCTGTGTGCCAAGCTAAGACATATAGTAACTGCATGCACAGATTAGAAAGAGGTAATGAAAATATAGCAGAGCCAGCCTGAGGTAAAGGTTACAGTGTTAGTTGAGGAGTTGGTACTCCCAGCCACTACAGAAGCAGGGACTTAACATTTAAAAACGTTAGAGTCAGTGACCTCACAGCTTATGAAGTTTCTGGCCTTTGCCGGCTCCACCTGTTCTCTGTCAAAGGACTCATTTGAACTTACAGCCAGCGTGAAGCGAGATGAAGAATTGTCTGTCTCCTTCCTCGAGGCTGCCTATCAATGGACGGCCTATCTGAAGTCCCTTTCCACGCAGCCCCAGGGTTTATTAAACATTCATGCTTTAATTAAGCAATTTTACCGCTGCTACTTACCAGGTGATGATAAAAGCACTGCTGTGGGACAAGCACGGCGAGCTGACAAGTGTGTGTGTGTGTGTGTGTGTGTGTGTGTGTAAAAGTGTCCTTTGTGAGAGGTCATTAATTTCCTGCCATAAAGAAAAGTGTGAGGATTAGAGAAAAGACAAGTTGAACTTTTTTCCCCTTCCTCATCAGTCATGTGTGACTGCAGGAGAATGGTTGGCAGTTGATATTAGGATGCGATAGGGATTCCTCTGTTTTCTGACAGGCAACTTGTCACTGTTTGTTTGTTCTCTGCTACCGTTTCTCTCTTTTCTCCTCTATATTTTACACTTAATCATAAGCTTTTCCATAAATCAAGTACATTTTAAACCCGTTTTTCCCCTCAGTAAAGTGCTCTATTATTGAGAGACTGTGCCGCATCTTCAAAGGGTCAAACCGCGCGCGCGTGTGTGTGTGTGTGTGAGAGAGAGAGCGAATAAGACAATGGGGAGTGTGTTCATGTTGCCAGTCTCCTTCCCTGTGAGGACATTTAATGCTGTCATACTGTCGTTTTTCACATTTGATGACTCGGACAATGAAGATGAATTACTTGGAGCTCACTGAAATGGACGAGTTTACTGTTGCCATGCGCCAGAGCTGGATGGAAAAACTGTCAATAGATGTGTGTGTGTGTGTGTGTGAATGTGTTTGTTGTTGCATCTGCGTGACTCTGTGTCCTTGTTAAGAGCAGGCGGTGGCTCTGCGGGACGGCTGTAAAGGCTGCTCTCCTTGGCGGTATCACCTGGAATGACACCCAGAGGTGACACACTGTCAGAACACTCACCCACACAAGACACAGGACATGCACTCACACACACACACATGCACGCACAATAAGCTGAGAGGATCCTGGCCAAAACCTGCCAGGTCCAAGAAAAGAACTCATTAGTGCAGACATGTTCCATGTGCTCCTCCAGCAGCACACACACACACACACACACACACTCGCACGTACCCACACAGAAAATACAGAGACACACTTATATGCACCTATTACACCTATTTTTGAAGTGTACACATTAATGGATTGCTGTCTTGAGCTTAAGTTCACCTGAAATCACATTAGCACTGTTGAAATGAGCTGGAAGAAAAAGACTCTGCAGTCCCTGGTCTTGACTGCTCTGTCTTTCTTTCCTTTCCCTTCTTTTTTTCTTATTTTTTTGGACTAGTTGGTATAATCTTCCTAATGGCCAGTCCTCTGCTGAAAAAAAATGAAAATAAAAATATCTCTAATGAGTTTCCTAAATAGTTCCAATACAGCTTGATGGAATTTTTAAAAATGTGGAGACCTCAGTTTGCAGTCAGTCTGCAGCTTCTTTTTGGAGTCAAAGATGTGAAGGTGTTGTTGTATCAGACTGAAATTTTAATTTCATGTTATTTAAGTATGTTTTTACATTGCACTTTTTTTGCAGCCTGTGTTTTTTTTAGCACCAAACATCCATTGCAGTGACAGTACAGAGGTTAACTGTACAGTTGGCAGCTAGCAGAGTACTGTGACAGTGTGTGTGTGTGTGTGTGTGTTTGTGAAGTCTGTTGGGTGCTATGACTTTCAGCTTCTGACTGATTTAACATGTCACATGGGCCCCATTCTTCTAACATGGGTAACCAAGGCATCCAAATTAGAATGTTGATGATTTGATGTGAGTTTAAATGTTTGGTTTCTCAAAGCTGCATAAAAAATGCATCTGGGACTTGGGGACTGTTCCCCAAGAATAAACCTGCCAAAGTGCAGCTGTTTATCTAACAACAGCATGAGCACTGAGATGTTTTAGTATGAATTTCTTACATGAATTTATGTCAGTGGCTCAGCTTCTTATGTTCATGAAGAAATAATCTAAATGTTGTCATGGTGAGATTTGAACATTATTCTGTGTGATTGCATTATGATTTGTTGTTCTAACTATGAAGCTTCCTTTATTTGCAAAACATTACAAATATAAAGGTTTTATACCAAAAAAGAAGCAATCCAAATATAGTTTAAGTTACTGTCAGCAAACTCACATAAACTCAGAAGATAGTGACTGTAAATAAACCACTTGTGCCAGATCAAATGGCATTTAATCCAACCTAGAATTCGTCATGTGGACACTAAAATTTTGAGGTATATAATGATTAGCTGCTGAACTCACTTTGCTAAAAAAGGTTGATGAAACTGGAGCTGCTTTGAGTCATTTTAAAGTTCCCTTCTCATCACAGGGTTCTATTTATTACCAAGAGTCTTTGCTTATCCACTGAGAAGAACACCGATCATCCACCAACATCGCTCTTCATCTGACCACATGCACTGGAAATATCTAATTGATTAACAGTGATAAAAGTGTGGAAACACTACAAACATTGTGGAGCACAGTGTAAAACACAGTACCAGCAGTAACAATGCAGGGACACATATTAAATGAGTTGTATTGCCTGCTGAGGCCCCCCTTACAAAGGCACAGAAGTATAAGGAAGTATAAGATCTCGTCACTCTGACGGCTCTCCACAGCTAATTAGTGTCTGCAGGTTCTGTGTGAGCATTTGTATGTTTTCAAGGCCAACATGTACAACAGAAAACATCAACAGAGTGAAAAAATGGAGTTTCCTTTCCCACTTGAAAAATGTCCAGGCATTTTCTTTGCTGAAAATGACGGGGGAAAGGGCACAAAAGGGCACACCCACATACCACCCCTTGCATCATCTCAGGTCGTTGAATGACCGCATGAGGGATGTGTGCAAGGCTTTGCACAATCCCCAGCAGACCATTGCAATCAAGGAAAAAATGGTGGATACAAAAGCACAACTTGAAATGCGTCAATACATCAAAAACAAGGCGACTAAATTTGGAATACAGCTCTTTGTGTCAGCTGATTTAATTTATGGCTACACAATTAATTTCCACTTTTCAACAGGACATGGACTCCCTCTTGACTCCGTCGCAAGCTTGATTGGCAAAACTTATCTGAGAAGTGGTTATCGACTTTACCGTGACAACTTTTACACAAACCCGAGGCTTGAGGAGCCTCTCTCTTTGAAGGCCAAGCATGTGGCACATACAGGGACAACCAGAAAAACACCTCGACCACAAAAGTCAACCAGAAAGTAAAGCAGATAAATATTATGGTGGTTCAGAGATGGACCACTGCTTTTTACCAAGTGGATGGACATAAGAGAGGTGGCCGTCTGTTTCACAAATCACACTATGCAGGCAAAATGTTCACTTGAGTACGCATGGAGACTCTAACAAGAACTTGGGTGATTTCGGCAAGCACCATGTGGCTTGAAACTGCCACAATAAGCCTCGAATTGAGACTTTTAACAGATGTGTAGCTCTGTTATACATACATTAATAACTCGTGGTTGGCAGTCTTTTTCTTAGTAAATTTAAAAAAAACAAAAAAAAACAACTCCAACTAGCAAACTGTGGCAATGGAAAAGAGAGGTAAAGTGAGAGAAAATAAGACAGAGATAGAGGGAGAGAGGATGTGCAACAAGGCAAGACTGGCAAGACCTAAACCTGGATTGTTGTGGTTATGTGGTCGTCTTAATCACTTTCACTAATTACAGTATTTACATCAGATGGAGGCACCCTCTGTAATACCAGTCACAGTTAATTGCAAATAACAGGAGAACATAATCATCATAAGGAGTGTTATGCATGTGTCTCAGCTCTCTCTGTCTGTGTAATGCAATGAATTTGTAATCAACTTCTAGGATCTTCGTGTCGTTTCTTCTTCTTAGTTTAGATTGACTTATTTACTCTCATTTATTTCCCATCAAAGCATCACAACATGATTAGGGTGTGCCTTTTCACAGTTTCTCATTCATGTGCTTGATAGACTTCTTATCTTTCCTTTTGCTTTCATATCCACCAAAGATTATATTGCTCAATCTAATCTCAAACGAAAATTACAATTAATTATTTTGGGGCATTCCAAAGAACACATTCTTTTATTGCAGCTCAAAAGCCCAGAGGCTCAACGGAGTGTAAATCTTTTCAGTCTGCTTCAGTTAAATCATACTCTCTCACCGCTCCAGACTTTAAGCTCTTCTCTTCTCCCATTATAGTATGACAGGAGGATCATTGATGAATTATCCTTATCTGTGGTGTTAGCACTGTTGTGTTGTGCTTATGCTACTGCTTTTAACTTTGGTAGATAAATTTGGTTTTAATGCTTTGATAGTTTGATTGCTGAAGGTTAAAAACAATCCTTGAACACAGCTCTGTGGCTGTTCACACCAGCCGAAATCCATCTGCTGTGCCCAGTTCAACACAATGGAGATCGACCGAAAAAAGGGTTAAATTATGAGCTGAAGGCAGGAAGCATCAGAAGGATAAACACAAATAATCATAATTTACAAGTAAAATTATGGTACAATTTGATGTGTGTGGTTTTCCTATTTTGACATTGATATGAGCATGCCAAGAAAATAAAAAAATGGCTTTCCAGCTTTGGTGTGGAGGAACTCAACCGGCCTTCAAAGAGCCCTGACTGCTTCTCCATTCACCACCTTTGACATTATCACCGAGCTAATGCTCTTGTGTTTGAATTGGAGCAAATCCCTGTCAGGTTCAACTAATGGTGATAACCCTGAAACCAGAGGCTTTAAAAGAAGCACATTAATTCTCATTGTCTCGAAAAAAAATCAGTGTCAGTTGTCCACACACTTTTGTGACCTCACCCTTTATTGTTTGACAAGGCTGAGCAGGAATTCGCTTTGGCCAAGCTTCTTTAAATGTAGACTGTGCAGGAGATGTCATACATCACCGTGACCCACACCTCCCAGGATAAACACAACTCTTTAAGGGCTGTCAATAGTCCTACTTTTCTCTTTTCAATCTGCAAAAAAACACGTCAAGCACCCTGGAAACATTGTGAAATTTCTCATTATCCATCAAACGAGTTTTAGAACAAATCTGAGTGCAAAGATAATCAGTGCGATGTCATTGCATAATCATGCTTCCCTTTACATACAATTCAACTTTTATTTACCCCTCTTTACAGTGTAGGTGTGCTGATTATCTTTAACAAGAATGCCCTGTTAACAGTTAAGCTGAGAAATGAAATAACAAGAACAGACGAGATCATTAGAAAGTAAATATAGCACAGGCTCAACTAAAGCAGTCACATGCAGGAGGGTAAGAGAGCTTACACTGAAAGAGCTCATGAGCTTTCAGAAAGAGAATTCCATTATTATCTCAGCACAACCTTAACTTTTCTTTTGTATGGTTTTGGCGGTGATCAGTTAGTTCTTCAAATTTTACTATAACCTAAATTAACTGTGGAAAAACTGAGCTTGTAAGATCTGATCCAAGGATCAGACATACTGGCTGAAGAACCCTGAGGAAGGACCCCTCATTCCCATTATGAAGATTCATTCATAAATAATATGAGTTTGTGGTCTTCTGGTTAGACACACACGAATATGAACTATTTTAGCTCAATATACACTAAAATTGAATTGAATTAAAATAATAACATTCTCATACTATGTTTTTGACTCAGGACCCTTTGACAAATCAGTGTTATATCCTCTTGGCAGTGTGTATAGAAATGGGTCCAGGGCTGATTGAAGGACCACCTACGTCAGAAAATGTCTTCTGCAAGTACACACCAAGCATCCGTCTGATGTTTGTGAACACAGTCTAGCAGATTTCACTTATATCTTCAGACAAATCACACAATTTTAAGAGTTATCGAGTGAAGAGAAATTAAATATACTTTGCATAATGACCTGGGGTCCGTTTCACAAAGCAGGTTTAGTGAAAACTCTGAGTTTGTTAACCCTGAAATGAGGGAAACTCTGAGT
>JAQNCA010000031.1:55013-77510 GCA_029783725.1 Acanthurus tractus
TCGTATCTCCGAGTAGATCAACTCAGAGTTAAGGGTTAGACTCAGAGTTTGTTGAACCTGCTTTGTGAAACGGACCCCTCATTAACTTCTTACTCACCTGTGTGCTTTTGTAAAGAAAGCATCGAGTGCAATACATGAGCTTGTTTCTGTTCTTGTCATAACAGCAGTTTGTCAGCAGCTCCGTGGAAACAGAGGTTTGACTCTGCTGGTCGACTCTGTGACTTTAACTGATTTTACCAATCAGATCAAATTTATGAAAGAGGACAAGCTTTTATTGATGGTATACATGACAAATGCAATACACAGTAGCTAATATAATTCTACTTTTGTGTTACAAGGATACAAGGAAGTTTATTTGTCATTGTACAACAAGCTGTATAATGACTTGAAATGTTATGTTGCGTAAAGACTTGAAATTTTTAAGTTGTAACTTAAGAGGAAACTTAACAAACTTTGTCAGATGCTGTCTGTAAAATGTTCTGAGATATTTAGTCTTCCGTTTCCGTTTTTAGTCTCGTGTGTTTTTCCAACCTCTTGGTCACAACTGTTGGTCCTTTGGTCAAAAATAACAACACAGTCCGTCTTTGAAAATACAAAGATGTAGGTGTTTATTTGCATAAAAAGTGACAAGTTGTCAGTCAAGACGCATGAGGGGACACATTTCAATGCCAAGTAAAAACTGACGTGCTTCACCTGCCATGGGATCACCCAGGACAGAAGTGAATAACAGCTGTGCACGGCCTCTGATAGTGACACAGAAAGCTTTGAGCCTTCAGTGCTCCTGAAGGTCTCAGGCCTCTGCAGAAGCAAAAACATACTCTGCTGATCCAACAGGCTTAAATTGAAATGTGTGGAAAAAAACAGAGCTTCACTGCTGTGAGCTCTCTGCATACGCCACAACCCATTTACTCGTAGGTTATAGCCTCTTGTATATTATAGCATAATAGCATATATTAAAATCTCATCACATTTAAGAAACCATTTTCCCCATTTCCCATCAGAGAAAATGATCTTAGTGTTTGAGACTTCCTAAATGGGTTTAATTGTCACTTCAAGACTTTATGACCTTTGTCATGTGTGTCTGTCATTGTCGCTGACAGAAATAATACATGAGCGTTTCTCTTAGTTCTGTTACCAAAAGTTTAAGGGTTGATTTCCTGCCACAAAACTGGTAGATATGATTCTATGCTTACTTTTCATTTTCTATTTCTTAGGGTGTTTTTCCTCCACTGAGAAAGATAATGGTTAATTTGAAGGTTTGTTTGAAGAATGAAAACTACAATCAAGCAAACACTCAGGAGGCCATCTCAGATGTGCTCACACTTCTGAGCTATTAGATTGATGTTTTTTTAACATATGCAGAAATTCTATTGTTGCAGAACATTCTTTGCATCGAGCAGAATGAAAACCCAAACTCAGAGGCCCTCTGGTCAGCTATCAACCCGCTAAAAGGTAGAAAATACATTTCCATTCACTCTGGCGGTTCCCTGTGCAGCATTAGAGCCTTAATGCCCTATATGTAAGAATTGAATTTTTCTTGACTCTGCATAGTTTTATTTATCCTGACATCAGATCTGAATACTAATATCACTTCAAAAACAAAAGAAAGACTGACGAAATGTTTCAGTTTGGCCGAAATACTGCTAGCATTTGGAACCTTTACACATTTTTTGCGAAGTTTTGATAGGGGAGTACGTAATCAAATAAAATGTTGATGGCATCATAAAGGCTGAAAAACATTTTAAAACATTAGTCCCCAACAAGATGGCAAACTTTGTGTCTGTCTTGAGAACATATATATCAAAAGTCTCACAAAAAAACTTAAACCAGTCACCTTCTGATTGCTGCTTCTTCCGTGAACGTCCTTACTGATCTCTTCATCTCTGCCTTGACGTCCATACTGAGGACACCGAGCTAGTTTCTCGGTATACGGTAGATAGTAAAAGACACATAATTTGTGCCATGAAGCATAACGCACTTTTGCAGAACATCATACTCGCATAACCCCTATTACACAGTGCAAGGACAGGTGTTTGGAGAGTGGGTGGAAATAAAAGAGGTGCCATTCTTCCCATGATTTAAACGGATATTTTGAGGTCAAATAGTTGCTTATGTTGCTTTAAGTAATCTTTCATCTTTTTTAGATGCTCTTTAACAGTAGCTTTTCTTCTCATTCAGCTGTTAATAGAATAACAGTTGGGGGACAATCACACACCCTAAAATAAAGTAAAGTTGAGCTGCACATGCACAGTCAGGAGGGTTCATCATGGCGCTTTCACATGCTGTATGCATGAACCACACCAACTCTGGACACCTCCGATTTAAAGCAGGTCAATCAGCATTTAGTACCCAGTGTGTTTCTGAAAGACTCCTCTGACATCCCACTCCTTTCATACATTTTAAAGGCTTATGTTCCGTTCCATCACAGGTTCTGCTGTAATAGAAGCTGGCAGGATACTTGTTGCAGATATTAAATCCCTCAAATATGAAATGAAATGTTCCACATTCAGAGGATACAAAGCTTTCCACTGGTTTCAGAAGCAGAGGTATGAAGTCTGGCCAATTTATTTCACACAGCAGCCTCCAATTATTACCAAAAAAGATTCACATAAATATAGATTAAGTGTTTTCTGCTTTTTGTTTATAGCACTTTGAGGTAGAGTAGGCTGTTTTGGCTATTTTCATTGAACACTGACAACAATTTTAATTAACAGCTTTTAGCCTACTCCCACCTAATGAAGATGTCAACCTTTTAAAAAAAGAGAAACTATTCATTTTTTTTTTTCTAAACAGCTTTGCACTGTTCTTTTAAAAATGTTTCTCAAACAGGAGGAAGTAGATGTTTAGAAATTTGTTGAGCTAAAAATTTGTATTTTTAGCCGAAGATGAATACACGTTGGGTGCAATAATGAAAATGTACTGCAGGATAGTGAGCAATAAAGCCATATAGAAGAGTTAAAAGTTCATGTAAAGTAACCCTGAAAGTGTGTTCTGAGTTTGTCATACCTCAGAGAGATGTTATCACCCACCTCGCCAAATATGAACGACTAAAAACATCAAGAGGTATGTTAAATAAGTTTTTTAAAATCATGGTTAAAGGAAGCAGTTTTCTCTGCCCTGACCACTCACCTGGGTGGACACGAGTCACTTGGCCTGGCATTGCCTCCACTTAGAGTGATTCTAGAGAGGATTTGAAATTTTACCTACTAATCACCAGAGATCAGTTTACTCACCAAATCCCAACATAATTTTTAATCCAAAAAAAAAGTGACAGACTGAAATAAAGATCACAATGTTCAGGGATAATAAGAATACTGGCCGTTTATGCAAAACAAACTCGTTATCAAGGGGGTCACAATCGCGGCGTCTATCCTATCTGTAGCGGCGTCCACTATTATCCTGGTTACTCCTCTTCAGTTCCGCCCATGGCTGTCAATAGATAATCGCTTTTTTAACGATAGAAATCACAGTTTCACAGTGAAAAAACAGACCAAGAGAATCAAGTCCTCTCCAGGGAGTGAACAGAGTGTCTGGTCTCAGCCCAGACCAGCTCTATCCCATTAATGACCATTAGCAGTGTGAATTAGCCAGCATAGTGTTATAAGAATGGCATATCTTCTTTAGGAACAGGTTAACCATCCATGCCAGCAACGCTTGTAGTGTTTCTAATACTACAGTGTAAGGGGAGGGTTGCAAATAGGGCTGCAGTGCATCATCATTTCAGGACCGCCCAAGCTGACTTAAAACTCTTAAATGGCGTGAAACAGTTTCATGGTCTAACTCTCAAATTCAGTGCAATGTAGAAATCAGTCTTTTTACATGTTTTCAACACTTAGTTTCTCACATTTATTGTGTGCTTTGAAACAAAGTATTAAATTTCCTTACCCTCACACTAACATCAAATTGGAAACCCATGGCTATTATTGTGCTGCCTCCAGTTTTCCTCTATTAACAGTCTTTGCACCGGAAACTTGGACCTTTCTACCCAGTGTTTACTCCTCTTCAGACACTGTAGCATTAGTTAGGTCCCACACTGAAGGTGGTGGATGAGGTTGATGTCATGGGTCTGTTCCAAATCCAGTTCTTCCACACCAAACTGTTTTTTTTTTTTGATCTGGCCTTGTGCATGTGGGTTTTTAATGTTAAAAAAGGCAGGAACAAACAACAAATTGTTTACACATTGTAGGAAGCACACTTTTGTCCATAGCGGGGGAGCCCAACTCAGTCACTGAGAGGCCGTCTTGTGGGCTGGATAAGCATGGGCCTTGTGCCTTAAAGCATTATGCTAGATAAGCGTGGGTATGTGTGCGGAAAGTTAAAGAATACCTCTCCCTGTGGAATCCCCTGGTCCGCATGAGTAATCCAAAGATCCACTTCAATGTAACTTTTCCTGGAGGAAACCTTTGTATGGGTGGAGAGAATCTATAAATAGTAGCTGGGTCTGCAGACATGCTCCCTCAGGAATATTTGGAAAAAAAATGTGTATTTTTTTCTACCTGCACTTCTGTGGACCTAATGAAATTGCGTATTTGGTGTTCAAACAATCAACACAAAGGGGCTTGATAGAGAAGAGGGAAAACCGTAACTCCCATTATGTCTGAAAATATGTTTGATTTTAAAATCCTTCAGGCTCAGGTCCCATTTGTGAAAACTCAGTAACTGCTCCAGCGATATATAGAGGGCAGTGTTGCACCCAATTGATTTACCCTGTAACACAACGAAAGTAAAATTTACATTTTCATCAAATATCTGCAAGGGAAGTTACAACAAAGTTTCAAAGCTTTGAATCTTGTCTTTTTATAAGAGGTCAAAGCAACACTAGCAATATCTAACAAAAAAAATTTACAATATCATGAACTGCACAAAGAAATGACTCTTCAGATTCTCTCTTTGGGAGGTTTCATGTCCTCCTATTCACTTGAGCCGGACATATACCATCTTTTCTTTGCTTCTCTGCTGCAAGTTCTCTGTCAATGAGATGCGTCCTGTGAGATATTTTGTTCTTCTTCAGTACAGAGAACAGCTGCTTGCAGAGGTAATGATACTAAACACCCAGAGCATCAGAGCAGCCTTTAAGCAGAGTCTGTGGGATGAGACAGGAGAACCGGTCTACCCTGAGTCATACTTGCCCATCAGAGCACCGTTAAATTAGAGTTCCATGAGCTCCATCTGCATGTTCACTGGTGTGCTTTTATGTGTTGAAAATTTAATTTCTTGCTCTCCAAGTCAGCAAACCATCTTTTAAACTCACTGCTAAGTGCGTTCGATGTCTTGGCAAAGAATGAGCATGGGGGGTCGCTCTGTAGCTTAGTCTGTAGAGTGGATGTCCCATATAAAGAGTCTATGGCCTTGCTGCAGAGGCCCCAGATTCCATTTTGCTTGTTGGCTCTTTGCCCCCCCTCTGTTAATTTCTCCCATTTCCTGTCTTTCTCCAGCTGTCCTATCAAAATAAAGGCATAAAAGCCCCCTAAAATACTTTAAAAAATGCACATGGTAAAGGAGTACTCTTTTCTTGATGTACATCATTAAGAAAAGAGTGAAATAGCTGGTTAAATTCAGATGAAGTTATTTATCTTTGTTACACTGTTCATCATATGCTATATAATCAGTGCTTTACCACAGAAGGCCTAGCTTCTTTTCTCCCAGCGCTCCCACCAGTCTGCTCCTGTCACAGCACATCACTGGTGTCCTGTCTATCAGAGGGCCTCAGGTTTGTGCCTAGGCAACCTCTTGTCACTGAAGCATTTTTCCACTCGTTTGCAAATCACTGTTCCAGTGGTCATGTCATGTCATGTATTATTTGCAATGCAGTACATGCATTTCTGACAACTGAGCATTATCTTTAGCATCAGCACTCTGAGCCACGGCAAGTACATAAGCTGCAAAATTTGTCAGTTAGCTATCGCTGAAGATCTGGTGCAAGGTCTTTCACTTATTCAGCCATTGTATTCCAACTAGAGTTGGCAAATACTTGTGTTTTTTCTCGGCACATTTGTATATAGGTAAGTTAGTTAGTCAGAAATGAACAAGTGACTGACCTTTGACTGTCAGGGAACTTTTTAATTGGAAACCATGGCAATGTCATGAGCAGAGCCTGCTTGTTCTGCTGTTGTGTTGGTTTGGGTTTTTGGTTTTCAGAATTTATTGTTTTCACATATTTTCTCGTATTTAGAATTTGTTCAAATGAATAAAAAACAAAACAAAATAAAACAATATCATTACATTAGCGAACATGTCACCAATTGCCTCAAAGTCTGTCCAGGTAAGCTACCATTCTAATCACAGACAGTACAATTGCATTTAATGAAACACCCATCTCAGTGACTGTTAAGTCATAATGACCCCCTGCCCCCTCCCCATAAGTCATGGATGTTTATCCATGACTTTTAACAAATATTAGGTGACTGCGCCTCAGGATGTAAAATGGGTCATTCACTTATCGGAAGCCTGGTGGTTTGATCCCCAACACTTCCAGTCTCCATGTTAAAGTTTCCATGGGCAAAATACTGAACCTCAAATTACTCCTGATAGTTGTTCTATCTGTGTGTCGGTGTGTCTGTAAGTTCCTGATGAACAGGTTGGCACTGTGCAGAGAGGCCACCTGCCACCACAGCATAAATGTGTGTTTGAATGGGTGAAAGCTGACTTGTATTGTAAGTGGTTTCTGTTTGTCAAAAGACCAGAAAACAATATATAAATGCATTTGTTTCACTATTTACCATATAAATTGTCAGAGCATTGTTTTAGTGTGTCTGTGACAGCATTAGCACTTGTAGTCATATATTATAATTTGTTCGGCAGTCGTATTGTAAACCACAACTGTCAGTGTCGTACTGAACAGTTGGCTTTTCTTAAGTTGAAATGAGCAATGGAAAAGTAAAAAGACAGTTAGATTAAATTCATCTGGAGAGCTTAGAATGGAAATACAAACATAAAAAATAAGTTTAGGATTGAGCTGCTTAGGAACCAAGAGGTCCAGGCCAGACCATGAAAGACACCTGTGTGGGTGCCAATATATCTTTGGCCATAAATACTAGAGAGAACATGTGGAACTTCATAAATCTAGTTTTGTCAGGAGATGTGTCGAGGTGGGGGCTGGAAACTGCATATGTACATCACCCGCAGTGACCTGTGAGGCTCTTCCTTCACGGCCCGCCCCTCAGCAGCCCCCTGCCTCCTCCTCATCCATCTCTCTCTCTGTTTCTCTCACTCTGTGTCTCTGTCTCTGAGTCACAATGCAGTCACCATCCCACACTGTGTGGGGAGACAAGGGCTTCTGATGTATGAGAGTGTTATAAAGCGTGGGAAGAGTAAACCGCATTGCTCAGAGATCTATGTGTGTGTGCGCGCACTCGCATCTGTTTGTATGTGTGCCAGTGGATCCGAGGCTTACAGGTTAGTGATCCCTGGACACCTCTGAATATATTTCATATACTGTAGCATGCCGTATGGGTTTGAAATGAAGCAGTTAAATGCGCTCCCAAAGTAACTTGGAGAAACACTGAGAAAGGAAAAACAATGACGCATTCATCATCTGTGGAGTGAATGAAGAAGCCACAGAGAGCTAAGGACACACCAAAGCACAGCGGGGGCGATTTTCAGTCTTAATAGCCATGTGGGGGAATGTTGAGGGGGTGGGGAATCCACTCAAGTCCATGGAGGAAATAGACACGAAGACTCTGGCAGTTCCCATAGGAACACTTTAGCTTGATGCCCAGCACACTGGGGGCAGTGGGAGGAAGACAACCTGTAAACAACACGAAACTGAAGTGAAAGTACTTCTCAAAGTGCTGCTCTTAAACTGCTGTGGAAATTAACAGAGACACAAAAAAACAAGGCTGAATTCAGAGCGCGGCTGGCAAAGACTTCCAAAATAATTGCAGTGAGTTGTTTGACAAACAAACAAGCATATGCGTTTGTGCGACTGCACAATATCAGCAGTCGTCTCTGCCAAAGATGGATGTGTGTTGAAAAGGGACAAAAACCAGTAAAAAAGCCTTACTTCAGGGAGCTGTCAGTCAGAGTGGAGAAAAGTAAGAAAAGCATTTGATCCCTCTGGTGAAGGACCTTTTGAGCCTTTTCTTATCGCTCCCTCCAAAATGGGGCATCCATCTTCGGAATTGAAATGTCTGGAAGGCTGACCTGCACCTGAAACCAAAGAGTGGCCCACATGATATGTATTTATAGACAATGAGTTTGGGTAGAGAGCCTCAGAGATGGTCTTGCTGCGGATGGCGAGAAGTGCAACGCTTTGTGATCCTCAGCTGATGGGGTTGAAGAGATGGCACAGCATTGCACTAAATGAGCAGTAAGCAAACACCATGAACCGGCATTTCTATTATTATTGGTCAAAATGTTTTTCTCTCTTTGTTTTTGGGGTGGATTACATTTGTGTTTTTCTGTGTCTTTTGTTTGTTATATCATCATAACATGGATTGGACTGGTACATGGGCTTTAATGGCTTTCTGGCACACACTGAGTGAAATGTGTCGGCACTTTGACATGTCAATCTCATTTTTAGGTAGGCGTCTGAGTCACATTTCTATAAAAATCAAAACAGCAATCTGACTAGGTCGGACCTCGGAACATTTCTGCAACACTTTCAGCAGCACTCAATTTAAATTGGCTGCCATTATATCATCACAAAGACCGCAGCAGCAGGTGGGTTTGCACAGCGAAAATATATGCATTTACTTTTGCTCATCCTGTCCTGCCTTTAGGTAGCACTGTTTTACTGAACATTTCTCATTTAAATCATGTCCTTTACACAGAAAATTAGATCACTTTATTTATTTAATAAAATGTGTACAGGAAGTTTTTCTTATATCATAATAATCTGTAAAAAAACACCCATCTTTTAACCTTCAGGTCCCCTATGTTTTCAATATTTTGTTTTATTTACAACTAACCATATGAATATCTAGCAAAACACTTACAAAACAAATTGTAACAACAGAGCCAGTCTGCTATCTTTCCATCATACACTGTGGTCATTTTATGACCATCTGATGGACCCGTAAAAATGGCCTGCTATCCTCATGTTCTGTCCTTTCTGACAGGACGCACTGACTCAAGAACAGCAGCACCGTTTATCATCCTGCTGGTTTAATTTGCCTCATTCAGACGAAGTCTTAAGCCCTCTTAATCATCAGCAGTATGGACATAAAAATTGAAGAAAACAGTTCAAATGTCAACTTCTTGGAGAAAGCAGGGGAAACACCCCATGTACTGACCAATATCACAGCACCCAGTGCTCATAGCTCCTGCCCAAGCAGCTGGAGCCTGGCTGACAAAAACACAGTGTGCAAATGGTAGAGTGTTAATGTTAGAGTTTTTAAAATGTAGTAAGGTTTCCATTTCCCACATCAGTTGCCTTCTTGAGCAGATTTTGGCAATTATTTTCATGCTGGAGGTGGATGCACCCATGCTCAGATTATTTTGTTAGACTTTACAGAGATCTGTCTGTCTGTCTGTGTGTGATTTTTTGTATAGATAGTATGAAATATGTAAAAGGTAAAAAAGCATCCCTCACACATCTGATGGTCATTAGTTAAGGCTGCAATTGCAATATGAGTTGAACACTCCATCACTGATGCAGACCAATAAAACTGCAAAAGATCTTTTGTGTAATAAATTTTTAACTCATCTCCGTTAACAATGTCACCTTTCCCTCCAACGCGCCAAACATTTTGCAACAATGGTAACTCTTGTTTTAAATGCCTCATCGTGTCTCAGTAGAGTCTTCACATATCATTTAAAAAATGGACACCTATGTTTGAAAGCACAAAAGCCATTACTGCATATCCCATGTCTCGTGGAGCTCATCTGTATAAATATTCAGAGTAGGTCTCTCCCCGATTTCAGCTAGTCACTATGTTATGATATTATTACAATAGGTCTGACCAGATTTTCTAATCCAGTGTTGTGGGAAGACACAGTGAAAAAAACTTGCAGTGGAAGCTGCCTCATCTTGCCCAAAGGAACTGTTAACCTGACTCAAAGAATTTCAGCTTTCAATGGAGAGATTTAGTGTCCCACGGTGCTCTAAATGCTGTTCCACAAGCTTTTTTCTCCCTGACAAGAATAAAATAGTGAAGGGAAACTGATGAAAACTTGTCATCTTTTCTATGTTGTCTGGAGCATTTCCACCTCCTGGTAGACAGGAAGAAGAAGACACGTAATAAGGGTTGTTGATTAAATCTGAAGCAGGAACACTAGGTTTGATCAACAGGTTACATTTTCAATAGTTTCGTCCAACTGGTAATGATCATCAAGCCAAACATGGCAAAGGAAACTTGGCAAACATGATTAGAGAGACCATCATACAGGTTTCAAACAAATGCAGTCAGAATGAGTTCAACTTTGACCTTAAATGCTTAGTTTTACTGTAGAATCAGTGATGACTCATGTCAGGTTGTACTTCCAAGAAAAGTGGCTCAGTTAACCTGAATAAAGTGTTGCTTTATTTAAAACCGTATTGTCTGCTGCCTGTTTCTGTCTGCATCAAACTTTAATGTCACCTCTTTCTCACATCTCTGCGTTTACATTTGTAAACAGAATGTAATATAAATGGCGGCAGACATTATAAAATAAAACCAAGACCCAGTAAAACAGAAATATCCTTTGGCTCAGTGTGTCTGGTATTTTGAATCCCACATGCACTGACCTCCTACCCGGAATATCAGAGGGAACACAAATGTGACTTAATCCTCTGCCCAATATAGTCCCAAACAAATGCACTATTTAAGTAATGTTTGCAAAAAAAACAAACAAAACAAACAAACAAGCAAAACAATAACAACAACAAATCTGTCGCCTCTGTTTCAGGGTTTGCAGCAAGAAAGAGACTCTGTTGTACAGTTTTTTGTAGGGATGGAAAATGTCTGTTTGCTTGCTTGTTTGTTTGTTTTTTAACTAATTGTTTGACATGAAAATTTGGCAGCTTTCTTTAAGAAATACCGAAACATGTCTAAGAAACACGAAAGTGTGAAAATAACCTCTTGAATGAACATAAGTACATTAGAAAGGCAGGTGTAAAGCGAGGTCGGTGGTAGCTGGTTGTTGGTTAAGAGGCAAACTGGTGACATGTCGGTTACAAGCTTAATGTCACCAGTGACCTGATGGGGGGGGGTGATTGGGTGCCGGGTGCTCTGTGGCAAGTTCACCCACAGGTTAAGCTTCCTGCTCCACAGGAAGCCACTGATCGATGGGATGCAGTTGTGTTGAGATGCCTTTTATTTATTTATCTATTTATTTCTTTGTCGGGAATACAGAGTGGAAACGGCGAGATGCGTATAATGGCTGTCAGAATCACAGCAAGCATGCAGAAGAAGAGGATTGAGTACTGTGTTAATATAATGAATATTAATAGGTATCATAATTTAAGGTATATGTACTATAACATTGAATAATTGCTAATTCATTTCTCACTGCAGCCGGCCAAGGCAGAGAATTAGTCTGATAAATCCACTGGCATATTTTCTCCAAGAAATATATGGATATGAATATTATCTCTCACCGCTAAGAAATAAAATAAACAAAAAAAACAAAAACAAAACATCATTCTCTCCTTTGTGAAAACACTCACGAGCATTTTCATTGATGTAGAATTCGAACAGTTTGTTCGGTTTGCCGTAAGGCTTTTTTTTTTTCCCCTCCTTTTCATTTCCCCCTCCTCTTATCTGTCCTTACATTTCTCCCTCTTTCTGTTCCTGTCTCCCTTCATCTCCCTCTGCCCCATCCCCAACCCCCACCCTCTCTCTCTCTCTTTTCACTGCCTGTTATCTCCACCATGCAGTTGACTGCTTCTGTCCTCTGGGTGTCAGCACTCGCCTTATCCTTCATTCAGCCATTCAGCGTTGTGTGAACCTATCGCTACTTTCCTGCCTGCATTTCGTGTTTTCATGATTATTTTCTTCACTTGTCTCTGTCTTTATTACATTTTCCTCGCCCTCATCCCCCCCCCCAGCTGCCTGCTCTTTGTCACAATAGCTGTCAACTTCAACATCATATTTCACCCATCCATTCCTCCCAGAACAGGTTTTCACGTGCACACTTCTCAATCAATAAATCTGCAGTAACCCTACCTATACGAGCTATCTGTGCATGCGTATGTGTGTGTGTGTGTGTGTGTGTGTGTGTGTGCACTTAGGTGTGTGTAATCTGTGGGGGTGGAGTGGAGTTAGTGGCATCTATTGATGGTTTCAAAGCAGCAGAAACTGGAGCTGTAACAGGAGATGCCCATCCACTCATCTCACTGCTCCAAAGAGGAGGTGAAGGTGACTTTCAGGAACTTCCTTATGGACAAACACAAGCGAAAAAAAATAAAAAAACATGAGACACATGCATGCACCCAGTGAACTGCAAAGCCATGCGGTGCACACACACACGGAAATCAGAGTAGAGTGTGTGTGGGTTTGAAGAAATGCTAGAGGTCAAAGTAAAGAAGAGATTTTAGGAGGAGAAGGAGGAAGAATGAGTTAAAGGATTACTGAGGTGGCTTGGACTCAGGTGACTGCAGCCGCCTCTGCTACCAGGGGTGTTCTGACAAAAGACCCCCTCTGAATTATTAAGAACATAATAAAATGCCCTTGTGGAGGGAGAAAGACAACACGGTGCTCCTCTCCTCCCAGTTTTCTCCCCCTCCTGGGATCTGATTATTGGGCAAGAAAGAAAAAAAAAAGTTCATAGTCTCGTCATCACATCTTTTTTTTCTGCAGAATAATGAATCTTATCTGTAAATTGACCCACCCCCTTTCTTTCTCTCCACTTACCAAAGACTTTATTTGATAGAAGGAGCTTCTGTCCTTTGCTCTTAAACTGCAGTTAATCTTCCTCTGTATTCACAAAGCATATTTGTTCACAATGAAGCAAAAAGATTCAGGAGAGCAGCGGAAGGTTATTCAGCTGCATCAGGCTCACGTATGTCCCTGAATCCCGGGATTTTGAGTAAAAAAATGCAGTTTGTTAGTATTGGAATGACTGATCAATGGTGTTTGAATGAAAAAAAACAAATGTGAGTATGGTTAAGGGGCTAATATTATTGATAATCACAATATACACCATGTACAGATTAATCGATCATGTTTTTTTTTAATTGTTAACAAGTTTACATGACAGAATAATAGTATAATAGTTAGGATTCTATTGTAGTTTTACAATAAAATAATAGTTTTATAATCAAAAATCTGTTATGGATTCTTTAATATTGTGATTATTGTGAGAGGTCTATAAGTGGTCAAAAAAGTCAAAGAATGGAAAAACAAAATGACAGAAAGGAATAAGGAATGTGTCAAAGCTAAATGGCTCAAAATTGTATTTTATGGCATGTCTGCCTCTGTGTTCTGCATGAGCTCGTGGGTTCGCAGGAGCACCAGCTCAACTCAAGGACACAAGCAACAGTCAGCAAGTTATCCCAGTGCAACCGAAACTTTATAGATTCAACAATGACTGGTATTTTTTAAGAAAGTTTTCTCGTTGTCACCAAAGCCCATTAAAAACTTTTTACCAAATGCTCTCTGACTTCCCTGTCTTTGGTACTTAGCTCTGAAACATAATAAGATGCAATTTTAAGTAAAACTACTTTTTGACAGGACAGGCTCAGAGAACTGAATGGATATTCCTTGTACTTCCCCCCAAATGTCTCCTATTTTTTATTACTGTTTACTGTAGTTTTTATTGCGAACTTTGAGTGGGTCTGCACATCCATTAGTGACTATGGTGATCTATTGTCATGGCAATGACATTTTTCTTCTCGTGACTGGACTGGCATGAAAACACACACATACAACACGCAATCTGGTAGTTTGTAAAATATGTATAACCCACACATGGGTGCACTAGGTATGTTCCTACACAGATAGCAGAAATGACACATGTTCCAGTGTGCATCGATACACACTTTGATCCAGAGCTGAAGCGAGACGAAAGCTGTCTGGAGATCATTACATCTCACCAGATGGAAGCTTTTTTTTCTCCTCTATTTTTAAAACATTACAGTCAATCAACAGTCAAATACTTATAATTTAGCTTTTCCTCGCCGTAATAGTATAAAAAATATGAAGTTCATCCTTAAGGTGACATTGGAGAAATGTCATTAAATCAATCATATCCAAATGGTTTGTCCCCCTGGGAGTATGAGTGTGTTCAGTGACACAGACAGATTGCCATGAAATTTACTAGGAGATATAAAGTAAAGGTTACTTTAAGGTCTTCCAGAAGAGAAAATTGATTTGGGTTAGAGGAGCCAGTGCAGACAGAAGAAGAGGGGCATGTCAATAAAAGCAAACTACTGATCACATATATCGAATGCAAGTGTTCCAAGACAATATTACAAGCATTCAAGCACATTTAGTTTGTATTCAACCTACACTAACTTCAGTGCACAAGAACAGCCAGATAGATTCCTTATGGCACGCAGGACACCAAACTCCTCAGAATGTTTGTTGACGGTATGAACTGATGAACTGTGGGTATTTCTCTGCTCCACCCTGCCGTCCCAACTTTGGTGCAAGGATGAAGCTAATGCATGTCCTGAATGGGAATGTTTCATCCTCTGGACAGCAGAAAAGTACTGAAAACTGTGGCGTTGGATGGACAGACCTCTTGACCAACGCACTTATTGACTGACTGACTATCCCAGCAGCCCGGTCTCACTTTTGAAACACTGATGCTTTGCCACACCCCTGTGAGTCGCCGACAGATGCCGAAGATGTTCTGCATCTGCTGAAACACAAAAGACAATCCTGTGGAGAGCAGTAGTTTCACATTTTTCTTTGTGTGTGCATGCCCGCCCACTCTCCTCACCAACCACATGACCACTTTCAGGTCACAACTTGGTTAGAGGTCATTTCAAAGTTGAACTAAAAGATGGATGACACTGAACTCATGGTAGAAGTTGAGTAGCACGCAGAAATTTATGATGCAAGAAATAAGTTTTACAAATATACCAAGAGAAAGGACAGAGAGTGTTAATTTTCCTAATTAAATGGGCCAGCTAAGAGGGATTTCTCCTTCTCTCTGCCTTTTTTTTACACTTTCAGGTACACAGATTTCTTTCGAAACTGAACATAGATTGAATGTATGACATGAAATATTCCATATTAATGAGATTTATTAAGGGAAAAACACCATGTGGAAAGACAGGGCTTGCAGAGGCAGCGCCGCTCGCATGTGTGAACAACAACAGCGAGGGAGACACAACATTTCGGTGACACAGACGAACTGCAGAGGCAGAAACAAGATGTGTCGCAGGCGTCAGTTCTACTGATCTATTGAGGTACTGATAAGTCTATGATAGCCGCTCTAAGTTTGCACTGATAGTTGGATTTATCATGATATTGCTTCAGTGAGTTTGTTTGTGCTGTTTTGATGAAGGTTGGGGCCTGCAGCGGACTGGTTATGCACTGAGTGAGTGTGGTCACAGAAACACGGGCAAACCTGATTTCACAGCCATAAGTAAGCTGATGGGCCACAGTCTGTCAGTCTTCTGACAGAAAAATGGTGCCTGCTAATTTATTTTCTGAAGGGGAAGGAAACCGTTTACAGATTTAGATTTTTTTGGGGGGGGATTCTGTAATCTGTCTCTTTCAATCCATAGAATTTGACTCATCGCACAGACATGGTGAGATTACTCCCTGCTGAAAAGGAATTGTGATTGTGTGTTCACACTGAACATATGACCGCATCAAGTAGCCTCCACGGTGCCCTTCTCCATCCGGCCCTCACCCCAAAGGAAATTGACTTGCGAGTAATTAAAAACCCGTGTCTGGATGTTGGCCAACTTCATGTTCTATTCATGCAGATTAATACATATTTGTCGTTGCCTATGGGGCTGAAAGGCATCTGTCTGTTCCATTAAACATTCATGAGCGTGCAGGACACAGAGAGAAGCATTCTGCAGCTCTTTTCCCGCTCCTCCCCGTATCAGCCCACATCTTAATGGAGCGCATTAAATCAGTATGGCCAAACTGGGAATTTCACAGTGACAATGGCATTCAT
Organism: Acanthurus tractus; assembly: GCA_029783725.1. Classification (NCBI taxonomy): domain Eukaryota; kingdom Metazoa; phylum Chordata; class Actinopteri; order Acanthuriformes; family Acanthuridae; genus Acanthurus; species Acanthurus tractus. The sequence continues at coordinate 71,013 of JAQNCA010000031.1, forward strand.
CACACCTCTGTTTTAAAGGAGAAATCTCTCCTCAGATCCCTCTTCAGTGTGAGATATCATCAGTGTTGTTCAGCTCAGTGAGTTGTGTTGCAGGTTACTTTTTTGGTGCACTCGCTTTACCTCTGCTAACCTCATCTGTGCTTTACATCCGCTTTGATTTGTGCTTTTATGTGTTGCCACAGTCTCTTTTCTGCACACATTTTATTTATGTGAGCATGGATACTTAAGGTGAAGAGCTTTTTTGGACATCAAGGCATGACAGATGGCCATTGTGCCTCTTATCTGTGCTGCACTGTGGTCACTGTGGTAGAGGACTTTGTACCTGTGCCCGCTCTCTAAAAGATTCCCTCTGTAAGAATAATGACTACTATGGTATTGAAAAAAGTTGGGAAAGGACACCCAAGAAGAGGTACTTGCTAACTATTTTACATCAAGAACAGGCAATTAATTTGCGCAGATTATGCACCGAAAATGTGCCTTAACCCCTTGACGCCCGAATATATATACAATTATGTAAAAAAATATTTAATAAGTGTTTTTGCTTTCAATCAGATGCTAAATTAAGTGAAGATTGATAATTTGACTCTAGCACACACAATTGATAGAAATTTAAATGATGCAAATTCGTGACACACGGCATGAACAGACAGTAACGTTAAACAGTAGTAAGAGTAATAAAACACATTTTCCCATCTCAGGTAAATGTTTCATTGCATTTATTGTAACATATTTATTAACAGTCATTAGTCATTAGTCATTTATTAGCAGTCTCATTCATGAACATCACAATGACGCATTAAAAGTAAATTCATATGGTATCAGGTCTATACTTTTATATCCTTTGTGCTATCCACCTTTTTTTACATTTATCTTTGTGGATACCACAGAATTGATAAATTCAGTGACATGAGGCATATTATATTCTTTACTCATGGCTCTCCTACACTGTGCAAGTGTTTGGGGCACAAAGACTCACTGCTTACACAGCAAATGTAAATAAGTTTCTCTGAGACCAGTGTGGGAAAAAAATGTTTACCTATACTATGCAGACTGCATATTTTTCTCAACCTCATTTACTATTTCCATTTTCAGTTTTTAAAGAGGACGTTTTTAATCTTATGAAAAGGTTTACAAATATTAAAAGATGAAAAATAGAAAGTCAGGTAATTACTTCACCAGCGTGTTATTTCCTATTTATAGGAACATAACATTCAAAGGGGAACTACAGAAGATGTTAAAGATGTAAGTCTGCTTCTGGGTGAAGAGGAATACTGCAGCACGTTTAAAAAAACTGGCAAACTCTTGTGTGGCCCGAAGGAGATATGTAAAGTTTGAAAATGTCTACTAGTAGTTGAGCCCATGTCATTGGTGATAAAAACAAACTCCGAACTCTGCATCATCAGTTTGACACTTTTTAATGCAGCCCCCTCTGAAACATGTTTGCATTGTGTTTTTTTAACTGCAGAGAGAATCACAACAAGAAATGTCACAAACAACATCTAATTCATTCTTTGTTATTTTTGTCATGATTTGTACTTTAAGTCATAGCTTTGAGTTTAGTTATTTCCTGTTTTATTTTGGTAACCCTTGTCTTGTGTCTTTCATGTCCTGTCAGGTTTCCCTCCTTTTGTGATTACCCCACCTGTGTCTTATTGTTCTGAGTGTGTATACAGTCTCTGTGTTTCAACTTTGTATTTTTCAGATTACCTGTCATCTTTCCATGGTTCTACGTTGTTCCCTGGCTCTGGCTCTGTCTCAGTCTCGTGATCCTGCCTTTTCCTGGATTGACTTTCCTGGTTTGTTGTTTTTTTTTAGGTTTTTGTCATTTCTTAGTTTTTGTATTTCATTGTGCATTTTTCTGGCTGCTTGAGTTCTTGTTTTGCTATCAGCTTTTTTAAATAAGCCTGCTTTTTGTAAATATTTCTTTGAGTTAGTGCTTTGCTTTTTGAGTCCTTGTCTTGTCAAAACCATGACAATTTTGTGCTTTTGATAAATGTGTAGGAAATACAAATTTGCACAACAAACTTCGACAGCTTGTTAGTTGGGCCTCACACCAAGTGAAATATTGCTAATCACTGCTGAGCAGCTGAGATGAGCAGGTCAGGTTAATCACACTGACTCTTTGTAACCAAAAATCAAATAAAAGAACTTTGCTGGATGGGACAATTGCATTACACGGTGATACAGAATTTGGCATGCAATGAAATTTTGACATGCAGTGTCAGCTGTCTGGGTTGGGATTTCTCGAGGATGAAAGTGTGTGGGTGTTGGAGTGTACGTGTGTGTATGCATAAATCAGACTTTTGATATCCCTGCTGACCGGATTCCGGAATCCACCAAACCACATTGGCATTAAGTTGTGTTAAGAATAAAAGTTAAAGGATAGAACTTGATAAATACTGATCCAATTTCTAAAATGTTATGTTTGATGATGATGATGATGATGATCTTATTTTTTATTGTACTTTAATAAGTAAATATCTTATGTAATTTGAGGGCTGGATTATGATTAAATGATTTGTTTGACAATTTATTATAACTTTTTTTCTGTTTAGAACCATGGCAATTATCGTAAGCAATCACATTCATAACATTAATATTGATAAATAAAGAGATTGTTGACTGCAACAGTTGTTTCCTGGTGGTTTGTGGCTCTAGCTATTTCCTCATATCCTCAACACCATAATTGGCAAAACATACAAACAAACATGGATGTGTGTCCATATCTCTTTTCCTCTAAAATAATGGATTAGCTTCTTGGTTTTGCTGGCATTTAACAGCAGGTTGTTCTCTGTTCTCAATGCACCACTTAGCAAGGTAATTTGGTTTACTCCTTATGAACTCTTATCAATGCTAAAAATACGGCCAAGGACGGTGATGTCATCTGCATACTTAAGATTGGAGTTCTTTCCATGTTGGGGTTGCAGTCATAATTGTAAAGAGTAAACAGAAGAGTGTTAAGCACACAACAGTGGGGGGCATTGGTGTTGAGCTCTGTAGCGCAGAATTTGTTACCTTCATTCCAGATTGTATGGGGTCTGTTTCAGAGGAAGTCCAGTACCCGGTTGCAGAGTGTGGTTCTCATAACATTTTTACCATTAGTAGTAAATTTTTGTGATACTTAAAGAACAACATGTCCTTATCATGTTAATGATAAGCATGGATTTTTCCTTCTAAAATCATTGACTGTATCAAAATGAAAATGCATTAAAGTTATTAGTAACACTCACAAAAAGGTTTGATAGAAACAAAAATCCCTCTAGTAACCATAAAGCCCTTAACTTTGAGAACCACTGGTTTATTGACAAACATATCTGAGCACAGCCGAACTACATATCTGTTATACCTGCTGCTAACAAATCCTGACCTCTTTTTGCTGCAAAAATGTTGCTAAGTAATCGGACTTAAATGATTTTGTCATGTAAGCATTGATGATCCAAATTTAAGGTTAAAATACATTTTAAGAATTTGTAACGTAATCTGGTCAAAAGTGAAATGGTCAAAACTCCTAATGTTCCTTAAAAAAATGCACAAATAACTGTTTTTATGCAGTCAACTATTATGAAGTAGTTGTTTTTTCTAGTTGTATAACAAAAAGCCAACCATTACAAGAATCAAACAAAATTTTAAAACATTAACATTACAATTGAAATTTTATTTTCAAATTAATTATTGACTATTGATTATTTGCAGGAGTCAAACAAACAAATTTAGGCAGTGATCACTTGGGCGGAACAAAAGGGACCTTGGCAAAAACCATTGTACATAGCAGACTAGTGCAAATATTAGGTCATATGTTTGACCCACTTTTTCCTATAAATCAATAGAATCTCATTACACAATATGAATTTGTTGTTTAATGACTCTTTCACATGATGCAAAGGCTGCTTTGGCACAATAACAGGGAGATGATGGTGCCAATCAAGGACAAAGTGAGTTTAATGTTCAAATACATTAGACAAGGTTATGTCAGTGCACCTGATGGTGCAACAGAGAGCAATTGTCACCACAGAGCCCCCAGCAGTGTTGAGAAGAAGCAAAACTACAAGCTCTCCTATGTTGAGATACTGGCACCAGTACTTTAAACTGCTGACAAGAACTTTTTCATTTGAGCGGTTGGATTAGGAGACAGATAGTCTAAGTGTGAATCACCAAAACCAAAAGCTATGTGTACTACACAGACTTATAAAAAAACTATATTTGTATGACAGTTATGGAATCACAAACTAAACAGTTTTGTTTGTTATTTTACAACTAATGACACTAATTATCTGATTATAATAGACTTTTAGTCATACAGTTTATATTTTAAACAAAAAAATTCAGTAAATATCTACTCACATTCTCACACAACATCTACTCACACTTTTTTCTTACGATTAAAAAAACGTCACTGCCTCATTGTAAAAAAGTGATGTTGCATTGTCCCTAACATCTAATGATGCTGGGGACCAGTTTAAAAAAGTAAAAAACAAACAAACAACATGAATTGGCCTTATTATTTGCTTGTGGATTCACAAGTGCAAATACACTTATATGCACCAGTGCATGAGAACAACAAGAACTCATGATCTCTGCATACCTGAGTTTTTGCTCGTTTCTGGAAAGCTCACATTATACACAAAAGAGAGCTCTGCTGAAATTGCACCAGCAAGTTCCTCTGTCATATCTCACATAGCATTTTTGGTCTTTGATCTATTACTTAACTGTTGTAGCTTCTTTCAGTAACGTTAATATATAAAAGATAGTTCTAATTTAGAGATGTCAATCTAATAATATCTTCCTAAATCAACTTTGGATCCGCTTGTGGTGGTCAGAAGCCCAAGCTGCTTACAGAGAAACCAGCACCCCAAGTATCAAGAAAAATAGACCACTACAACAATAGTTGCCTGAATTTACCACAGTGATCCAAGCTGTATAGTAAAACATCAGAGTTTAAAGTAACAGAGACCAGTACAACATTAACTGCATCCCATGGCCTTGCATGGCATCCTTACATATACACACACAGGAAACTGACAGATGCAGAACAACAGCATTTTTTATCAAGTATACAGATAGAAGCACACCAGCAATGACATGCTTAGTATTATTATGTAACATCTGACCATAGCCTGGCACAATGGCCATATAAACCACACGTGAACACACAAATGGAAGACAAATGCAGCAAAATCAGCATAAAATCAAATTCCCGAGGTGGCCTGAGCCACCTCATCTGGCTTCTCTCAATGCGGTGGAGCAGCGGCTCTACTCCGAGCTCCTCCTGGATGAACGAGCCTCTAACCCTATCTCTAAGGGAGAGCCCAGCCACCCTACGGAGGAAGCTCATTTTGGCCGCTTGTACCCGCGATCTTGTTCTTTCGGTCACTACCCAAAGCTCGTGACCATAGGTGAGGATAGGAACGAAGAACGATCCCTGCAGAGTCTGCATTACTGCAGACGCTGCACCGATCCGCCTTTTGATCTCCCGCTCCATCCTTCCCTCACTCGTGAACAAGACCCCGAGATACTTAAACTCCTCCACTTGGGGCAGGATCTCATCCCCAATCCACTCCACTCTTTTCTGGCTAAGAACCATGGACTCAGATTTGGAGGTGCTGATTTTCATCCCGGCCCCTTCACACTCGGCTGTGAACCAATCCAGTGAGACTTGAAGGTCACGGCCTGATGAAGCCAACAGGACCACATCATCTGCAAAAAGCAGCGACCCAATCCTGAGGTCACCAAACTGGACCCCCTCAACGCCCTGGCTGCGCCAAGAAATTCTGTCCATAAAAATTATGAACAGAATCGGTGACAAAGGGCAGCCCTGACAGAGTCCAACCCCCACTGAAAACGAGTCCGACTTACTGCCGGCAATGCGAACCAAGCTCTGGCACCGGTTGTACAGGGAACGGACGGCCCATAACAGGGGGTCCGACACCCCATACTCCCAGAGAACCCCCCACAGGACGCCCCGAGGGACACGGTTGAACACCTTCTCCAAGTCCACAAAACACATGTGGACAGGTCGAGCGAACGTCCATGCACCCTCGAGGACCCTGCTGAGGGTATCGAGCTGGTCCACAGTTCCACGACCAGGACGAAAACCACATTGCTCCTCCTGAATCCGAGGTTCGACTACCCCGCGGACCCTCCTCTCCGGTAACCCCAGAATAGACCTTACCAGGGAGGCTGAGGATCATGATCACCCTGTAGTTGGAACACTCCGGTCCCCCTTCTTAAAAAGAGGGACCACCACCCCGCTCTGCCAATCCAGAGGCGCTGCCCCGGATTTCCACGCAATGTTGCAAAGGCGTGTCAATCATGACAGCCCCACGACATCCAGGGCCTTACGGAACTCCTGGCGGATCTCATCCACCCCCGGGGCCCTGCCACCGAGGTGCTTTTTAACCACCTTGGCGACTGTTGAAGAAACATCCTAGTACTCCATTTTAGGGTTTGCTGTGATGGTGTGAGTTTATTAAAGTATGCCGGCAAACTGGTGAACTGACT
>JAQNCA010000031.1:83604-107963 GCA_029783725.1 Acanthurus tractus
TTTTTATGTTGTCTTTCAAAGCCACCAGAAAGCAGTGCTTTGACACTTCTGGTTATAGCTGCAAAAGAAAGCCTCAATTATCAGCCACATTTGGAGGAACCTTTCAAATGAGACTGTCTCATCCACCAGTTTGGAAATATTAGGGCTTTGATGGAGGTGGCCCCTCAAACTGTGTCCCAGCTAGAATCTACCCTTTATCACACCACAACCCTTCCTCTTTTGGCCACAGGGGCTGCATCCTGCATGATAATTAGTTATGGCCCTCTCCTTTCCTTTCCTTTTCCTCCTTCTTCTCCCTCTATCCTTCTATCCTTTACCCACCCCACCTCCTCAGTAGACTCAGCTTCAGGTGAGGAGTGGTCAGCGTGGAGTGTGTGTTCTGCCACATGTGGGGAGGGCTGGCAGAGTCGCACTCGTTTCTGTGTGTCCTCCTCCTACAGCACCCAGTGTAGTGGGCCGCTGCGAGAGCAGAGACCTTGCAACAACTCTGCTGTTTGTCCAGGTAAGCGCCCCATCCTCCCACCTACTGCCACCTTCCTGCGCTCGCCAAGCCCTCTCCTCGACACTGCCTCATCCATACAAGACCGAAATGACTCCCCTTCTCAGGCACTTAGAAAATCTGTGGTCCTTGGTTTAATTTATACCTCCAACTTAGGGAAAGGTATTTTTCTGAAGTTTGGACTGAGTCCTGACATAATAACAGGGATTTAATGGCATCCCAAGGCTCTTCAACATGCAGACAGGCAGGGACAACTTTAAACTCTAGATCACCATGGATTGATCCCAGTATAAAGCCCAACAGCAAAGGAACCTAATATATTCAATACAATCTCAGTGTGCTGTGTTGTTTTGGTATATCAGTGAGCCGGTGTTTGTCTGTAAATCATATCTAGCTGCTCTGATTGCAGTGCACGGTGCTTGGGACGAGTGGTCACCATGGAGTTTGTGTTCATCGACCTGTGGCCGAGGTTACAGGTCCCGAACACGAACCTGCACTCCCCCTCAGTTTGGGGGAGATCCATGTGAAGGCCCAGAGAAACAAACCAAATTCTGCAACATAGCTGTTTGTCCAGGTAAGGAACACATTAATAACCATTAAAAAAATAAATAATTAAACTGAGTTCCAGTCAGACCAAGGAGAAATGCTCGTACCAAACAATCTTAATGTTGCTAGCCCATTGCCTCTTCAAGGCTTACGTAAATAGTTTTTTTTTATGGCATGTACCGTAAAAAAAACAATTAAAATAGGATTCAATGGTATGATTCGAGCAATGCACCTCTTGAATTTATAATAGCACCTTAAACCCCCATCTACTGGTACCTTTGTACTGACTGCATCTAACAATTTTTTATAACCTTACACAGCCTACGCACATACAACAAAAATCCGATCTATTTCATGCAGTGAATACCAAAATGTAGGAAAGTTAGAAAGAATCAAGATTTAACATCTCCCTCAAGCTCCTTTTAATCTTCAAACTAGAAAATACACACTCTGTATGGCTAAGTAGGGGGCATATGACTGCAATCTTCTTGTGTCCTCAAGACTTAAACTATTCTGTGCAGCCTATAATCAATGTAGGGACTAAACATGGAGGGCAGTATGTGGTGACAAAAATGTTGGAACACATCTTTGTCTGTTGACACTTGATGAAGAGTAAACAGAACTGTGTCCAGCATTTAGCTCAACTACTTCTGCTTTCTTTTTTTTTTTTGTATGTACATGCCTGTAAACATGAGAAATGCCCTTAAGGGGATGCAAAGCATCTCAAACCCTCCACATGTTTAATCGTAGTTTTACCTTCTTTTTTTTTTTAAAAAACAACAACTTGTTGATTTAAGGCAGATTTAACCCCTAAAACTAGCCTGTGTATGTCAATGCATCATTCAGCAACAAAACATTACAGTATGCAATGTGAGATAGCACGAGTGTCTTACTTCTAGCAAAACTTGCAGCTAAAAAATACAAGAGCATTTTATGTTCCTACATATATTAGGCAATTAGCACCTTGTAGATGTGGAAAAATTCTTCTTCCATTGTCTTGTCTGCCTGCCTGATTGTTGTTGTGTCCCTGGGCATCTTCAGTGGATGGAGTGTGGAATGAATGGTCCAGCTGGAGCTCCTGCTCCGCCTCCTGCTCTAATGGGACCATGCAGAGAACCAGGGAGTGCAACGGCCCCTCGTATGGAGGTTCGGAGTGCAGAGGAGAGTGGCTGGAGACTGTTGACTGCTTCCTCGGAGAGTGCCCAGGTTGGAGAGAGTCACAATGACAGACAGATAAAAATACTGAGTAGGGCTCTGAAACATATTTCTTGCTTCACATGAAGGCTATACACACATAAACCTGGTATTTAACCAAAAATTTACTTCTTCGTTTAGAATTAATTTTGTGACTTCCCAGACAACGTTGCAGCTGATCATTCCTTTTCTCTTTGGAGTATGTGGCTGTAGTTCAGTGCTGATTGAATCACCTTAGGAACATCTGCATATTCAAACCCCTTTGACAACACAATTGGCAAAGAGCGCTGGCTTGATTTTTGGAATGTTTAAACTCTGCTGTTCACCTGCTTTTATTCAGTGTTGTGGGAACACTTTGAAAATGTTACCAATCAAGACAGATCATTATAAAATCAACATCCTTCTCTGTTGGTATTTGTTATGAAGCAAAAAAAGAAGATGCTACTTAAATACAAAAATCAGATTTTTTTTTCAGGATGACATTTAGACAACAATTTTACATATACATTATTGTGCAAAAAACTAAAAATGTAGATTTTATAAATGCATATGTCCCCAAGGTATCTGTATTATCTTCCTAACATAGAAAATATGTACAAAAGTGCAAAGCCCATAACTTAACTTGGTTATAAAGTAGAGATCCATAGAGAGATAATGTAAAAGCCTAAAGGGAAGAAGACAAGATCTAAACAAATGTACTTGTTTACCGAGAACCCTACACCAAAGAATAAAACTAATATCAAGTAACACATAGCCAATAGAAGCCTGAGCAACAATGTATGCAAAAACAGTACGGTGACCTGACACTGACTGCTTAGATGAAATTAAACCTGATAAGAGAATGCGTGAACAAAGTTTTGTTAAAAGTCATTGTGCAGCACTAAACTTCTTATTTACAACAAATTACATAAGATTTACTTTACCAATATTTTATTTGCTTGTATTTTGTTCCAGTTTAAATTGATAGATGTGTTTACCTGCCTTCTGAACTAGCAGCGGTTGTCATTAATTTCAGAATTCTATGAATTCTCAATGAAGTCCATTAAGCAAGTTTCAGACTTGGCTAGTTAACTTTAGTGCCAGAGGGGAATAAATGAAAACCAGTGGCAATTTTTAAAAATTCAAAAAAGCACAATGTGTTTTTAAAAAGGTTCTGTCGTGATGTAATCTAATGTGTGTGTTTCAAGTCCTTCCTAACAGTCCTGTTTAATGTTTTATGCATTTTGTCAGTGGATGGCAAGTGGCAGCCATGGTCTCTGTGGTCAGGCTGCTCTAAAACCTGTGGAGGGGGGAGCCAGCAGAGAAACAGGATTTGTTATGGGCCCTTCTTCGGAGGTCAGTCTTGTCCCGGAGAACGAGAAGAGGTCAGGCGCTGTAATGAAAAGAGATGCCCAGGTCAGTGATTGGAACACGGGTTGCTTTGCCAGCACTAATTTATCGGGGAAGAAAACCCAAGCTACTTAGAAGTGCTTTGTTTCGTTTTGCTTTGTTTTACATTTTACAACACACGGATATGTGAAGATGATTTTTTTTTTCCTTTTGTGAGCAGAACCTCACGAAATATGTGGCGAGGACAACTACTCCAACGTTGTATGGAAAATGACTCCAGCTGGGGACACGGCAGCAGTACGCTGCCCTCCCAATGCCATGGGTGAGCTCAGACTTTGTCATCTGAAAGACTTCAGTATCCATTCATTTATTTCAGGAGTTTGATTTTTCTATCACTTTGGTGATGCTGAACCCTTGTTGACATGTCTGCACACAGGGCTCATCCTTCGCCGCTGCACCCTGGACGAGGAGGGCATTGCCTACTGGGAAAATCCTACATATATGAAATGCATTTCCAATGACTATCGCAGTATACAAACTTTGGTGAGCATCAAAAACTTTTTCATTTACACACATAACCTTGAAGCATTATCACCATATATAGACTTTGATGGTGGCTTTTCAAGTGTGCCTGTGAGGGCAAAAAAAGTGTGTGGAAATTCAATACATTTTAATGTCATTTAACAGGATATTGGGTAAAAGCCCTCTGGTACAGTTTTATTGCTAATGTCCTAAAAATAAGCTTTGCTACATAAAGCAAGCTTAATGAAAGACACAGGCCAAAAAAAGCAGATTCTGTCCCAAGCTGTTACCAAAAAACAGACATGGTGTGTTGATCATTGAGTGTGAAATTTAACAGAACCCACTTTCTCCATCAGACGCGGGAACATTTATCCAAAGCACAGCGTGGCCTTGTGGGAGATGGCGTTTCTGAGGTGATGACCAAGCTGAGGGTGACATCCAGTGATGGGACCAGTTACAGCGGAGATCTGCTAGCCATTGTGGATGTGCTGAAGAATATGACAGAGATCTTCAGGAGGGCTTACTACAGTCCGAGCAGTGCAGACATGAGGGTGAATTGAGACTTGGGTTACTGGTGCACTGGATTTGTAATGCCATTCAAGGGGGTTTTCTGCCATGACAAGAATAGAATTGAAGGTCAAAACACTGACAAGTGTTTATCTTTAAAAGCAAAAATGGGTCAGTTAAGAGGAAAGAGGGGTTGAAAGCACAAAAAATGAAAAAGATTTTTGAAGTTGCATCTTTGTTTACACCCTAACCAAACGGTTAACAGCCATGTTGTAATGTCATAAAATAGTCAATCACCATAGTTTTTTGAAAGTATTACTCAAGCGGATTAAACACACATTTGGTGCTTGAGTGAGTATTTGGGGCAGCAGGACCATGTGCGTGTGCCATTCAGTCAAATGAAACTACAGGGTGTGTGTGTGTTCAGGGTAATGCTGAAATGTGTCACCCAGTGCAGCAGTGAGGCTCGCTGATGTGTTTCTAAATGTTTTTGGACATCCTTTTAGCTCCGTGGCACAGAGGGGTCTTCTAATGATATTCACTTACCACATGAAAAGTAATAAATTGGCATCAGTTTCACCTTGAAAAAACCTTAGGCCTGACTTCAGAATGGGAAGGAAAGGATGTTACATCATTTGAAACTTTTTCTCTTTTGTTTTCCAGAACTTTGTGCAGTCTGTCAGCAATCTGTTAATGGAAGAGAACAGGGAGAGATGGGAGGAAGCACAACTGGTAATGTGTCACCCTCTTCTTCTAAAACAGGATTCACATCATCACCCCACCTGTAATTACACCTTTTTTAGAACACGCTCATAAATTGTACAGTCATAATGACAACCCTGAAGCTGTAGAACTGATGAGTTAGACAAAGATACAGGTGGATAAACAGCCCACCTGTACCTTTTCAAACTGACAGAGGTAGAGACAGAGGAGAGAGGAGAACTGCTGGAGGACACAAATAGCTGGAGCTAATGAGTAACCAAGTCGACGCAAACACCCACCCATCCATCTGCTGCACTCACCAGCCTATATATCACTGTATATGCTGCCATCCAGCCATTTAGCCATCATTCCTTTTTCTCAGAGGTGTCACCATTCAGGCGTCAGAGCAGTGACAAATAAACCAACCTGGTCTTCTCAAATTAACTACAGAGTCCTAAAGTACAAATAATACACTTTGTGCACAGAGTAACATGGTTGTTCTTCCATTTTGAAAGGGTAATATATATGAGAGGGGCTCAACATCACTGAGTATAAACAAAACCTTTACAGCACTGTGGACGATTTTCAGTATGGCTCTGATATTGTCTTCATATATAAGCTATTTTCAAAAAGGTGTTTCTAAGCTTCTAAGAGGTTTCCCTGTATTTCTTGATAGTAAAATCAAATGGTAACATGCAGTGGCTTAAATGTTTTTTGGGGGAATTTATCACAGTAGGTTAGCTATTAATGTTAAGTTTGAAAAGGACAGTTTTTCTCTAAAAAAAAAGACAAATTGCATCAGGGCCAAAGATTGAGTACTTGCAAGGTAAATCTGCCTGCAGGGACCACAAGGAAATCTAGTTCAACCATGTGAGATGACTATTGTTTGTGGAATATGGATGAATTTTAAATGTATTTTTCATTATGTATGCAGCAATATTTAGTCTAAAGACCCTAACTTGTAGTTTAGCCATCAACATTACAAATATAATACAATCAAAAAAAGGAACCTAAAAGCATGCAGTAAGCATTGGTTATCTTTATCAAACTTTATGTCTGTACAGTTTAATTTTGATGCTTTAGGGAAATACACCAAGCAACCATAGTTGTCTAAAATTTTGAACAACAAATGAAAGTATCTAAAACACAAGAGTTGCATTTAAAAATGCTAATAATACTGTGTTTTATCATAAATAACATCTACTTTAAGTTTTTACAAAATGCATTTTGTCTAACATAGAATTGTTGGACTTTAGTTGAGCATAAATGTACTTCTGTTGTATATCCTGTTCCAGTTTTAAAAGTATGACATATGCAGCACCTCGTATTTTGGGGTTGTGATGTACAAGGCAGTGTCACAAGCTTTATGTAGTACATCCTTTTTAAAATAGAAACTGAGAGAGTAAAGTAAATACAACTGACAGGCACCATAATCACGTCACAGAATAATTAAGTGACTACACTTAAAATTTACCGACCAAAAAAATCAATTAGAATCAGCATACCTTTAAAAACAAACTTTACCACATATTTTGTTGCCTTAACTGAACCTAAACTTGATTTTCTTACTTGCTCAATTGAACTGTTAATGCAGCTTTTAAATTTAAAGTCTATTGATCTATTTTTAAACTACTTTGTGTTAGTTTAGTTGTCACACAATTAATGTCACAAGAAGGTGTTGTTTGTTCACTCCTGAGTTTCAGAGATGACCCTGGTTTTACAAAGAACTGAGACCAAAAACTCTGCAGTTAATTTCATGTTCCGTCATTATTAAGATGAAGCATTAGAAAGTTATGTATGAAATGTAAAAAATAATGCTGCATGGAATGTAACAAATATAGGCAGTGAATGAATAGGAGATGACAGTACAATGTTTGTCACAAATACGGTTTTTGCTGTGAACGGCCTTTTTTGTGTCAAGTGTTTCATCAACAGTTCAGGACATTCACCCCGAGTCTATAATCCTTTTTCTTTCAATCTACTTTCATGTGTCTCTGTTTTCTCAGCTGGGGCCGAACATCAAAGAGCTTTTCCGTCTGGTGGAGGACTTTGTGGATGTCATTGGCCTGAGGATGAAAGACTTTCAAGACATGTATGAAGTCACCGATAACCTAGGTCAGCCTTTTCTCCATCCGGGGAGCTATCTCTGCTTATCAAAACAAACACTCTTATCAGAGATTTACCTTTCTTTACAAAAAAAAAAATAATCTTCATATCTACAATGGCAGGACATAAAAGAGAGGACAGGGGAGGGTGACCTGCTGGTGAAACACACTATTCCATCAATCTCAAGTTTACGTCCAGTATTCAGCAGGACCCACATGTCAAGCAGTGTTTCTGTGCTCAGGGTGTTAGATGATTTCAGATTATCGCAAACATGTCAGTCTCAGTACCTTAAGAAATCTTGACTTTTGACAAGCTATTTTAAATATCAAATAATAATCAAAGAGTAAAATTATGATCTTGTTCACACCACAGAGTAATGCATTGTAAAGGAGCATGTTAGTATTACACCTTCATGATTCTGAGGCACTAAAGATTGACAGAAGTTGCCACTCCAGCAGTCAAAACAATTGCAGAAAATGTCAAGATATCGTCTGTTAACCTCATGTGTGGATCCTACACTTCCCACAATGCAGCCCAACAGCATGCGTGAGACACTCCATTAATGACTTTTATCATAAACATACATGTCTTTGCTTCTACTTTCAAGCTAAACTATAAACTGTATGGAAAAGAAATCTCCAAATACAAGCAATGACATCAGCACTGCCGTCGCTGAACTGAATTTAATTACAATCAGTGCTTCTTTAATTTTTATGTAAGTGAAGACAAAGAGCAGTGCACACAAAGGGATTTGTAACCCTTAAACTGGAGTTTCTTGCTTATTTGTTTGTAATTATGTAAGCTTTTTAATTCTGATTTTATATATTTTTGCTGTTTAATTTATGTAACAGGTCTAACTTTTTTATGTGTTACTATATTTGCTGTTGATATTATGTTAACCTGAAATATCTTGCTCAGTGCACAGATTGTACAAAAACATGCTTTATGTGGTCCTAAATTAGGAAACACAATCTCTCAGAAGTTGAAATATAATTATAGAAAAAACAGCAACAACAGCAACCAAATAAATAGAGGAATTTTAAGATAAAATTAAATTATTAATCTGCCCTATTATCTAATAAAGATTTGGTCATGGTAGGTTTGACAACCTTAAATCTAACCGATTTTATTGGGTAATATCCAGAGCACCTGGCGTTATTTGATTCCCCTGTAAAAATATGTGGCTGTTTTCTGCCCTTGAGGTCTACAGTGTGATGGATATCTTACAAATGATTCCTACATATGGTATTTCATATCAGTAGATGCACAACAAAACATCCTTTGGTAAACATTTAGTAAGTAGAACTGGGGTTAGCATAAAGTCAGTGAAAGTTTTCAACACAGTTATTTGTTGTACATTCCTCTATTTCCGCTTATTTAACACCATTATATGGAGGCTCAGAGCAATCTCTCTTTAGCATTCTATTTCTGTTCCTCTGTATCTACATCAAGACAACAAACCCATGGTAAACATAAGCGCTCCCCAGGGCAGCAGTTCTTTAGACAGATCTCATGGGATCCTAAATCCATATTCACAACTACCTGCTAACTTCTTCCATTGCCCGGTGTCTGTAAATGCTCGATTTTTTTTTTTTCTCACATAGGGGAAAATAATGTAGCGTAGTCATCACAGAGGATCTGCTGCTCTCTCTGACCTCCAGATAAAAAACGAGGCAGAGTTTGAGTTGAGTCAAGGGAGAGTATGTGGGAATTGAGGCCAGATGAGAGGTCCTGTTTATAACAGTGCCACCTCGCTGTCTGGAGCCAAATAGCCGCCCACACCAGCAGAGTACCTCCCTTGAGGCGGCTGACCTCCTCTTCCCTCCCACATCTCAAACATAAGCAAAGCAATGCACAGGAACACTCCATCATCTGCCAACACATAGTTTCTCCCTTCAAACCATCAAAGTGATCAAATTGTAAATGATGTGGGAATTCATTAGACCTTAACTTCAGCTGCTAAGTGTTTTTGTTTGTTTCCATAGTTTACTTTTCTCTATGTTGACACTTGTTTTCACTCTTTCTTAAGCTCATTATGAAACTATAAGACGATTACTTTATTTCCTTTTAAAGGTCTTCATAGGTGAACTCCACCATTGGCATGGGGGGAGAAAAGACACACAATCTGATATTGTACAGCATGCTTTAAAATGACTGCACTGTCTTCAGTGTTAGCACACATGCACAGCACAGTGATGCATGTCATCTGAACTGACAAACAGAATGAAAGAGAGAAAGAAAGTGAATGCTCACTGAACAGTCACCGAATACTTACTCACGCCTAGCATATCTTCTCGGCAATAACTGACCTTCAAGGCTTGAATAGCCACTGGCCAAACTGGGAAAATGCCCCGGGGCCCCAGGAATCGAAGGGCTCTCAAAGCGCAGGGCTTATTGTGTGGGCTGATTGGTTTGAGGGTATGCATTACTGAAGCACAATATCAGCTGACAGAATAAGAACTTCACGGTGGATCCAGTTTGATAGCCATTAAATGACTTTGAGGCCTTTTTTTGTCAGTGCAGGTCATGATGGCAAAATCTAGTTTGGTGATTATATCAAATATAATACATACATAATCATTTACATTAACTTAACATTTTCTCCTGACCACACCACCACATAGCTAATCAGGGAGCAGGTGGTATGCCAGCTTGGGAAAATGAACCTACTGTACAGAGGGCAAAGAATGGGTGGCTAAGCCCAGAAGGCCATGCTGGCACTGTGAGAGATATACAGTTGCCATTAAAAGTAAGCGACAAAGTTTTTGAAGTAACTTTGAAGTTAGTAAAAGTTTTATTCTGAGACAGGTTTTTTCCATTCAGTTGTACAGGGATTTAGGGTTATGTCCACAGGCCAAAATCTAGTGCCTTTAATCAGTCAATCAATTGATTAATAAGTTCAATCAATCACCTTTACCTTCTGTATACATTAAAAACAGTCTTTTTTTAAGATTAAAAGTCTTGAATTTTTTGTCACAACTGTGAAAGTCATAACCACAAAGTTAACACATAATGTTACAATTTAGTAAAACAAATTGTTGTGCTTATAAATTCAGACTGTGCGTGCATGCATGTGTGTGCGTGTGTCTGCTGTGTATTTGATTGAAAGTGACCTGGCAATATCAGCAAGCGACCTTACCAGAATAATCTAAGATGCTCATATCCCTGCAACTGTGATCAGATTCTAATTAGAATAATGTTAAATTCTAATTGGTGTGCAGAAATTCAGAACAAGCCACCGTAGACCAGAGAAAGGAGAAAATTATAAGTAATAAAATATCCTATATGTAAGAAACAGACCTATTCTTACATTTGTGTTCACGATTGAGAAAATTATTTTCCTTCAGTGGAAAAACAGGAGGAAAAACAGACAAAAAGAGAGATTCTTCTCATGATGCTGAGAAATAATAGCTGTAATTTACAGACAGAAGCAGCAAAAGTAGTATCAAAAATATAAAGAAGCAATGAGCTAATAAGCTAAGTAATGTTAACAATATGTGGAGTAATGATGTGTTGGAACAAGTGCAACTTTCAGATGTCATGAATTGTCTCTGTTGCAGTTTTGAGCATTCACAAGCGTCCAGTGGTGGGTCACGCAGACATCAGCTTCCCTATGAAGGGCTGGAGAGGCATGGTGGACTGGGCCCGCAGCTCCGAGGACAGAGTCACCATCCCAAAGAACATTCTGTCTACTGGCAAGCCAGGTGAGAGCTGTAACACACCTAGCAAATCCAAGAGAATCTGATTTGATAATGATTTTCTTAGAATATTTATGAATTTATTTATTTAGTGCAAAACATGTTCCCCCAAATGCTGATTACAGCAGGCCTGTCTGCCTTCTGTTTGACAATTCAAGAATGTGTGAGCTTGAACCTGTGCGAGTGTGTTTGTGCGTTGCATGTCTCTGTGTTTGTGTTTGAGTGTGTGTGTGCATGTGGGCTTGTTTGGTAGGGGGCCATTGAGACAACAAAAAAAAAGCAGAAATAGGGAACAGCAGTTGATTTATAAAACAGTGTTTACTGGCATTAATCTGCAAAGCAAAGCACCCGCTTGGACAAATGCATGCAGAGATAGTTGTATTTAATGTTGAAAATAAAACATGCAAGAGAATAACAAAACCATTTTTCATCGCCCGCTGTTCAGCAGCTGTACAACAAAAAGGCATATTGATTTTAATAGGGCCGGAGTAAGTTTCATAAAATGTTAATACAAAGCTCAATCTGCCTTAATAATTTGATGGCACTAAATTGCCAAAAGGAGCATTCCCGGAGCTTTTTTTATTGTTGCCTACAGACAAAGAGAATCATGTAAGTCTGTGGTCTTACAGCTAAAAAAAGGGATTATAAAAAAGCAGAAAGCATCTGAAATTATAAAAGTGTAGAATGTGAGGATTCAGTGCTCTTTTTCATTTCATTTCCCTGCTAATTTAACATCTGTGGCTTTTTTTGATCAGACAAATTACCTTGGTCTTTGGTAACGTCTGACTGGCGTTAGTCTGACTCACCGGATACAGACTGTGGGTGTAAGCCTGTGGGCAGCTACTTCAGCTGCAGTTCTCCTCCCCTTCTGATATCTGCTTGAAACGACTTTATTTTGTAAAGGTCCACTGCTGCATATTGGCTTAGAGCCACCAAAGATGTTTGTCTGGTTTAAGGAAATACGGTAAAGCAAGAACCATTCTTTTTCTTTCTTTTCTCATATATCCCCACCTGTGTTTACACAATGCGGAGATGGGCATAGCTAGAATGACATCTGTTTGGCAACTTATATCTTAATAATAAACTGGAATATTAACTGACAAATTTAGGATTATTGATTGAATATTACTAAAAAAAATGGCTGCTGCTTGTAGCCCTCTGAGTTAACTGTCCTGCCCTGTGATCCACAACTAAACTGATCATCTCTGTTCATTACATAACAATTTCTTCAAACATAGGTACTTTGGCCCTATATTATCACTAAAACGTTTCTATATGCACTAAATGATGTGTGTGTTCAGACTCCACACCCATACTTACATTAGATAGACATGTCCACTTTAATGTAACGCAGCACAACAATGGTTTAATATTCAGGTCTGTAGGGTACAGAAGGGGATCAGGGGTCACTGAGACAAAAAGCCATTATGCAGACTATATATTTTACCTCTGAGCCGATTGTTGTGATTGTGCTGTACCTGACTGCATTACGTTAAGAGATGTCTCTGAAATGCCAACCCTCTCATGTTTGTAAATAGGTGGGATAAAACACCTCTCAGTGTAATGGAGTCCAATACACACCACCTTTACCTCTGGTGTCAGTAATAGTAATAAGCATTTAGTTGGCTTCACAATAAAACATGAACATTAAGAGCATTTTCAGCTTGTATTTGGGATGAATATGAACAGATACTCAATTGATTACATTTGCATAGGCCAGAGAGAGTGTATGCCTGTGCATATTTGCTGGTTAAGGTAAGGTTAAAGCATAAAAACACTCCTTTTTTGTGAGTTTTTGTGAGATCCAACCATGTAGTTAAACATGAAAAAACTCAGCCCTTCCTCCAAGAAATTCTGTTTTTATACAACAAATTTGTGAGAGCAATTTCAATTTGAGAAAACCATTAATACTGACTGAATTATGTTTTCTATAAACATTTAATGCTGCTAATTAACGTGTCTTAAAAAATTGCAAAATGTTTATCTTGAACATAACGGAAAATGTTAACTGACAGTTTTATTTATTTGTTGCTTGACTACTGTTGGCAATGCATTCAAAAATCTTTAGCTTACTTGTATGATTCTAAATTGCAATTAAAAAGCAATTACTATTAGATAAGCAGATATTTTTTGCATTCTTTGCAAGTTAAATTTTTGACATGGATAAGGTTAAAAAAATGGCATTGTGGTTTGTTTGAGCGCCCCAACAAAAAATGATAATATTGGAGAACCCTACATTGAGGTGACTCAGCAGTGTCATATGACTGGAGTCTGGACTGTGAGAGTATGTTTGTTTTCCGCTTACAGGCAGTTTCAGACCAAATCAGGAGGGAAACACATGTTCTTGCAGTCATTTTAACTTGAGAACTTATAGCAGGCTCTGGGGGGGGGGGCTTGTTGGCTATCAGCCCCGAATAAAGGAATAAAAGACTTACTTTCATGTAAAGTACTTACATAATGTAATAATCTGTAATAATTTCAATTTAATTCATTTGCAAATGAGCCAATACCAACACCTTCGCACAAACCTACAGTGATCGTTACAACACCTGAGTGCAGCTAAGATGGCTTTTAACTTCAGAGTGAGGTTAAGTGTCCTGTGCTGTACCAACAGTCATCACTGAATCCTTCGACTGTACTCTAGTTGCCAAGTGTCAGTTTTGTAATAAAAATGATAGGTTGTTACTGAATATATCCTGGAGTTATTTTCGCATCTCTAAATATCAGTATTCATTTTGGTGAGTGGGAAGGTGTATTTGTTTTTGTGCCATGAGTTGTGATTAAGAACAGCACCAGCTGAGCTACACTCCTCACTGCAGGCAGGTGCTCGGTACACAGTTTTCACAAGCAGGGTTATTTGTCAGTTTCGACCATAAAGACAGCCCTGTACTGCTACCATGCTAATAAGGCCGTCACTCCTAATCAGGAGTCAACAGGAGCCAATCAGGAGCAATTAGAGACAATTTTCTCCCCAGCTGGGAGATGTGTCTCCATGGTGGCAATGTCACACCAGCAACCAGGCCACTTTATGCATACAGCTTGGACGTGCTTACATGGATTAAAAAGGCTCTCCGATGACTTGTTTACACCAATTGATCCTTCCCTTCTCATATCTCAGGTATATAAGGACATTTCCCCTAGAATGAACAAAAACATTAATGACATGCTCTGATGGAGACAAAAAAAAAACAAACAAAACCTGCCGAGAAATCAATTTTGTTTGATGCCTCTGAACATGACATGAAACACTGTTGTGGGTGATTCACCTCCATTTTGCTCATAACAACAATAACCTGCTATTAAACTTATTAAAAAAGATAAAATCTGTTTGTTGTGTTCAACTTAATTTTTAAGTTGCACTCTATGTAAAAGTGCAAAATCAAAAAAAAATAGTAACTTTATTCACTTCAAACAACAACTGGCATCATACTGATCAAGACCTGAACTTACATGACCATAGTTTTCAAGTCAAGTTTTAGCTCCTTAATCTACAAATACTAAACATTTTAGATTTTTGCTGACCATTTTCTATAATTCAGGCTGGACACAGTTTTGGATCCTTAGATGTTGAACTGCTATTGCTTTCCTTTAATTTCTGAGAGGCACAGTATCAAATTCTCTAAGAGCCTCTTAAAGCATAGTTCAGTTGTGTAATGCATTACAGTAAAATTCAATTTTCATTAAATCCTTTAGATACCTTTATGGTGTTACTATGCAATATATTTGATAAAAGGAAACAACAAGTATGGCTCCTGGTGAGGTGTAAACTTCTTTATTTAAATTCACTGTTATTAAGCTATACATTAAAAAGTGTCCATTCACTTATTTACTTATTTTTTTATTTTATCTCTACCTATCTTTTACTGTATCTCAAAAGTGTTTGTTCCTGTCCCATATCAGACGGATGACTCACTAAAATCTCAGTTTATTTCTGTTAATTTCCTCACGTGTCTCTTCACATGAAACCATAGTTATTGGATGAGTAGAGGCATCCCAGTAATAAGTTGAGCCATGTGATTTTTAAAAAACAGAAAACATTATAATAACTCATAACTCATGTTATTGAGTTTTTGCTCAATCTTGTATGTGTTAAATACATGTTCTTTCTCTTTGAACTTTTGCAAAGCTGATTTGCTGATTTGTTAAGCGTTCTAAATCTAACAGCGTTAACATCTAAGTGTATTTGCTAGAACTCTTCTCTTTTACTGCCCCCTTTTTTCTTCTTTTTGCCTAGTTTTTGGATGCAGTTTGCATCCAAAAAGTTGCATTACCACCTACGATTGGATTGAAAAAAAAAAGAAGCTTAACTCGCTCATCATCTTTAGAAAAAAAAATTAGTAAAAAGCTCTCCACCCCCATTTATAAACTAAAGGTCTGAAAGCCTTTCTCAACAGCCTGTGCACTTTCTTTCCAGTAATTCCTGTGATATCGCAAAACTATTTCGTAGCTTAGACAACTATTTCTCTTCTCCCAGATTTCCCTGTCCACCTCAGTAGCACTTTTAATCACCATGGCCAGAAACGCTAAGAAACTAATCCTGTCCATACAAAAACAATATTTACCACGCCTCCTACCCTGTCTGCTTTCCTTTGCTCCTCAAATCTTTTCCTTCCTGCTTGTTTCTTGGTGACTTCGCCTTCTCTTTGACCTGATCCCCAAGACTTCCATTATCTCTTTTTGTTTCCTTGGACAGTCCGCTTGTCATGCTTCATGAAAAGAACCACATGAATTACAATTTTTCAGCTTCTTTCACAACAAATTTTATCTCCATATTTTTTCTAAACAAAAGCGAGCTGTCTCCAAATTTCCTCATTGTGTGCACTGAATGGGTTTTGGAACAAAGGCTTTCCTTACTGGGTATATGATCAAAGAACGCTTTTTCAGGCAAGATTTCTCATCCATAATGCAATGTAACAGATCTAGTTTCACAGCTTTGTCACTCATCCTACACACACCATGACACAACAACATTCCTGACATCTACTTGCATGGACTCTGTCAACAAAGCCCTTAACTGGAATTCCTCTATTCAGTGGGAATCCTGATACTTGGTAAGCATCCCATTTTGAATCAACTAGAATGACTCCATCAAGTTTGTCCTCATTTCAACTCATACTCGCATGTTTGTGCGACGGAACTCTAAAACTGCTCTTGCTTTAAGTCAGTTTTCTTCAAGTCAAGTGGGTGGATTTATAGCTTTTTCCTCTCTGGTTTCTTACCCTGCTTCTTTCAAACTACCTCAATGTTCCTGTCCTTAGTCATTTTCTCCAGGGTCCACCCCATCTTAGACTCTGCCCTTTTGTCACTGCTTTTGTTTGCACAAAGCAGAATATCTTGGTGTGTGATAAGTGGAAGATGGTGTGGCTACTGGTAGGACCCTACATCACGTCACATGCTTGTGCATCCTTCCACGAGATAAACATATTGGGGCGCCCCTTTCAGAAAAACAACTTTACTGCATTAACAGAGTTCTAAAACTCCACAGGGAACTTTTAAAGGGGTAATGGTTACACCGTGGAACCCACTTAGCATGCTCCTCAACAGGCAGGAAGCAGCAGTCACCGAGGACACCGACAGACACCTTATTTCCTCAGATGGCAGTGTTGTATCACCTGCTGTTTCCGTGCAGGTCCATAAAGAATAACATCAAATAAACAAATCATTATTTGTATGCATATGTAATGATAAAAGTCAAATTAATTTTGTGACTTTGTGATACTTTCCATATCTGAAGTTTAAGCTTCACTTCACATTCTGTTGTTGTTGTTGTATAAAGCCTCCATTAAAAGGCAGCGTGAGCAGAACGCAGCAAATGTTTATGTGCATGATCAAAATAATATCTGACAGAGTAGCAAGAAGTAAGTTAAAGTTGTATGATGTTTATTCCGTTCTTGGCATGTGTGTAACTGTCAGGAGGTAATGGAGTATTATAAATAAGCACAAGTGCACATTGCTGTTAAAGAGTTTTCTAGTCCACTTCCTCCAACCACTAACTGGTTGAGAAGTGCCTCCAATATGACAAATTCTCCTCATGTAGAGGTATGTTGAAGCAGGAATCGGAGTAGGCCATAGAATGTATTTCAGAGTTTATGTTTGTGTCATTATACTTTACCTTACCTGCTAATTACATTATATGAAGAAATGTGAGTAGAGGCATAAAAAGCTTATGCATGACTAACTGCATTCGCATATTTACACTCCAACATAACCAAACAAATATTTGGTACATACATCACACAAACAAATCCACACAGACAGATAGTTTGGGTATGAACTGTTGCAGTTCTAGCACACAGACATATGACTTATTGAATCACTGGATAAAGTCCCTCCAGGCTTGCTCTTGTTGGGCACAGACAATCTGGCTGAGCATATTGGATGGGGCAGCCAAAGAGTGGATGAGTAGGACACATAATACTTTTTCCCCCATACACACATACTCATACTCACACACACACATGCATGCTCGTCTTGCTCAGTTTCCCCCCTGATGCCCATGGGAGCTCAGCTGTTGCCTTGGAGCTACAGCCTCTGTCTGCTGCCTGGCACACTACTACATGCTTTCAGGCTGCCATGCAGTGTGCTGGAGCAGAAGAACTGGATGTCTTCAGATGGCCCGGCAGATGGAGTTGTGTGGGTTTTTATTTTTTTCTTTCGCCTTTGACTCTGCAGCCGGAAAGAGAAGGCTTCTCCATGCCTTGGGCCTGTCTACGCCTTCATGTAGCCCAGCAGTCAAGTTTTGACAAATTTCTTTCGATGCTAGCACCATTCTGTCTTTCCTTAACTGCTGCAGGGAGAGCTCACCCACAGAGAGCTGCAGTCACATGTTGAGGTCCGCAAATGAATACTGGCCAATAAATGTCCTGTACGCACTGTAAGTCTTCCATAACTAGCTGATCTCTATTTCAGTAAATGGATTCCTGTCCGGGTCAGTGGTTCTTGTGCTCAGGTGCTGCTCAAGTGGCTGTGGCAGCCAGAGCATTGGCATCGCCGTTGCCAATTCACAGAAACAGTTTTCCAAGTTCTTTCACTTTTTGCACTCATTGAACACAAAAATAATTTAAACAATTACATTTATTTGCTACCTTTACAAAGTGTTTCTACTTTTAACTAATATAGATCACATAACTAGTAGCCACATTGAAATGTAGGTCATGAATGTGTTACATGGTGGCCAATGAGTCCTTTTGCTTTGATCAGAAATTTGGCAACCTTCCCATCATCCTTAAGCAGGGTTGAGTATGTAACATCGGGCTGTTTATTGATTTGTCATTCCATTTGGCTCACCACTCTCAGCCCAGCAATTCATCCAGAGCAAGATACTTTCATGAATTTTCCATTGGATCCATTTGTTTGTGTACCCTTGCACAAGGGATAACATTCATGTCAGACCACAACATTCCCTCTAGTGAAAATCAAATTTTAACCATCTCAAAATTTCTATGTGGTGTTCTTTTAAATCCTACAAGGCAAGTCTGGCATTGAAATTAGCCATCAATGCCATGATTGTGAATTTCTACCTCAAAACTTCTTTGTACCAATGACAGTCTAGAGGGGTTTACTATCTTTTTCACTATCATTTATTATCTGTTTATTATCTAACCCTTTGGAAGTCAGAAACCTGAGTCAATCATGTCAACACTGAGGAATGGGGGTTGTATACTTTTGGGGCATATCAGCATGCTGCGGCAAAGCAAATCATGATAGGTACAAGCTAACACTGCATCACATCATTGCTAGCTGACAACTTTAGTGAAGCCAAAAGGTCTAGGTATCTTTTACTGTTGCATTTTAAGTTATATAGAGAGATGCATGAAATACATTACTGTTCTGATGCATCTACTTGCCAGCGACTATGTACGATTTTGTCCTCTTTTTCTTCAGAAATTGTCATGTGCAAGCATGTACAGCTGAATTTTACCAATATTGCTACTTCGCATCGTTTGCGTTTCCCATCTTTACATTTTTGTGTCTGAGTGACCAATGCAGTTTTTAAATCTGACCAGGTATTGAGCAAGAGCGCTACAAATAGCAGTCGCTGAATGAGGTTACACTATTGTCTTTGGAGAGATTAAGCATCATCAAAGATGTCCACTTGCTCTCTCCAATATTTTTTCAATCTTCTGTGAATAAATTGAGGATTTATTTTAACCAAACAAGAGCCTCTGAATGTTGAAACAAAAGGATGGACCAAGTTTTGATAGAGTTTTTTTGGTTTGTTTGTTTTGCTTTATTTATTTATCTATTTCTGTCTGAAAGGGCTGTGTTTTATTATGATAAAAAATACTGTTTCTGTGAATGGAGTCTTCTGGCTTAGATGAGAGTGATAAAGTTGCTATTTCTGGTTAAACAAAAAAGGACCTTACTCTTTAACAAAAAGGTCTCTCAGCAGGGATCCTTTCCATAATGTTTTCAGACACTCAGAATAACAATCTGAGCCTGCCAGTGGCGAAAAACAACCACTTTTAGCCCAGAGGGATAACACTGCAGCAATGTTTCATGGCTGTCAGCTGCAGTGCTCTTGCTTAATACTGGACCAATTTTCAGAAATTGTTGTCCCCATTAGACACTTAGACACAAAAACACAAGAAAAAACAGTCCAGGTTGAAAGACACTCTGGTTACTCGTCCATTGTCATGTTCTGTGCCTATGTTTTTTGCCATTGCAATAATGTGTGCTGGCACAACTGTTTTGCACTATATACAAGGTACAAGGTACAAAATACAAGCTATTTGTTCTCTTGGATTTCTAAAGAAAAGCCTAGATTTGCTACAAAACAGGTGTGATAGGGACTACTATTGCCTTTTGTATTACATTGCTGGGTTTTAAATAGTCCCTCCTCAACCATAATTTATTTACTATAACAAGAATATTGCTCTAGTTGTGATGTATATGTGTGGTTAAGAAAACTGGTGCTGAATGTAACTCCAAGCCAAGGAAATTTAAAAATTAGCCACAATGTGATATATGAATCAACGGTAATAATATTTGTTTGATAGAATTCAGTTAAGCTCTCTTTAACTTGTTTTGTTTACTTTTTTCCCCTTCCTGGGTGAAGACAGTGTCACTGCGCTGCTACTATCTACTACTGTGGAAATCAGGAGTGTCAGATGTGCTTGCATGTATCTGTGCGCCAGAGTGTCAGTGTATGTGTGTGTCAGGATGTGTGGATGTGTGTAGGAGTGTGTGTGTGTGTTTGTGTGTGCATCTGTGTATCTGTGTATATCTGTAAAGCAGTGTAAGAGAGAGCGTTTATAGCTGACTAGTCATGTAGGCCAGTTTCAGTGTAAAGAGCTCTTGGGGGCTGGAGGAGTTGAGGCAGCATGACCTGCATTCCCCAGCATGGCAGACCACAGTGCTAACACAAACTGAACCATTCAGTCTCTCAGAACATTCATCTAAACACTCTTGTGTCTGTGTGTGTGCCTATGTTTCCTCACCAATACAGATTCAGACGAGTCCTCAACGTTTGTGACGGGCATCGTTTTGTACAGAAACCTTGGCAGTATTCTGACTCTGCAGAGGTAAGGCAGCAGCTAAAAGACTTGAAGCTTTGTTAATTGTCATCTAGATGTCCCTCTGATTATGAAACTCCATAAATATTAGGATTTTCTCTGATTATGAAGCTCCATAGCAGAGAAATTTAGAAATGTGTATTCAAACACAGAAACCAGGGGATCTGTTTACAAGTATATCACCGAATGCATTTAATGCTACCTGGTTCAGGGCAACCAAGTAGGATTTCTGAACAGGAAAGTACCAGACTGAAATGTACTTGTTTTAGCATACTTGGCCTTTGGTAGTACAATAAAAGTGAAATGGGAAGTATGGCAAAATTTAAGAATAACAGAAACATCCTCAGGTTTATATACTATGCTAGCTTTTCCTAAAGCTTTCAATCGATGCAGTTTGTTCAGCTGTCAAGGAGGACCAAGACAGTATGGAAAATGATCGGAAATAGATATGGAATTTAGAATAAAGTCTCAAATTAAATAAACTACTGTCCTTGACATCAAGGATTACTTTTAAAGTCAATATATTTTAACAGGAACTTACGAGAATGTACGTTTCAACATTTCTCATGTTTTGGGGGGTGTTAGGAAACTGTATGCTCCAATAAAGTAGGTTGAATCACATAGAAACATTTTGTACCTTCTAATGTTTTTTCCCCATGCTTGTGGCATGGCTCAGTGCATGGCAGAATTGATTAGTCAGTCATCTCATCACCTTGGTCAACACAGCAATATCTCAACAGCTACTAGATGGATTACCTTGAAATTCTGTAGAGACATCAATGTTACCCGAGGATGACTTCAACAACTTAATGATCTCTGCCTCCAATATGAGGATGACATTGATGCTTTTATGTCACCCCACAGGCTAGAAGATTGTAATTATGTTTTTCATTACAATCATGCCACCCTCAGGATGATTTTGAGAATTTTTGTGATGCTCTGGCTTTTACTTATACTTTCTTTTAAGACCAAATTCCTAGGAGACATTTCCCTAAGTTGGGTGAGCTTAAGGCCCAGTCCACATGCAAGACTGAGTTTCTCCTTCTCTTATCTCTATTAACCAACAGAGAGTGATATATCTTTAAACGTAAGGCTATCTTTTCCAATTACAGCCCTGAAATAAAGGCTAATATTGGTATGCAAACTACTAATAGAGTTCTTATAACTTTTGTTCAAAACCTGCAATGTTGACAGTGATGGCAGTTTCATTGGAGCATTGGAATAATGACCTCTGTGGCACATTCTGACACATTCTTCTTGATGCTCTAAATAGTGGATAGCAAATCTACATCTGTGTGTAATTATGTACACAGTCTCATTAGGGCAAGGTCAGTACCAGCACTTCATTGCCTTGTGTATACAAAGAAAATAACTGCACAAAATATGTCATCTGTTTTCTTAGTGTACATGACAACTCTGCTATGGAATCATGGTAGCCAGAGTTCTCCTACAGGTCTGTTTTTGGTGACTTGAAATTGTATTTTTTTTTTCATTGTTGGACAAAAGTCCTGGTCAAAGCTAAAAGAAACAAACACTAGCCATTGTTAACAAAGGTATAGTGAGCTGATTTCCTTTGTGAAAGGAACACATTTTGTCAACCCATTCATCTCTCTTGACCTCCATTGTTCAAGCTCTGCATTCTGCATGACAAAAGAGGGAGACAAACACAACAAAGCCAATTCACAAAGCCAGTCACTAGAGAAAAGAAGTCAATAAAAATAACTTAATATAAATTTGGCATATGTAATCAGTATGTTCAGTAGTGTGGATGAGTGCATCAGCCAGAATATGTATGAGAGCAATGTTGTATAGTACTGCAAAAACAAGCAAACCGACTACCTAAGATGAAATGAGAGTCTCAGGGAGGAGAGCAGTGAGCAGCTGAGCTTAGCTGGGATTTTTTTTAAGCAGGATCATTGGCAAACTCAGAGTCAAGGTGCTTCCAAGGTGCTGCTAATCGTGCTTCTGCCGCTCCAACATACACACCTGCAACAAAAGCAGCAACAATATCAGAGACAGAACGTCACCACACACATAACAGCCACATTTTTCAGTTAAGTCTGCTACCAGATATTAAAGCGCTTCATTGAACTTCTGTCAGCTAAGAAATTCTCCAGTCAGAGACAGTCCTTGAAAATTAACTCAGAGGCAGCATCATAGAGATAGAGAAAAATGCTAAGAGTAAAAGTAATCCAACCAATTCAATGAGAACCACTGGTGAACTTGTTGATGGAGAAAAAACAAAAACAAAAAAAATCAATTCAACCAAAAAAAGCACCCAGTTGGCTACTAATAGTGATAGTGTTTTAGTAAATTAGATTGCATAGCAATTGCCAACAATGACTGTATAATACCTGAATGTTTACCATGTCCTTTTATGAAACCAGCTGCTCACCTACAGATACAGTCATTAATGCTGCATAACAGCTGAACCATATTCCAGGTTTTACCACAGAACTGGGCTAACTGTTGTGGATTGTCACAGTGTAGTCAGGGCATTTTACATCAGTGCAGCAGAAAATGTTTCCAGTTAAATGGAAACAAGGATTTGATGCATAAACAGCGGCGCACTAGCAGTGGGTGGCCTCATGTATGTCTTTTATCTCTGTGAGTAAAGGGATTTTTTGGAGGAAGTTGCTGTTGTAGCTCACATGATGATTAACATATATTTTAACACAGTCATGTATTTGTCGCTCTGTGTAATTTTGTGCGAGTGTGTGAAATATAAGCACGCTTCTGTTTGTAACAGCCTATTATCTATGGCTGTGGTTGAGGAGGTAAGAAGCTCTCCATTATGATAATGTAGTAAAAGCATAAAGCTGGTAACATAGGGGAACAGGGAAAGGGAAATGAAGCACACCCTCGTTCTCTCCAGTCCTCCCACATGTTTGTACTGAATCTTTGGATTGCTGCTGCTCTCCATATTCCTCAGCTCCTCGTTGCTCTTTTTTTTTCTTTGTATCCTTGTCTCCTCTTCTTTCCTCTTCATTTAATCCCCCCTTCAAGGGAAAGGAGATGAGTTTGAGGCAAGAGACTAGATGACACAAATATTTAAGTTGACTGATTGTGTTGTGGAACGGTTAGAAGGCGATTGTGCATAGAGGATACAGTGATGGTGTGAAGAACTTGAGAAGAGAGCATGGGCTATTGAACGTTTGGCCAACTGGAAGCTTTTGATGTCAGATACCTCCAAATGCAATTCACTTTTTTCTGATTGTCTCATTCCACATGATTGATAGTACCTATGAAAAGCAAAAATTGCAATGCATACTAAACAGACAGGGAGAATGTAAAATAGAATGCCCTGAAGATTTCCAATGATAAGCTATTGAAAAACAATGTGCATGGCTTTAGATGCTTGAAAAAAAACAATTAGGCTCTTTAGGATTTACATAGCAGGTGCAATTATATGTTTCCCGCTGAAGCAGAGAAAAAGGATTCTAGCAAACTCATCAGAGGAGTCTGTAATCTGTTACATATTTCACAGTAATTAAGCAATTGAGGCTTGGTGCTCCCTTGACTTGAGCACCTCCGTGAGATATTTTTGGCTGAAAATCTCAACAACTGTTTATGGATTCCTACAAAATTTGATCCAAAAACTCACAGCACCCAGTGGATGAGTCAGTATGACTGGAAAAGTCTGACTTACGTGGGTCAAAGTTGTTTTTAAAACCAGTGGCATTTGACATTTTGGGTTAACGGTCAACTGTTTTTACAGACTGTCATAACAGGGGTATCATT
>JAQNCA010000031.1:108063-124990 GCA_029783725.1 Acanthurus tractus
TGATCCAAAAACTCACAGCACCCAGTGGATGAGTCAGTATGACTGGAAAAGTCTGACTTACGTGGGTCAAAGTTGTTGTTATCATGCAAACTTTTAAAACCAGTGGCATTTGACATTTTGGGTTAACGGTCAACTGTTTTTACAGACTGTCATAACAGGGGTATCATTAATCACAGCAGGTCAAAGTTTTCACTAATCCATTAAACAAAAATTCGACTGGTTGGTAACTTTGAACAGAAATTCTTGATTCCCAAACAACGTACCCTCATGTACCAGGTGGTCCCCTGGCATTGCCTCTAGGGTTAGCACTGATTTTGTTTTGTTTTGTTTTGTTTAATTTTGTTTATTTATTAGCTGGTTTGTTTGTTTTATTTTGTTTTAGCACAAATATTAGAATATTAAAGCGTTAAAATGGGATGATGAACATGTTGAACTTTTTTGTACTACACATCAGCATGTTAGTGTTGTTATTGTAACTTCAGGCCAATGGTACAAATTACCCGCTAATGCTTCTCCATCTTCCTCCAGAAACAGCACGGTCCTCAACTCTAAAATCTTGTCAGTGACCATCAAGCCCACGCCTGCCTCCCTCTCTGCCCCAGTTGTAGTTGAGTTTTCTCACCTGTACAACGTGAGTTACATTTGTCAAAGCCATTTCAGATATCAAGATATTGTAATATTATGTTATAAAACTGATGTTCTTTAAAGGTGATCATGTGTTTTATGTTTATCATCCATTAGGGGACTACAAACCAAACCTGCATATCCTGGGATGAAAGTGATAGGTAAGATCTGCCATATTGCTGTTGTATCTTCTTGCTCTGAACCTGCAAATGTTTGGAAAACAGTGTGGATATTAACTGACTCTATTGATTTTTTATGGGTGATGTATAACCAAGTATCTTGAGGGCTTGCACCTCTCTAGGAGCTCAGAATCAGGATATTTCAGCCTCTGGAGTCCTTCTTTAGACTTTATAACGATGAACTGCAATAAATTTGATGACATCATGATCATCCATTTAGTGACACTGTCAAATCAAATGACCTTCTTGTGTACTGTCAACATGAAAACCTGGCATATTAATATATAGCATATTCATATATATATAGCCTTTTCATGCTTGGCTGGGGTGGAAATGGTGGAGGACAAAGCTCAATCAAAACAGGCTTGTGCCTTCAAGGACCATAAGCAAAGTTCTGCACTCGTTTCTAACCCTTTCATGAAAGAAAATGAAGTCTCTAACTAGGTTTTCAGGCTTACCTTTAGCCTTGATAAACCAACATTGTTTGTTTAAATAGTCTCCTACTGTATCGGTGCACAGGCAAACAAGTCAAACTATACCGCTTTGGCAAACTGAGGAGACATTAAGTGGTCCAGATCCTGTTTGTAATTATTTAATGACAAGGTGATAAACCTTTACATACAGTCTATAGCTTGAGGTCTTAGAGACAGCATGTCCCCTCTGAAAGTTCCACGGCTGGCCAGATTGTTTTTTATCTTGACAAAGTCAGTGCACTGCTCCCCAGTGGAAGGTACTGCTGAGTGTGTTGGACAGCTCCACGGCTCTTGTCTGGGAAAACGCTAACCCCACGCTATCACTGTTACGACACTGATGCAGCATGTGGAAAATTAAAAGTGTCGCTCACAGCTTTTATTCCCCTCGCTGCCCACGCACACACATCAACATGTACGACAGAGAGCAGTTCAGAGTCTGCTGAGAGAGAGAGAGACAGAGAGGGAGAGAGTGACAAGCACGACAGGATGGAAAAGAAGTGACAATTCACATTGAACAGTTCAGTTTTACTGCTTCTGCAGATTCAAAGCACTGCTCATTTACTCCTTGCTTTTTAAGTGCTATATTTGTTTAAGACAGGAAAATAGTGCAAGCAAGTTAGACTGTGTACTCTGAGCAAGACAGGGAGAAAGAAAGAGCCAAACTTTTTGCAGCATTATTGCAATGCAGGTTTAGACATTTGCATTTAGATGGGTGCGAAAACTTGTGTTACACAGACGAAGAGCAGAACATTCATTGCCACAGTCAAGGGATTAAAATAAGTTTGGCAAGGGACATATAGACCTGCAGCGGGAAACAGTGTCAAACACAGAATCAGAAGTGTTTTGGAGAAAAAGTAATCTTGAAAAGATGTTAATGTGACGGCCTGCTCTAACAAGGAAAAAAATAAATATAGTTTGAAACACACATTTGACACCATGTCCACATGTTTTAAACCTATTGCTATGTGTTATGCAAAACACTGAGCTACTTTTCCTTTTTTTAAAAAAACAGACCTGAACTTGGGGGCTTATATCGAAAGAAAACTGTTTCATACAGATGTTTCCTCAAAATCCGCTCAATTCCTAAAATTACTCCCATATACATAGGTGCCCATGGGGTACCAATATTTTATTTCATATACTATTTTATAAATATTAAGTAAAATAATAAAGGTCCATTTTCAAATCTCAGAACAAAAGCCAGGGATTATCTTGTAGATTTACAAACAAAAATGAACTCAAAATAAAAAAAATAACTACAATGGAATATGCTCGTATGTTTAGAGTATTCCTTAAGTTTTCTAAAATTACCATGTATTTTAGCCTTTTAGCAGCAAACAAGCAAAGGTTGTCTTGTCTTGGTTCGTTTTCATATATGCCAGGGATGAGAGGGAGCAACATGACATACACAGCTTTGATAATGGGGATGTGCAATACCACGGTGAATGTGCTATCTGCAATAATGGATATGTGTCTTCCAAAAGCTGCCAAAACCTGTCCATTAAAGCATTATTCAAGCTTCAGATTCAGTCCTGTCAGACTGTGCTGAAGACTGAAATGTATCAGCATTTATTTGAGTTCTTTATGCAGTGTCAAATCTTTCCTTCGCCTGCTCAAATGGCCTCTATCCCATTTTTAGGGGCCTGATAAGCTCCTAAAAAATTTTGCAGCCAGAAAGTGCCGTGTACTACTCAGCTGGCAGCCAGGAATTGTAATATTGTTAATATCATTTTGTGCATACAGAGTTTTTAATGTAGTTATTTTGAAATAATTGCTTTCCCTACTGTTTAACTTTTTTTAAACTACAACACTGAAAGCATTCAAACATTAATGTATAAAGTTTCAGTGAGGATGCCTTCTCAAAAACATCCAATAATTATGATAAACCTTGAACTCATTCGGGAAAATGCTGCTCAGATGGCACAGACACTAAATTCTCTTCTCTCCTGGTCCACTTTTGCCATGAAACAGCTGAGGGAAGTGTTCAGTTTTATAAACAGAAGCTCAACACAGATTCCAAATTCTGGTGTAATAAAAGTGACCGGTGTTGTGCCAGGTGTACGATAGGGCCCATGGAGCCTATCAGTTTTAGACCATGTAGAAAGAAGTTTGATAACATTTCCCCCAAATCCTTTATGTTTAATTAAGTCTAATGTGCTTTTGATTATGCTGGCCCTGGTCACCTCTCTGATGCCCCCCCCCCCAATCAAAAAGCACAAGCAACAATATAGTAGGACAAGAAATGGCAGAAACATAGCAAGGACCAGGAATCTAATTTCTTTGTGTCTGGGTGTGCTTTTGGGGGTTGGGGCTGGGTGGAGACATGCTCTATGCAAAATTAAAATCCATCTTGGCCAACAGCTATGATTAATGAGTTAATATTTTGGAGAGAAATTGGAATCTGAGGGGGCGTCCTTGTCATGTTGATAAGAGCTGTGAGGCAGCCTGGGTCTTCACTTGCACCACACTTTAATCTCCCGAAATCAATAACAAGAACATCAGCAGCTTCTTTGTGTCGTTCTCACTCTCACTCACACTGACATTATTACTTAGCTTTGTTTACAATATGTCTCACCTGATGTACTATAAATACCAGTGCTAAAGCTGATTTGGCATCAGTCTGTTGTTGTCTTGAAGAGTAGGCGTGCAGTCTCTGAGAACATTTTACCGATGCAATACTTTAATTTAAATACACAAAGTGTTATGAATATAATTTTTTTTTTTATTACGAAGAGAGAGAATAAGAATTTCATGCAAATATAGGTTCTCTGTAATAAGCACAACAAGCATTCTGCAGTTGATGGCCAGTGCACCAAACCCCCAGGTCATCAGGTATCCCCTTGTTATAAAGGCTTAAACATTCAGATGAAGGTTATATCAAATGAGGATTCTGTAAAATGAGATACTCAACAGCTAGACATCACTGAGAAGTGATAATCTATTATTGTAGATCCAATCTTAAATTGAATTCATATTTGGCTCTTGTGCTGAAGTCACTGGTCTTTGAGCAAGTCTTCCCTTCTGTGTGTAAAACTAAATGTTTCCACAGTTGTGGATCATCTGCAGTACTCATCTTGCCAAAACAGTGTATCAGTACTTAGATGGTTGTGTCCTGTAAGAAAGATTTTTTTTTTGCAATTCTATTAAACACTGTATCTAACATTTAGCCTTAAGATTAACCCTGAACAATTTTGATTGGAAAAGAATATAGTCCATGCTATTTTTTTCACTCATTTTGTCATGTCCCCTCATGCACTGCTGCCAGCACCGCTCACAGATGATCATACAAAGCAGATATGAAAGCAAAGCAATCAAAGCAGCTCAGTGACTTTAAAACTTAAACTTTGTTTAAAGTCATATGAGTTCCATTTATGTTTATGGGAGCAGAAATTCACAGTCACTACAGAGTAGGTCAAAATAATTTTTTTTCACAGTAATACAGAGGCATTTGTGCCCAGGCTTTACATTGTTTATAAGACTGCAGTCGCTAACTAGCCTCTCCTCTGATCATACAAATCAACCTTGCTGTCTCACTTAGTTTACAGAGTCAGCACTGATGTTGAGGAGCAGCTTATCAAAGACGCCGGAGCTGACCACAGTGGATGTTTCATCAATTACCGGAATACAATTACAGAAGAGGACCTGTAGTTTAGTAGACAGGAGACATTTGGTCACAAGTATTTTAGAATTGAGAGGCTGCAACTGGGGTAACAGACTTGACACATTAGACTGTAGTTAAATTCAAAAGATGCTAATCCAGTTTCACTCATATGTGAGCCAGTTTACCAGCTGTTTAAGAGCACAGGGCGTTACAAAAAAAAAGAAAAGAAAATTACCCTAGATTATACAGAGTGTGCCAGAGATTTGATTTCTAGATGAGTTTCTCTCAGTGTAAACCTCAAGTTTCATCATGATATGATTTAATATTGATTCCTCGGACATTATACAATATGCTGATATTACAAAGACTGAAACAATATAATTTTGATTGATTCAGTTCAGGGACCTTGGGTCAATGTGAAACAATGTTATATTGCCATTTAACACAGTTACTCATAGAAGAAGCTTCCAACTTTTTATTTTAAACTTTTAGAAATCAAAGAAAAAACAATGTGTAGCAATTGCTTGTGGTTAATTGCAATTGGTTAAGTGCAGTTAATGTTTTCCGTTAATACAAATGAAGCATGGTGACTATAAGGACATTAACATTTCCTCTGCTAACAGCTATTAAATCACTTGGATTATCAATACTTCTGGTCTTAATAATCCATGTAATTTACTGCTGGTTTAAGTTGTTGTGACTCCAGACAGAGCTCCATGCCTGAATTCAGTCTGTACCTATGTTTTCAAGCCTTTCATTCTTGAAACAAAGCAGCTCATAGAGAGAGCAGCAAGTTGTTTGATTGCATGTCCTCTCTCTGTTGATCTCTCTTTTGAAACATTTTTCCACACTGCAGATTTTTTGCTGGGGGGGGGGTAAATTCCTTTGTGTTTTTCTTCACTGCTAACCATTATCTTCCTGTCCCTAGCATGGACAAACAGACATGCCATGGGAATTTCAAAACAAAGGCATACATTTAGGAGAATGGCAGAAGATGATGGATGATGACTGTTGATGAATGAATTAATATCTTATCTTGGGGTCACTTCAACTACCTGTAAACATTATCGGTAGTATCACCTTGTTTACTTCTTTTGCAAACCTAATAGCAGCCAGTTGCTGGCAGATGCAGCATTAGCGTTCAGTCGGAATTTTTCTTTCTGTCCTAAGAAAACAACTCAAAGAAGTCAAAAAGCTCCAGCAACACTTGCAGCTAAAAGAACAATTTTATTTGACCGATGCTTTCAGCTTGTGGCCTTCATCAGGGTCCCTCAAGAATAGCTCCACTGTCCCTGAGAAACACTTGCAGTTTAGAGAACAAGTTTATATGAGCAAGTGTTGCTGGAGTTTTTTGACTTCCTTAAGCCTTTCTGTATCCTCCATGTACCTTGTTAGTTGGTGAAGTTGTCCC
This sequence comes from Acanthurus tractus, assembly GCA_029783725.1. Lineage (NCBI taxonomy): Eukaryota > Metazoa > Chordata > Actinopteri > Acanthuriformes > Acanthuridae > Acanthurus > Acanthurus tractus. Next base: position 114,352 of record JAQNCA010000031.1, read on the forward strand.
AGAAAACTTCACTCTGAGAAAAAACATCTGACTTTTTAGCTGCTCTGTGCTTCTTTGTGTTTTCCACCTTGTTGCTAAATTTCTCTGCTATGCTTTCGGTGCTATTGGACACAGGAGACTGTATTAGGCTGGCAAAGTTGCAAACTGAAAACCCCAAACAATGAGCTAAAAGATGCTAATGTGCATTGCAGAGTTACATTAAAGTGGGTGACAATACTTTGGGTTTTCTTTTAACTGCTATGCATATATGGACTAATTTAAATACAAAATATTGATTGTTCAACCTAAAAGCTTTACACTTGGAAAACTTTCTTTTTTTTTAAATAAGTAACTGAAAAAGATATCTCAGGGCCTCTGTCTGTATAGATTTTTTTTCCAATTAACAATTTTTTTTTAATTGTTTATAGAGAAGGAAAGAATATAGGTGACAGTATGTGGAAGCCAAGAGAAAAAGGGTCTGCGTCCTTCTTCCAGGGTGCTTGGACATTTTTGTATGGCTCCCAGTACTTCTAGTTGAAAATTTCATGACTTTTCAGAAAACCAACGGTGCCTTCACTGTCGCTCCTTTCTCATAAATATCTTGTCTCTGTTTGGTCCTCAAGATAACCCTGATCACATGAGTATTCAGTTCATACATAGAAAATTGAAGCACTGCGCATTTAACTACAAATTCTTATTCAGTGTTAACTCACAGTCAGGGTGCATATTAAACATTGATATATAAAGCAAATGCCTTTTGAAATGCTTCAGTTTATCATATACACATTGTTAAGGTCAGTTTAGCTACCAACTGATTCAAAACATTCAGTCTTTTTGAATTCTGTTGTATCACAGATAAACTCTGTGTATAAATGAATTTGTAACCCGATCAGTCAACATCAAGCAAGGTGCTCTCATCCACCTAGCTTTCTGTGTCCGAGCCCATGTTATCATTTCCTCTGTGCTGGCAGACTGCTTTTCATCCATGTGGCCTGTTCTTGGCAGAGGACTTTCTTCCATGCCGGGCTGCTAGACCGGCTCCTAAATGATCCAATTAGACGGTGGGGCAAGACTGTCTACAGGCCACTGTGAGGTTCACAGAGAGGCCCAATCACATCAACCATACACAGAAACTCTATATTGGATTCCTGTTAGAGGTGATGTGCTAATGTCAGCAGTGACTCACCCCACAGGGCTTACATACACACATACACATACAATGAAACAGTCTGCTGTCTATTTTTTCTGTTGATGAAATCATGAAACCAGTGGGCGTGACTGGTGAATACTCTTGGTAATTCTTTTTGTTGCTGATACTGCAAGGTGTTATTTGAGTGTGATAACAGGTAAAAAAGAAAGAAAAACTTAAACTAAATGAAAACACAACAAATGCATTCTTCCGTACAGGTATTAAGAAATCAATAAGTGGTTGAATTAGTATCAAAATAATATAATAATTGCCTTTACAGAACCTACAGTTATAAACTTTCAAACCAGATGAACACCTATGGGACCACTGTCTTCAAACAGTGTATTAGAATGAATGCAGTGCACCACATTGTAAGGAGACTGGGGGAACACCTGCAACAAAAGCTTTACCCGGTGAGAGATGTGTATAGTTCTTCTGCTTCACAGACTTTAAAAAAGAAGTGACATGAACAAAATCTGATGCTCTATGTGTTTAATAAAAAAGTCCACAACAAGTGTGACCCATCATAACATGTTTTCTCAAACTTGTCAATATATGTAGCCATTTAGATATAAACTTGCACATATTCACAGATTATTTTCACTTTAAAAGAAACCTGAGCTGTTCCAGTAAAGACAGAGCTGAGGCTCAAAAACCGTGGAGCAAAGAAAAGAGCTAAAAGTAAGATGCTCTGCTCTTCCTGTCTGTTGACACTGGTACAACGGCTAGAATGGCAGCGGAGCGTCTCCAGCAGTCGTAATGAAGTGGCAAAATGACAACAACAGTGCTCTTTGTAGGTTAGTCTGAACTTGATGTGGAATAGAGTGCAGACATATAAGTCCAACCTATGTTGATGCCCATGGTAAAACAGACAGGGAAACAAAGGAGATGATCCCACAGGTCATTTTTTGACAGTCAACATGTAGTGGCTTGCTCCCTCCTCTCACATCAGTGTCAGATCACAACTGTTCTCAACTTTATTTATAACAGAATAAACAACTCCTCAATAACATTTAAAGAAAACAAGTCACAGAGTGCACCATTAAGAGAAAATAATAATAATCCACAAGTAAGTGCTATGTAAGGATGATAATGAAATGATATAACCAGTGTTGAATCCTCTCTAAAACCTTTTGCTTATAGGATCTGACACACCTCCAATTAAGTTCCAAAGATAGAAGGTGATGCAATGGATTTAGCTGAGTCAGACCCAGATGATAACCTAAATTCAGCCCATTGGTTCATCCTGTATTTGGTTATGGTGTATGTGAGGCCTGAACTCAGTCTATAGATTTGTCTGGAGCTTTTACAAAGACAGCTGGATGATTGACATTTCAAGTGCTTGCTATTGTCAGTGCCTGACAAATTAATTTGGATTCCATGGCTGGAGTACAAGTTTGAGTCAAAACTGCGTGCTGCTCAATCAAGCCGATGTAAATTCAAGTCAATCAAGTGGATGTAAATTTGTCTGAAGGAAAATTGAGGTCTGCTGCCTGTTGCTGCCTGTTGTTAATTCATAACACATGGTTGCTTTTATATCAATTTGACTTATTTGCTTATTTTCTCTGTGCACTGGAGCAGAGTAATGCGAGGCCAGTCTGTGGCAAGAGCTCAGTTAAATAGAGTTTTTTTTTTTCCTGTTTAATTGCCTAAGGTGTCAAATTACCAAATCCTACACTTGCTTTGATTCACCAAGTAAGCTACCAATTAACCCTTTCCACCACTTACCTCCTGTGTCTAAAGTGAAATACTTTGCTGTCTGTCTTTCAATGAGATTGCGATAATTAACTCATGAATAGTTGCTAGAAGATAAGCTGTGTCCCCATCCCATATTATTCACTATACAGTTCATACCATGTAATAGCTGTGTTTGTCAACTAGTTATGACGTAATAAATCCACACACACACACACACACATTTGTGTACAAGACACAATAAAACTGTTGACTTAAGAACTGAAGCATCAATTGCAAACAATAGAAACCAAGTTCACAGGGAAAATAAATAAATAGATGCAACATGTTGCATGACAGAGAGAGGAACATTTGTATAAAGTAAAAACTGAAAGTTACTGACTGAAAGTTAAAATACACTATGGTCAGGAAATGGTCGACTTTAACTTTTTCAAAGTAAAACTAAGTCAAGTTTATGAGTTAGTTAAGTCTAACTTGCAACTAATACTAAATACAGATTTGTTGTATTATTATGTAATTGTCATACAGTGTTTAATTATCACCTTGTTTTTTTCAATCAGTCTTAACTTGTCATTTTCACATATGGGCAGAATTGAGCTCCTCATCAGGACACATTTGTTTACACATGTAGAGCCGCACATCAGAGTACTTCCTGTGAAGGTTTCTAAAACACATAACAGTGTAACCAAAGGAAAACAAGAATTTCTCTTTGGGAGACCTTGCACAGGAGATGTGACTTGTGAGTCACACCATTAATGATGGTTTCATTCTATTCAAGTGTCTCAGTAAGCCCTGTCATGCTCAATAGCTTGAAACTGTCAACTTTAAATGGAATGCAGCCATTATTAATGCCAATAATTACACCGGTGCTAGTTTCTGCCATGATATGATCTATAGTCAATTGGCAGCAGGTATAAGTGTAACCATGGAAACTCTTCACTCATGTAGGAATTCAGACTTTGTCTTTGTTTAATATAAAAAAAGGGTGGGGGGGTGGACAGCATTAAAGTCCCGAATCTGTGGGCCAGGTTACAGGTTTTACAGGCCTACAAACGGTGCTATAACTATTAAGAATAAAAAAGGTTATTTAAGAATTCTGGTAATATTTATAGATTATATGTATTTGTTTCTAGTAATTTTTTATTAATGCCCATCATATACCTTAATTTTAATCGACTAATTCTACTATTACATTTGATAAATAATAATAATAATAATAATAATAATAATAATAATAATAATAATAATAATAATAATAATTAAAAAAATCTCGGGGGCTGTTGGCAGTGTGTTGGTAGAATGTGTCCAGGCAGAGACCTGCAGCACGCCGCCTCGCAGCCTCCTCATCACCGCGTTCACTGCGCTCTCTGCGCCTTCGCCTGCAACCGGCGGAGATGTAAAGTGGATTAAATAGCCGGTGAAACGCGGTGGTATTTGAACCGCTTTTTTTTTTTGCTTTTGCCGGGGCTGCCTCTCTATATTCACCGCATCGCTTCTCTGTGTGTGTGTGTGTGTGTATGTCCGTCTGTGTCTGTGCGCGCGTGTGTATGTGTGTGTTTTCTCCCGTGCAGCTCCTCTCTGCTGGGATCCTGGTCTGCCAGGGGCTGCAAAGCCGTGCTAGTCGACTCATTCAGAACCAAATGCGTGTGTGACAGACTGTCCACCTTCGCCATTTTAGCACGGCTAAATCCCGAAATGGTAAGTCAGACAACCTCCCTTGACTTCGTTAATGCTAAAGGTGTCAGAGACGGTGTGTATTTGCGAGGCTTTGTGTGAATGCATCAGCTGTTTTTTTTTTTTTTTCAAAGGGCGTCATTGTCATTACATATCAACAGATCCTCCCTCTCTCCCCCACACCTCTCCTCTCCCTGTCTGCACATGCCAAAGCCATGCTGCAAAACGCTATTACTCTTGCCAAGGTAAAGGATTTTTTTGGGGGGGGTGGGGGGCTCTTTATTCACGGTGCACCCTAGAAGGATTCTGTTTATGTGTTCCAAGAGGGAATGCACACCACAGGAAGGGCAGCAATGTGCTTAACCTGTGCAAAAGGACGGTGATGCTCACTGTCAGATAGTCCTACATAACGTGGTGAGTGGGATTTCAAACCATTTTACAGCTAACGTTCATTCCTGCATGCAAACCCCCCCACCCCACCCCCACCCCCTTCCTTTTCACCTTTCATATTCTCCGTGAACCCCAACAATTGCTGTTCATATTAGCATATTTTCAACATTTAGATTGTCAGTGGTGTCTCCATGGTTACCAGGCCCAAAGGAGAAGGCAACTGCTTGGCAATCCAATAATCTGATAAAAGGCACATTTCAATAAGACTTGGAGCTACAGTAGCTGCAGAGCACAGTTCCCTTACATTGTGGCTGCAGCTGGACACAGCAAGCCAGCAGAGTGTGTGATAATGAAATGTCTGTGAAAATCACACAGCGCTATCCCAGTGACTCAAATGTGGCCCAGTTTCTTTTGGGAAAGGGCAGTGTCTTTGTGAGGAATTTTCATTCAGTGCGATTAGTTATTATTAGACTGGAAATTGCCTTGGAAGCAGTTTGTTCACTAGTTGCCCTGGTAACAGCATGGGCACCGAGGCTTTCTTAAAGACACAGGAGGCAGCGTGCTGATCTTCCCGCTGCCTGCACGGCCTAGAAGGAGGGCTAGGCCAGAGAAAAAATCTGTGGATTACACAGATGAAACAGCTTGGTTTTTTACCACCTTGGGTTGATCATTTTTGATTCCATTTGTTCAAGACAGTTGTGGTTTTGACTGAAGCAGAGGACCATGAGGAAAGAGTGTGCGTGGAGGTGATGTTGGCTTCGATGGCCCGAGCACAGCTGGCAGGCTGCAGTGGTGTGTTCTATTTGTGCTTGTGCTATTAGCGCTGAAATTATTAGCTCAGCAACTAATCACTCAACTGACGGGATGTTGTTCAATGAAAAGATTAAAGGAGTAACTCGACATTTCTAAAGCTACTCTTGAATTGAAAGATGGAGTAAGGTTAGCCTGGACTGGTGTAAAGACTGGCTGCATGGGAAAACCATCAGCCTGCCTTTATTCAAAGTTCACTAATTCTTCTGCCAGCATCTGTTAAGCTCACTGATTGTTGCATCATGCTTGTTTAATGTATACAAAAACACATGTAGAAATGTCAGGTGGAGATTTTAGAAGGAGCTAAGTACTGGGAGTGTTTATTGCTAAGCATAAGTTTTGTCACTGGTTTCTGTGCATCCCTCATGATCCAAAGACTGGCAACGTAGATGTCATGACACAAGCTGCACTATGTTGCTGTAACTAGTGCTGCTCATGAAGACATATATTTACAAATGCAACATCCCCTGGAACAAAAAAAAATGTCAGTGTTTCTTTATCTTCACACCTAGGTTAGTTGTTTCCCCCTGCCTCCGGTGTAACCATGCCTTGTCTCCAGATTCATCTTCACTCATAATTTATAGATATGACACTGATATTAATGCTGTCCTTTGCCTGTAACACAGAAACTATACAAGTGAATTCTCAAAGTGCTAACATGTTTCCTTGAGTCAGTTCAAAATAGCTAACAATGGTCAAGTAATGATTCAGAGAACCCGTGATATTACTCATGAATCATTATTTCATTATTTGGTTTATAAACGTCAGAGAGTTGCTATAAATATTTGCTGAAGCCCAGTGGAACATAAATTCTGATTTGTCCAACCAACAGTTCAGCCCTCCAAAATATTTAATATTTAATCACATAGAGACAGAAAGGTACTTTTTATGATGCTTAAGGAGCTGGCCTCATAAGATATTTTCATGTTTCTTGAAAATTAATATAACTAATACACTGTTTATTGAAACGTTTTTTTTTGCTTAAGATTAGACACTAATTAGATAATCAATGAATGAAGTAATTGTTTTAGCTGTAGTTAATCTAATTTATCACCAACATGGCCCCCAGAGGCTCTGTAATTGGATATACTGACCCTGCTTCCTTTCATATTGGAAAAATCAAATAAATTAAAATAAAAAAAATCTCATCAGCTGATTTTTATTTTTGCTAGGTTTTGACAACAGAGATGATGGTATTGTTCTATCTTTCAGTGTGTCAGACCAAAATTTTGGACCAAACAGAAACATTCAGTTCATTTTGAGTAGGATTCTATGCAATTTTGCAAAGAAATCTATGATCTGAGGATGAATTTAGCTGATTTTGAGTAACCTCTGGCTTGCGACCAGCAGGTAAAAATGATTCTTCTCTTGAAAAGTATGGATTTGCAAAGACAATGATGATTACCGGAGAAAAAAGTAACTGACATTTCTTCTCTTGAAAACTACTGAATTGATTTTCATGTTGTTGGGTGCACATATTTAATCATCTTTTGGATGAATTTTATTTTGGTGACCCCTAAATGTTTTGTTGCTCCATGATACAGTCAAAATGTGAAATTTCCTTGTAGTATAGTAAACAAATGTTGTCATGATATCATGCTAAACTCAGATGATGGACATGGCAAACACTGTTAGTACTGTCACTAAAAGCATATTTCCATGTCAGTATTATCAAGTAGTATTGTCGCTTATCACTGATGTATGCACAGTAGCTAAGCAATGCTTCACAGAGCTAGCATGGCCGAAGACTCTTAATCTTTGTTCAGACACAGGTAAAATATGAATATCAGCAAATAGTTATTGCTGATCCAATCATAGGGTGTCTTCAGATTGCTGTAGTCCCTGTAGCCTGCCATCACCTGTGCACATGACAGCCTGTTCACAGCTCTGTTGCAGCCTGGAGACTTCACACACCCCCAGGGAAGCTTAATTTTGGCCTCTCCTTTTTTTGCCAGAATTGGAGGACAAGGCAACACCTCTCCTTCCACATTCTTTCAACCCTTTCCTCATATCCTATTATTTTGTGAGACAGCCATGGTTAACATGCTAATTATTCCTACTGCAACACATAGTAGCTTCTAAATGGTCCAGCCGCTGTCTGCAGCTAGCCTCCTACAGCCCCAGCATGATAAACACCCCAGCCTCCTCTTTCCTCTCTGTCTTCCCCCCTCGCTCTTCTCATCCTCCTTTCTCTCTCTTTTCTACCCCTTAGTCATTTCATCACACTATTTTCATGCTCTGATGCTGCATTATATTTTAGCTCTCCCTCTCTCCCTCTGCATTCTCCATCATTTACTCTCTTGCTGCCACCTCTTGTGTCCATTTTGCTCAGTCCAACTTTGCTGCTGGCTTTTAGAAAGAAAAAAGAGAGAAAAATGCACTGCAGTCAAAGGCAGAGGCATCAAAACCTGAGCCCAGTTTACTGCCACTGCGACACCAGCGTGTGTCGGGGAGAGAGGGTGAATGAACATGCTTATTGTGGTTGTATTTTTTGGATTATTTTGAGGTTGTGTAAGCATTGTCTTTTGTTTGAATATGCTGGTATGGTTCTGTAAATGCAGTGACAAGTATTCTGACCAACTGTAGCAAATACAAACACAACACTGACTGAGGTCTACAGGTCTTCAGGCTATTACACTGTCAGCATACTCAGGTTCTAGGAGGTAAACACTTGAGTTTCTCATATGAAGGGGCACCGAAACAGCTTAAGGCCTCCTCAAGCAACTGAAACTGTATTGCATGAAGAAAAAGAGTATTGCATTATAGCAAAGGCAAAAAAGGTCTTTACAGTTGCTAATGTGTACATAGACACAAATAATCAAAATAAAAGCCTTATCAGAATAAAAATGTTTAATGTGAACAAGGGGAAGACTCTGATCCCATATGGCCCATTTGGAAAGAAATTTCATTCGGAACAAGAGAAGTGGTTTATGCCAATCCCTAGACAGTGTCCATGAACACACACTCATTCTGATCATGTCTTCCTAGTTGGTGTAAAATTACCCTTACTGCAGGCAGTCATTTTTTGGCAAGCAGCAAAAATTTGGGGGAAAAAAGTACGTGGACAGACACCAAAGAGAGCGGAGGAAAATTAAATGATTGGATTGAAGGAATTTTGCACATGTAAACACATTTAATGTTGCCTTAATGCTGTATTTGGAATTGGCCAACTCAAATTTTAAAGTTATGTTATGTTATGTGAATCATACTCATTTCTTGCTTGGAGTTAGAAGAGATAGATGATAACACTCTTACGCCTGTATAGTTAGTTATATGTAGCTTGAGCTAGCTGTCAGTAAATAGGGCTTAGCTTTAGAATGGGAACAGGAGAACAGCTAGCCCAACTCAGTCCAAAGAAACAAAATTTAACATTTTAAATCAAAAGCTATCCAATTAATGTATTCTGCAGAGTTTGTCATTCATTTGTGGTGGTCCTGCACAACATTAACATTGCCCACCGTTTTCTGTTTCTTAGATTGTGTATTGTAAGTCAGTCAAGTTTATCATTATGTCTGTGGTCTCTCATGTTTAAAAAAAATAGATTGGAAAACCCTCTCGTGTGCACCAAGCATTAGCTGGGGTGTTGCACAGCAGCTGCCTTCTGCTATGTGAAGGCTGCCAGGAGGATCTGTTTCTTTGTAAGGACAATGGCTTTTGAATGCTTTATGAACAGTAAATGGTTAAGGTCTAAAGCCATAACTAGAAATCTGTCAAACATATTGTCATGGCAACTGTTTTATAAAAGCAATTGGCCACTCTAGGCAGGAACACGTTGTTGATCACAGCATTCCAGCACACACACCTACCCACTGGTCACAGTGACATTATTATTTGGTGGTTAACTGCTATGTTTTGTTTGCATAAATAATACCAAAACTGACGCCAAATAACTCAGTTATTTTGCACAGCTGCTGTTTTTTTAAATTAGCTGCAGCAATTAACATCCTCTAAAACCAGTAAACAAAACAAGCAGGATACAACTTTGTCTCCGCATGTTTTTTGTCTACATGCTAAGCTAGGCTAACCTTGTAATGGCTTAAGCTACATACTCAATGTGCAGTCATAGCACTGACCTGCCCTGCAGTTGCAGGAAATACAGTAAGCTATTTTGTTCTTAAAGAAGTTGACTGTGATTACTCAATGTATCCGTGATATGTGGTTTTATCTTAACTTTGATGTGTGCTCCATTAGTTAACTTGTCAAGTTATTAATCATAATTGCAATTACTGATTAGATCAATTGGCTTTATATTACTCTGTTGTTCTTTTAGTCTGTAATAAATTAAAAGCAAGCAAAAAAAAGTTGCCTTCACACTTCTTTTAATTGGCAAATACTAATAACTTCACTAACCATTTTAGTTCTGATATGATCATACTTGAAAAACCAGCTGAGTGTTTATCATCAGGCACATAAAAACAAAGATGTGTTTACCAAAGCATTTATCATTCTCACTCTATTACAACAAGCCCTATTAACTAAGAGGCATGACTTTTCTTTGATTAATTTTTGGATCAGTAGTTCTATCATCCAGCCCATCTATTTTGCCATGCATAATTGTTGCCACTGCAACTTGTTCAAGCAATCATATTTGTTTACTGTTAATATTGGCAGTAGCCTCATCTGATAGGTTTCTCAAGGAAGTGACATCCCGTGGCTCTTCTTAGCGGGGGTAGCTGGAGCGTCTCTGTTTCTGCTCATGTGGAATAATACTTTCTGGTCTCTTTATTTCGGTTAGTAGTGCTCTCGTTTGGACGCTGGGTGACATCCAGCTGAGCTTTGTCATTGGCTGAGGAGGAAGTAAAAGTTTGTCTGTCTCAGCAGATGCCTTTCCATTCCATTGCACTTGTAGTGGGGGGGGGGGGGGGGGGGGGGGGGGGGGGGGGGGGGGGGGGGGGGGGGGGG
>JAQNCA010000031.1:128628-147415 GCA_029783725.1 Acanthurus tractus
AAAACTACACTTGGCTAAAAAGAATATGATGAATGTATGAATGACTGGCTTTGTGTGCAATGAACTGAAAGACACAATATGCCAGTCCGATATCAATTTTCATTTAGATATGTTCTGAGGGTAGTCATTTGGTTGTTATTGGTGCAGTTAAAAAAAAACTAGAGCTGTGTGCCAACTGCGTGAAAACTGAAACTTACTTTGTGTCAACAGATTGTTTGTCTTAGTCATAACATGTAAGTGAAGAATAGCAGGGGGGCAAGAAGTGACCCCTGAGGTACTCCATCAAAACTTCTCTGAAAAATCTGAAACAAGCAATAGCCACACTAGAAATCTTATTTCAGCTATACCAATAAAATCTAACACAATGCAAGAGATAACAAACCATTTTTAAGACATTTAAATTATAAATAATAATATTTTTTGAAATAAAACTAAATGATTGTTGGTAAGATAGTGTTGAGATCTGAAGAACAAAAATAGATGAAATTATAGCAAAGTTTGCCCATGTTAGTGCCATGAAGAGTAATATATCACAGCAACAGCTTGGACAATTGTTGGTTATTTTAAACATTTTAAAATTCACAAGTAACCTAATTTGATAAAAAAAAAAAAAAACCCATCATTGTCTTGCTTTGAGTTTGGCCTACAATGTCTTGTAACGTTTGCCTATTTTAAAATATCAGAAACCGACATGATAGTGGAAGGAAAATGTAGTCCAATGCATTTGAACCATGCATGACCCAGTTAGGAGGTGTGCTCTCAGCAAATCAAGCCATCAGGGGATTTCTCTGCTTTTGTATTTATCTGCTGACAGCTCCTGTCAGAGTCTGTACATAACACAGATCTGCAAGACCCTGCCAAATTCTCTCCGGCTTGGTTTGCAGTGATGCATTTGAGACTTTCACTACAGTATTTCTTTTCCTCATGCTGTTGATATGAACTCTGTTACTTGCTTTTAATTAGTTCAAACATGAGCACAAGTAAATTTGATCTGCAAACAGAATTGAATCATGATTGCATCATAGTCAGATTTGGAGCCATGGACCACTTTTTCACATTTTGACTTCTTTTTCTTATCTTCTTTTTTTCTTGGTTTTGTTTTTCAGAACATGGATAAGACACAGCTCCCGTCTGTGACACTGATCGTGGGCTGTGGAGTGTCTTCGCTGACATTGTTGCTACTCATTATCATCTATGTGTCTGTCTGGAGGTGAGTTATAGCATCTTTCTCTAAAAACATTTAGCCTAAGAATGAGATCTTTCCTAGTTTGAAACTCAAAAATGAAACCATAGTTCACTGGGTGCAAGAGAAACTACTGTACATTGTGATATGCATTTTTTTTAACTAACCTGAAACTCCAGCTGTACAGTTGGACATAAATATTGCATGTTACATAACAGAACAGAACAACAAAACAAAAACCCCAAAGTTTGTGCCAAGAATTAAAATACCCCAGTAGTGCATGTGCTGTAAAGCACATCACAGTTCTACTTGGTAGTTTTATTCTATCATGTGCTGAATATAATGCCCATAGCTGCGTGGAGTCCACACAACATGATATCCTACAATTCCTTGGAAACAAGGAAGCCTAGCTTTAGAATGCATGAAGGTCTAATGAGACAGAAGGTCTATCCACAATTAAAATCTTTACAACTTTATGGATTTTCAACTGATTTTTGAGCCGTTTTGTGTGTATTTTAGTGTTTATTCCTCACTGTGTGAAAAAAGGCTGCCATACTTTTTTTAGTTTGTTTCATTTTAAGGTACATATAATATAGACAAAATATACAGTGTATCCAGTGTACCAGCAGAGTTGTGCAGAGTTGCTTAGTCTGATAAAGTGATAAACTGCGCTTATTCTTGTCAAAGATAGCTCTGCTAGTGTTTGCTCAAGAAGAACTTTCAAAATAAAACATCAAGGTAATGTAATCATTCTTTTATGTGCAGCTGTGCACCACTCTTTGACTCTGACTGTCCTCAAATGTAGCTTTAAGATTAGTGTGTCTAAAATGGGGGTTTAAGTACTGAGTCCACTGCTGAGTAGTTAACCTCTTGATAACACCTTTAAGTCAGTAGATTCCTCCTTGTCTTTTTTTATACGTTTAACGCTATGCTGCACAAAGAGAGGTTAAAAGAGTTCATGAAAGTTGTGAATACTACAACAGTGGGTTATTCATTCCAGGCACTCTGGGACATATAATGGATGAATAGAATTATTTATGTGCTTGAGTCCAGTTGGACCGTTGAGACCAGCAGCATTTTCCTGAATGATGACTAAGAGCTGACTGTCAGAACATAAAATAATGGGCACAGATATATGTCTTTATTTCTTGGCATTTGTCAATGTTAAGTTAAGTCTTCACACTTTATTCATTTTGGACTTGCTTTTTTAAAAAAAAATGCAGTTTGTTGCCCTTTGGCTACAAGCCAGCTCATTATAGGCTCAATTCATGTAGCCTAGTTCCAGACTTCAGAATCACTCACTCTTACTTATTTAGAAATTCAAACCAGTCCACTGTTGTTCTCACTGACACTGGTGGCAGAAAAGGTACCTTAAAACGCCAGCACACCCCATACTTTTTCAAGTTGTATCCTGCACACTTGCACATATTGATGCTCTTTATTTTCAGTTCATCGGACAATACTCCCTTGCAAATGTGTCTTGAGTGTTGCTTCTGACTGTGTGACATGTTCTGTGTGTTCTGCTCACATCAATTGGCACAAATTAGACCGTGGGATAATCTGAGTTGCAGCTGATAAATGTTGGGTTTAAGGATGGAGGATAAGGATGGAGACATCATGTTCCAAGTTAGCTTATTAGGTAACAAGCTACATCCATTAGAAATAGAGACAGATAAATGGCCCCATTTAAAAAAACTATCAAGCTTGAGTTATATGGACATGGCTTCACTGGTTGCTGTAAGTTGAGTTGTAGCTTAACCTGAAATAACCTTAAAACTGCGCATTGCTTTGATTGTTGTGAAAAAAATTAACCTAGCTACTCCAATGAAGCTTGGAGAATAGCTGTAGTCAAATTAAATACTAACTGTGGCTACGACAAAACAGCTCCAGATAAACCATGTTGAACACATGCACAATTTATAGTTTATATTAAAGTCAATCATAGCATAAACAATGTATGATCTGGGCTATAGATCTGTTGTGATGGATTCAGCCATGAAGACTTTGGTAAAAAAAAAAACAAAAAAACTCTGTTTTCTGTCAATTTCCTGCAGGTACATTCGGTCTGAGCGTTCAGTCATCCTCATTAACTTCTGCCTTTCCATCATCTCCTCTAATGCCCTTATTCTCATCGGACAGACACAGACACGAAATAAAGTAAGGACCTATGTATCAGTTTATCATTATTAGCATTGACTTGATGACATATGCTCACAGAGATACAGTGTGCTTGCTTCATAAAGAATTATGTTGTTTCAGGTCTTATGCACCCTGATTGCTGCATTTCTTCATTTCTTCTTCCTGTCCTCGTTTTGCTGGGTTCTGACGGAGGCGTGGCAGTCGTACATGGCAGTGACAGGCCGCCTCAGGAATCGCATCATTCGCAAGCGTTTCCTGTGTCTCGGATGGGGTGGGCCTTCTGTATACTGTCCATCATCTCGTTCCATCTGGTCTTTCTCATTGCCCCCCCCCCCTTTTTAATGTCCATTTTTATTTTCCTCCTAGGTCTCCCTGCACTAGTGGTGGCGATCTCAGTGGGATTTACCAAGGCAAAGGGATATGGAACATCAAGCTAGTAAGCATTGTTTCACCACTGTATACACCCCTGCCTCTTTAAGAATTTATGCAGGAATATTACACATGGTTGGGGGTTTATATCTGCAGCATAATTAACTTCTCTCTTTCTCTGTCTCATTTATCTTTTACTATCCTCATTCTTTTCATGCATACATGCCTCTACCTTTCACCTCATTCTGTCCCTCTGTACCACCCTTCATGTTTCTTCCCCCTTCCCTGCCTCATTCCTCCATCATATTCACTTCTCTAATCATATCTCTCTACATCTGTATTTTCCTGCCTCTCAATTAATAGCTGCTGGCTGTCTCTGGAAGGAGGTCTCCTCTATGCATTTGTTGGACCTGCTGCAGCTGTTGTCTTGGTATTTCTTCCTTCCTCTTTCGTTTTTCTATGTTAGTTTTGCCTCTCAATCCTCTGTATCAATTTAATTGAAGATCAATAGCAAAAGTTCCCATCATTTAACAGTTTTTATACTGTCACTCTGCAGGGATTTATAATAGTAATAGTGTTAACAATCTTAGTAATTATATAAGTAGTAATCATGTTTACTGTGTTTTCATTAAAAAAAATAGCAAAATACATTATAATAAAAGTACAAGATTAAATAAAACACAATATTTAAATGGGAAAATTAAGTACAGACAGCTCTTTGTTCAAAATATTACAATAAAACAAGCTCTGAATACAGATTTTATCCATGAATGTAAGAACTGTTTGCTATTATGTTGTCTTATAATAATTCCTTCAAAATTATACAGCGGTTTATCTAAGAATAGTACACCACAGCAGTTCAAAGCCCTCCTTCCTTACTTTTTCTTTTACTGTTCTAAGCTTTTTAGCACCCACTCATGTAATCATTTCATGAAAATGTAAAAAACTAAGCAATAAATCTTTCTGACAGAATAATAAAACCTTCTAGAGGCTTTTCTTTAAGTTGATGATTTTATAACAGATCATGTAATAATTGTACATTCTTTCCTTGTGAATGGAGTGCACAATTTATGATACTGTTAGTGTCGCTTTATCCCACTGACCTCTGAACCTTATTTAATGCCTGTAAATGTTAACTCTGTGATTTTTAAAAAAATGAGTCTTACAACTAATGGCAATTGCTACTTTGATAAGGCAAAGATACATTATAAACTATTCAATTATAAACTCTGGTATTTCAGGGTTCATAGAGGGTTCATGCTGATTGATGGAAAAAAGTTTCAAAAAATGTGATTAAAATATTAGTCATTTTATGATATAATTGGTCAAGTCATTACATCATTGGATTTAAATACATTTTCAGTCAGATAAAGAGCAAATTTTATTATATTCCTTTTTTGTTGCTATGCCTCTTTTTTTCTTTCCTAACTTCTTTTCCTTGCATACATCTGCCCTTGCTTACTTCCGTCCCCGGTGTTTTCCTTTCTGTTTTTTTTTACCTCTCTCACACACTGTGTCTTCCTTTCCTTCCTGCCTTTTCTTTTTTTTACCTGCCCTTATCCCCCAGTTACTTTTTTTTATTTCCTGTCTCCTACTCTTTTTGTCTTTTTACTCATTTGCTTATTTTTGCTCCCTGCTTTATCTCCTCTTATCTTCTCAATCTATTTTCCTTACCATTAGTTACTACTTATGCTTTATTATTAAAGTATTTCTAGCATGTCATTTGCTTTTTGGTACCTGCTTAAAACTTTGGTACCTGCTTAAAACATGACCAAAATAACGTTAGATTAATGCCCATTGAGGCTAATAGGTGTATTGTAGATTACTCTTCATTTAAAAATGTCAGCAAAGAATACAGGATTTGAATTTGAAAAATAAAGTAAGCAGTTTGAGCACCCTGTAGATTTTAGCTAAAAATACAATCAGCCACAATTCAATCCCTATGTTATAACCATGGACACCATTAACTTATAGTTTTTTTAAAATATGTATTATGACACATTATGCTTATGCGTGGTCCATTTTGATAGTCAAAAACTGCATTTGATTTAGAATAACTGCCAAGTAACTGTAGCATAATATTGGTGCTTTACATTACATGTTTAATAATGTACTTCCAAGTTTTTCCAGTATAGAGGATAGTGGTCTCTGCTGAAATTTGGTTCTAGTTATCTATCTGATGTCCTCATTAGACCTAACTTCATAATTAGGGTTCTACTCTCTTACAGCTGCTGTTTAAACTAGAACATGAATAGTGATGCATCAACCATAAAAATCATAGAGACAAATGAATGCATGAATCGTCATCTCAGTGCCTGCAGTGTTGAACCTACATTTGAAGTACTGCAAATCCCAGACACAAACCCCGCAGTGACACAGTGCCCTCAATTCCCCATTCAAATCCATAGGGTATAGTTTCAGTGATTCACTTCCCAGTGCTTCTCTCCTACCTTCCCTCCTACAAATGGACAGCTTGTTTCTGAATGTTCTTGTACACAAGCTGTCCCACTAATAAAGAGCTCCAGTTGGCACTCATACTGGAGACCCAGGCTGTTCTGAACAGCATCAGAGTTGCTTGTACAAGAGATTTTCTTAGACTGTGAATCCTCAAAGCAGTAATATTGTAGGAATTACTACAGTCAAGGATACCCCTCCCCCCACATTTGATTTCACACTACTCATATTTTATGGATGAAAAAAATGTATTTATATCTTAGCAATCCATCCTTTCAGCTATTTTTAACTCTCATGATTCATTGGGTGCCTGATAGTTTTTGTCACTAACATTTGAGATGGTGCAGTCTATCTTTACTTACTGTAGACTCTGTAAATACTAAAGTGTGTGTGATAGCATTTATAAGCATGTTGCCATTATTATCTTGTCATGATTAACATCATTATCATCACCATCCATCCTTGTCATCATTAGAGTAGAGCTGCATGTTCTGAAGTAATTAAACTGTCTTTACTCTGCTTTAATCATGTGCCTCTTCTCTTTGGCAGGTTAACATGGTTATTGGGATTCTCGTTTTTAACAAACTGGTGTCCAAAGACGGCATTACTGATATGAAACTAAAGGAGAGGGCGGGGTATGCCTTATACCACACATCCATTATACACTGTGACCTATAACCAGCCTGAAGGCTCAGCTAGAGGGGGGTGTAGTACAATATTGGCTCTATGCCTGAAATTAGCCTCTGCCATCATTTCAGACATCAAACTGTCAAACTGGTTGAAGACAGCACTTTATTTTTAACACCAAGAGGATAAAGAAGACAAGATAAAAGAAAAAGATTGAAAGAAAAGCACTGAATTAAAAAAAAATGAGATTACAGACAAAAGAAATGTGTTTTCTCATTTTGCTAAAACTGTGGTCTATGCTTCAGAGCTCCATGGGGATAGAAGAATGTCAGAAATAACAAGGAATATGTGAGGATGGCTGTCTGGTTATTGGTCCTGCACAGACTGAGCAAAATGATGACTCATCTCATTGCTTTCTTTTAAGTTTCAAATGTGTTGCATTTTCCTCCAGCTGCTCTTTGTTTGCAGGTGTTGCTATTGATGTAAATTTCTGTAAATCCATCCGTGTCATTTTTCTCTTGTTTGGTTGTTTCTAGTAAAGGAAAGCAGGGCTTTATAAAAGCAAGAATCCATGAAGAAGATGCACAGATAATCATAATCTCATAATGTTGGTTTGTTTCTTGTAGCTTTTTTTCTAATAATTCTTCTGGAAAAATTGTACTCAATAAAGGAACCACTCAAATTACAGATTGTAATTTAGCAATCTACAGCATTACAATTGCTGGACAAACCACCAGTCAGAGCTGCACAAACAACACACAATTGCTACAAACCAAACTCTTCCTTATTTACCTTATTTCGCCCTGCTTCTATATGTCATGTTCAGTTCAAAATTAAGAGATACAGTTAACCCAACAAACCAGTTCACTGCTTAAGGTATGCAGATATCATTAGCCATTAAAAAAAGAAAACAGAAAAAAAACTTCAACATTTTGAAAGACACTTCAACTTGTTTTGATTTGGGTTGAAAGATTCAGTTGTGTAAAGGGCTGGGAGGTCCAGAATATGTTTACCATAGATAAACACAAATACCAAAAGCAAAAAAAAAATCAAAAAAACTGCTTACTGAGCTGTGTCAAAAGCCAAAATGATGAATGTCAAAAGGTCTTCACCTACTGTTTTTTTATGTACATCATGAACATATTATGTTCTGTTTTCTATATGCATTATTGCATACTTGAGCATGTGACACAGTTGTGTCCCATCTCTTAGTGTTGATGTTTACCAGTGCTACAGGCAGTAATGGTTGACATAAGTCAAATGATAGCATTCTAAGACATTCATATCAATGGCCACTGTATGTACGACTTTGATTATTGTAAATTTAAGGAAAATAATTATGGTAATTTATTGAGGTTTTATAGTACTTAAAATAGCAATTACATGTCAACCAACAATCACTGAGCTAAATAGCTGCATAGAATCCAAAAATATCCATCTTATGTGTGCGGTGGGGATCGACCCTAACTCTAGAATTACAATAAACATGTTTGTTTTTTTTTTTGCAAAAATACATAGTATTTCCAAAACTGATAAAAGGTCATATAGACATTAAATATTTGGCACATTGTCCTTTACAACAGGCGGCTTGAGCCTTAACATCTCATTGGGCCTTTTGGTATTAGCATTTCTATCAGAAAAGCCCTTGGTGAAACCACAGAGCACACATGCACCCTGCTTCCCTTTACCCCGCAGGCTGTTTTGTCTCCATTGGCATTGTTGGTGCATTCAAATGTTATTTTCTTTCTCTCTCTGAAAATGTTTGCTTTCTTCAATGATCTCTCTGTTCTACTGTACTTGTTTTTGCTGTCTGAAATGTCATGTTGCACAGAATCCCCTCTCTCTCACTCAGGGCTCTCCAATCAGGAACACATCAGTCTCAGAAGCCCCCTTCCATGTCATCAGTGATTGGGTAAAAAAATACCTGCCCATCCCACCCTCTTCTTAATGTATGGCTACCAGCCCTGCCCATCACCAAACCTGCTGAATCCTTTAGCAAGCGCCTCTGATTGGCTTACTTTTACTTCTTGCCTATTTACCTCACTATTTCACTATTGACCTTGCAATTTATGCTACTTCCTGATAGAAAGTAACACATTACTGCCTCAGGCTCTGACAAATTCTGAAGTGCTTTTAGATAAAATGTGACTGTTGCAACAGTAATGCATGCTAGTTGCAGTGCAATAATACTAATATTTTCTGTTTACTTAAATGATTAGTGTGGTCATGCCAGGATTGTGTCGACAGAGTGTACATTCTTCATCTGACTGAGGGATGTGAAACAGATTGTGATAGTAAGGACTGGTCAGATCTCTGCTTGAGTTCTCTCAGTTTTCCTTGCGTCTGAACATCTCCTCAGACACCTTGGTTTAATTAGTACAGTCATGTGTCACGACCAATGCTCACATAGATTTTTGTTCCACCATTGGATGAGTGGTGGAAACGAAAGTGAAATTGATCAGATCATTACAAAATGAGCTAATAGTTGAATTCCTGAACTGAAAATTTAGCACTTTGATTCAAGACATGAGCAGGGAAGTTCATTATTGACAATGAGTGCGTCCAAAGGGTGACTTAGTACTCAGAGGTCAAACTTTGCAAACTTAAACTTGTATCAGTGGAAGCAGTGACTGGTTTTACTGTAGTGGTCACAAATAGCTACTGTTGTCTGTTTCTGGTGTTCAGCTTGCGGCCCTTCATTTCATTTTACTTTTTCTATGGCTAGCACAGGGTTGACACGGCAACCTTCCCACTCAGGAGTGGATTCTGTGTTTAAAATGACTGAAGTTGTTAAGTGAAGTTGTTAAGTGGCTTTTGTTTAATTCTGAATCCTTATTTCTTAAACACTCAGGGCCCTATTCTGATGATCAGTGGCACGTGTGTTAGGGGTGGTTACTTCATTTTGCTAGTTAAACGGCAGATGATCTAGGCACAAACTAAGACACACAGCACAAAGCAGTTGTATTTAGATATTCAGTTAGTCGTAGGTGTGTTTAAGTCATGACATAAGCTAAACCAATCAGATTGCCATATGCCATTCCCTTGAAAGCTGGCTGCGTAAGGATCTGGCATGATACACTTTCTAAGGCAGAATTAGGTAACGTTGATGGTAGAGGTGAGTGGTTTTCATCTGAGTGTGTTTAAGATGCACTGTGCACACGTTGTGAACCTGTATGTTGGTGCACATTACTATCTGAATAATGCACCCTTTAAATAGCAGGAAAAACACTGCAACACTGCCTTTAGACCAGCTTTTATTTGGTCTATGGTGCAGATGCTCTCTGCTGGCTCAAGATAGCAGTGCTCCATCAGTCTTCCAGACCACACCTCATTTTAAGACCAACAAGCCTGTGGGCTCACAGAGCAGTTTTTTAAGTACACTTACTATTTAGAGACAATATTGCTCTGGGCATGAAAAAAACAACTGTGTCAGTCTGAAACTGGCAATGACACTTTGCTCCACTGTGTGCCACTTGGTGCCAAGCGTAAGATAGGGCCCTCAAAGTCTGCACAGCCTACTCATGTAAGAATTACTCCAGACCAAAACTGGTCCTAGCATTGCCTGAAATCTATTAAACCAGGAGCCAGAGGGCAGCCAAAGAAATCTCAAAGGTGAAATTTACATTTAAAGTCATTTTTGAACAAATTGGACAACAATTTACTATATTTGTTGAGACACACTGACAATCCGCACTTCAGTCCTGATGAATGGGATAAGAAAGCTACTAGTTGAACCTAGAGTTCAGATTATTTTGTCACACGTTTAAATCTAAGTTTTGCCCAATGTCAGCTGGGATCGGCTCTAGCCTTCTGTGATGTGCCGGGGTGTTACAGCACATCCAAAGTAGAAGAGACAGCTCAGTCTCTTTTGGATGCTGTTTACTTACTTCCCTCTCATTTTTTATAGCCATCCAGTTGCTGTTGAAATAGAATGACCAGTTGTGGGTACAACAATCCAAGCCATTTTACAAGACACGTGTAAATGAGAAAACGATCCCTGGTATCCAGGGTGTACCCAATCGCTCGCCCAATGTCAGCTGGGATTGGCTCTAGCCTTCTGTGACCCAGCAAAGGGTAAGCAGTTAGAGATAATAGATGGATGGATAGATGAATGGGTACCTCAAGGCAAACTGAGGACAATTCAAAAGCTTTTATGGTTCAGCTTTAATAGGGATGGCGTTTCACCTGGAATAAGGTAACAGAGGCTGTACCTGCTGGGGAATATGACAGATGAGCCGCTGGTGACTGGGTCTACTGCCACAGCCATGTCTGTCACTATTATCCAGAAACAACATGGGGTTTACCACCTGCAAAGCACCGCACACTGATAGGTCTTGGTTTCCACTGCCTACAGGCAATAGACGAGTGTATGCTCTGTGTTAAAGAGCACTGTGGCCTTTCATTCCTTTAACATTGTTGGAAAGTTAAGGAGACTCTCTGTAGAAGCAGTATGGTCCCCATTTGAACCTTAACCATGCAAATGGACATTTATAACAGTATTGTTGGGCACAGTGAGGATGTTTGTCAAATTAGCTTATCCTCAGTAAATAGTATCCCTGCTACATCACAGCACAACACAATACAATGTGACTAACTTATTTTATTTGTTCTGTCATCAACTCTGTATATAAGGACAGTGATTTTGTAAGATTCAACACTCACAGTGACCTTGGATCTAATCTTTTCTTCCTCTGCATGGAGCAGGGAATCACAGCCACTTTCAATCTTGTCATGGTCAGATTTAAAAAAGAAACATAAATGCAGACTCAGTATGCTGAGATTTCTAAAACCTTTTACCTTAATCTGACTGTTTTAAAACTAGGTTTTATTAGTTTGTCTGTAATTCTCTCTGTAGTCAACAAGAAAAAAAAAAAGGTTTGATGTTTTTGGTGACCATTATTCACCCACTTGCCTCTTCTGCATTCCTTTCTCAAGGTTCAAATGCAAAACATGTTTAATGAAGCTAATTAATTTGTGCAGCATCTGATTAAGAGTGCAGTAGCATCTGGGCCAGGCCGGTCAGCTCACACCTCTGAGACAGGCCTCAATGCAGAGTCTCCTTTCCCCCCAAAATTAGAGGATAATTCATTG
This sequence comes from Acanthurus tractus, assembly GCA_029783725.1. Taxonomy (NCBI): domain Eukaryota; kingdom Metazoa; phylum Chordata; class Actinopteri; order Acanthuriformes; family Acanthuridae; genus Acanthurus; species Acanthurus tractus. The sequence continues at coordinate 140,492 of JAQNCA010000031.1, forward strand.
CGTAAATTAAAACAGACAGGAGAGGAATAATCCCAGCCTTTACTGCGGTTTGTTTCCTCCTTCAAACTTCCTTAAATGGCTTGAACCATCAAGCCTGTGTATTTACAGGTTGCTGTAAGGGTGAATCAAACATGAAGAATTTGGATTAAAATTTTTGAGTTCTTCCAATGCCAGTATGTAGTTTGATGCAAAGCCTTTAAACATGTTGGAAAATGTACAAAATAATTTAATGCTTGACTGAATTAGTGGATTGTACCTGATCAATATGATGTTTGTCCACATTGGATACTTATTTATTTAGCGTCATGCATCTCACCCCATCCAACCATCCACCCACCTTTCCCCTCTTGATCCTTAAGTCCAGGGAAATGATGTTATATCTCAAAAAGTCTTGATTACTTTTTAATATCACTGCCTACGGCCCACATTTAGTGACTGTATTGCCCTTTTACTTGAAATTGAATTTCTTCCATTACATGACTTTTAATCCAGGTATCCAGGGGCTACAGAAATCGATTTCCTCAGCTCTTCAGCTTTAATTGTTGTTTAGCAGGAGGCCATATGGTAACAGACTGGTTTGTTATTACTTGTCAATATGTCTAGTGTTGTAGTCAGTCTCAGACAGTGGAGGGATATTCAGAGTTATCAATTGCATCTTGATGGCTAGGGGAATTTAGGGAGCTTTGGGTTTTAGACTGAAAATAAAGTAGTTTCTCAATTATCATACCTGGAAATCATCTGTTGCTTTCTTATTAAGTATTATCTGTTAGGAATATGGACAGTTAATGCTCTCTCTTTTGTTTAGTGAACACAAAAGCAAAAAAATCCACCTAAAAAAAGCTTTTGCTGAACATCATTTAATCCATTTTTCAGTTTTGTCCCATTTTTGTAAATAACTACACAGAGTCAGACAATGTGGCACCACAGTGATTCTAGCACTGTAGCCCTCATGGATGCTTCACCGATCTAGAAAATCAATAGTAAACATCAGGTTTTGGTGTTAGTCCCTTATATACACAACAATGTATTTACTTGAGAGTGACACTGAGGTGAAGAAAAAATAAAGCAATGAAATAAACCTTCAAGGTAAAAAAAGTGTCTGGGAATTAAAGTGAAGTCACTTACTGAACAAAGTTGAGAAGTTTTGGGAGCTACCAGTGTCGTCCAGAGGTATTTTTTCCCCCAAATGTGAAATGTGAGCCCTCAAATGAAAATATAATTTAATTACTTTTTCACTGTTCCAGCAAGACTTGCAGTTTTCACCCAGGTAATTCAGTGATACTGCAGTTTTGTGTTATGCATCCTGGTTTGAATTATCTTCACACACTTCCAGAAAAACCATGAAATCCGTAAGTTTGGTTTGATAAAAGCTTATGACATTTGATAACATGATTTTTGGACAGTTTTGATAAAGAGACGATGTGATCCAAATGTGGGAATCTAAGCACATTCAAGAGTGCTTTGTTATTACACTGCACTTTTGTAACTAAAGTCGTCCAAAAATAGACCAGAATTCAAAGGTAAAAAAAGATGAAATGATGAAAATAAGGTTTCTGTGAAGCAGGTTCTTTACTTTGTATTTAGTTAGTTTGTTAGCAGCACAAAGGAATATTGAGCTCAGGAAATGGATTTTTGATTTTTTTTTGGTCCCAAAAAATAGAAAATTTCCTAAGGACCCTTCTTCCCCAGTAGAGAGGCTAGAATTTAGTATTACTTAAGTCTATTTCTGTTTCTGTAGCCAAGGTTTGTTTTTGTTTTTTATGTTAATAAAACTGTATTCAGCTTAGTAATTACTAAGATCTGGGGGCAACATTTCTAAAAATAGATTCAATGAGACAAGAAGCAGGAGCAGTCAGATGGCCAGGCTGTCAACAAACCCCCTGGTAAGTGAAGCTTGTTAGGCAGACAAGATGAAGGCAAAGTGCAAACTGTCAGATTTCTGTCTGATTGTCCAGGCACTGCATTTCTTTCTCTGTTTGAACTATTTTTGGTGATGTCACCTCGTTGAGAGCAATAACTTTATGGAGGACAGGGTAATCACAACTGAAAGAATCAATAGTCAGAGGGAGAAAATAAGTCCTAATTCTTACAATCATAGTTTCGGCAGGTTTTTGTGCTCATTGGCTGTTATGTTTCACTTTTTGGATCACAGTTACCCATCTTCTATCTTGATGATTGTATAATAACTTAACATTGTATGTGCTGTATTATAAAATAACAAGGTAGATAAGACTAGATGATGAAAGGCAGACAGTTTATTAGTGACTTAATTGTTTGTCATAATTTTACATCTAATGTCAAGCAATGTACTGATGTTATGTCTTCTTTTATCACAAGTGAGGCAGGGTATTTCCTTGTGTATGCTCACTGTAATGCCTGATGGAGGAAGTTGCTTGCAGACGTGTGTATGTGGTTTCATTAGAGTGGAGGTTTGAAATGTGCCTGTGTGTAAACCTTTGTATTAGTGCCTGGCATTGCTCATAATAAGCAGTTAGCACAAACAGAGATGATTTGGGGTGTGGCACATCCAGCACGCCATCATCATCAGAGCAGCAGAGATGTAAATCCTCAGCAGGCAAATGAAATGCACAAAATTAGGCTTTTAGATGTAGGCTTTGGTATGACATGCAAATAAATGCTTGAGTGGGTGAAATATGAAGAAAGCAGAGAGGAGTCTCAGTTCCTTCAGGTCATCAAACCAGTCATTTATGCAGAGAATCCATCATGTGACATCAAGTGTAACATAAAATATCCACAAAGGGATATGTCTCAGCCTCACCTCCCCTGTCCCCAGAGTCACACACAGGTAAACCCAAACACACACACACACACACACACACACACACACACACACACACACACACACAACCTTCCGAGCTGAACTGTAGCCCTGAGAGAGAGATTGTGTGAGAACACTGTGACTCACTGTTTGCGTGACTGTTCGTGCGCACTCGTGCGCACACGCACATCAGTGCAAGTCTGTGTGTAGGTGCATTTGTATCTGTTTGTGTATGTTACAGCGTGTTAATTTGACTTTGCAGTCAGATGACAGTGCCACTGTACAATATGACGCTCAAATGTGCCAAGTGCGGAGTTATCTCTTCGGCTGACGTTTCCACCACAGCTACCAGTAACGCCATGTTAGTCCCGCTAATTATTTTTCCTTAACTCTTCTTACCTCTGTTCTCTCCTCTACTGTATGCCTCCCTTCTTCTCCTTCACTTGACTGGTTCTCTTTCCTCTTATCCCTCTGTCATTTTTCTTCTCCCTAGTACCTGACAGGGAGGATTTCACTCAGTAGAAAAGGCTCCTGAAGCTTATGTGCTGTTCCTGAAAACAAATTGTGTTAACCGTATACATGTAAACACTAATTATGCATATGTTACTGATGATTGAATGAGTGTGTGTTTGTTCCTTTGAAGAATATTGAAGTCACAAAGCTGATGAGAACAAATGTTCAGGGGACCATGGCCTTGTGTGCTGAGAGGATAGCATTACGCTTTTATTTTCTCAGTCTGTGTGTGTCTTCTTGTGATAAGTGACTGCTGAGATTTTTTATTTCAAATATTATCAGCCTGGGCCTTGATTTTTGATTTTTCACTGTTGTACTAGCAGAGTCTGATCCTTATTGTAGAGGTTCATTGAGAAGATAAATTCTATTGTTTCTCTGCGCTGAGATCCACACATGCACCCTCTAAATTGCTTCTCTAAGTGTAGAGTAGCTGTTTATAATCAAATTAACGTGTTTCTCTTTATAGTCTGTAATGTGAAATTTATGTTAAAATAGTTTTTTTAAAAATAAACAAATAAATACAACAATAATAACATTTTTTTTCCAGCTAGGCCAAAATTACTGGATTACCCAGTACATGTTATGACTCTTGTTATATGCATGTGTTTACATGTTTCACTGGTGTGTGATATCAGGTGAAAACAATGAAGTTATCAAATAAAAACCTGACAGCTCATTATAGCGCTAAAGCTGTGATAGAGTGCAATTTGGATTCGCTAAAATATCCCAAAAATGAACATAATTAGTTTGCCTTAGTTTTAATAGCATATCTAATTCAATGTAGGCGTTCGTGGGGGAGGAATGTGTTGGAGCCATTCTTTGGTTTAACTTAATGCTTTCTATCCCTAGTGGATTGTATCAAAGAACAGCAACACATAGAGGTCTACAGTCAAATTCGTTTGGTCATAAACATTGTGTACTGAAAACAAGGTCCAGACTGAAAACAACTTGAATTATCCTCTAGGTAGGATTAAGCCATTCAGTCCTTTTGAAGGCAGTGCTGATATGTTGTGCCAATTTTCAGCTACTTTAACTCTGACCAATTTCATGCTAAAACTACTGTTGAGTATGTCCTCTAGAGTGTTACTGTGGGCAGGGTGGAAAAGCCTTTGAAATAGGATTTACATAATAAGACACATCAAATTTCAAATGAGGTCAAGAAAAATAATGGCCAGCATCAACAAATCCATTCACTGTTGTGGTATAGCCCTCAGCATTTTGAAAAGCAGATGAGGAAAGTTGCTAAATATTATTAATTAATTTGTTGCTGTTACTTTGTGTGTAATGTTCTGTATGTTAGACTGTGTTTTACTTATTGACTTTTGATGGGACTACTGTAAGTTTTTACACTTGTAAGTTTCACAGTTTACCTTTTATGGGTAACTACCTTATTGAATGCAGGCTGGACAATGAGCTTTAAAAAAAAATGTGGTGCACTGATAGCTTTTGAACAAAACATTCTGATGGCATATTTTAAAATAATGAAAATTCCTCCCAAAAATGAAATCAAGTGGTTGGCTGCATTTTCTATACATAAAAAAACCAGATGTTTTGATAAAATGGATTTTTCCTGTCTTAGCTGTAGTATATTTATAGAGAGTGATTAACAATATTTGTTGTTTCCTTTGTTACATTTCTGTTAGTGCATAAGTGATTATGATTGTGTTACCACAGTGAATAGAAATGTCTTGCAGGAAAATCGTGCTCACCTTTCTTATCTATTAGTCACAGTTACATATTAAATGTTGGTATAAACATTCAGGAAATGGCTTATTAACACTTGAATGAGGTGCTAATGCAACAAAGGAGTCATACATCCTAAAATTGTGGTTGTCTCTTTTAAAGAGTACAACAGCAGAAGTAAATTTTGCTGTCAGACCAGCTACAACAGTGACATTTGTGTTAGAATATCAGTAGAATACATTATTACAGCAGAATTTGAGATAGTGATTTTGATTGCAGGAAAAAAAAGTCTTTATATTGAACAGGTATTTATTAGAGACAGGCCACTCCATTTAAATAGCCTTGTCCTGTATGTATGTTGTTAAAAAAACAAAAAAAACCCAAAAAAATCAACTCGAATTTAACAAGGTCAAAAGCACTTTTCCTTTCTGTTAAAAAAATGATGTTCTCATTCACAGTTTTGTGTTAGAGGTTAAGCTGCCATCAATGAATCTCAACACTACCTGTACTGATTTTAAACATTAAAAAACATTCTAGCAGCTCAAGAGCCATAATCCCTCTTTTAATGTTAAACACCTTCATGAAGTGTCATTGACAGCAGCTTAACACTAAAAGTGTATTACTGTTCAAAAGAACAACTCGCACTAGCAGACTGGTTTGTATAACATGAACAATGTTGTACCGATAGAAATGATGCTGTGGAAACATTTATCATACAAATTCAGCTAACTGCTGACACTTGTTTACAATGCATTGTTCTGTTGTTACTCTCTTGTTGCATTCACCGTATAGTTTTTCCTCCTTGGGAATATTCTCTGACTAAATAATTTTAGAAACTATCAAATAGATTTATAAAGATTTTCTGAACAAAAGACATTTAAATGATACACAGTTATTACTGTTCTTGTTTATTTCTGGCATGTTTATTAGAACAAATAGAGTGAGTCACAAAAAAAAACAGCAAAGTGGGAGCAAAAATATGGACAGCAGGACACTTCTCCAGACTCTCTCTTCCTCTCTCTCTCTGTCCTTCTCTGCCACTTCTGTTTGTCTTTGCATTCTGTTTCAGCCTCATTACACTCGTTTCCCCCCATTGCTCACCCTCGCTCCTTCCTCTCTTTCCTGTGGCACTAGATCCTCTATGATTTGACTGAGCCATCTTAAACATACATGCATGTAATATATGTGAATTATGAACATATATATCTGCAGATAATGGATGTATGTTTTTGTTTGTGATAGTTACATAATTATTTGTTTTGATGTTATGTATTTATGCATGGATAGAGTTGAAGGCCGCTAACACTATGCTAACAGCTTGGGAAGTTATAATAGGCATTTAAGAGATTGCCATGAGACTGTGTTAAGCATTAATTTTTTTTGATATTTTAAAGAAAAGAAATCCAGTTTATTGTTTGAATTTGTCTAGTATGAAGATCTGCCTTAGTCAAACTATCTAATAATCAAAGCTAATGACAAAGGTCTTGCAGCATAATCTCAGAAAACACTGTAGTTTTGCCGTTTGTGTCCTGTTGACTAGTGCTACCCCTGACTGCAGTTCCCCTCTCATCCTGCAGGGCGTCGCTGTGGAGCTCTTGTGTGGTTTTGCCCCTCCTGGCCCTCACGTGGATGTCAGCGGTCCTCGCCATTACTGACAGGCGCTCAGCACTCTTCCAGATACTCTTTGCTGTTTTTGATTCTCTGGAAGGTTTCGTTATTGTCATGGTCCACTGCATCCTTCGCAGAGAGGTACCTTAAATCACCTCTGACTTCATATACATACTGCATTATGGTTGTCTTAGAGTGAGGTAAAGCATTTACATCCACAAGGTTATTTATAGTGCTGAGAATTTCAGTTTAAGGTTCACTTTTTTCGTTTTGTGTTTTTGGCTTTGGTTTTGGGTTTGTGTTTTGTTTGGATTTGTTTTGTTTTGATTTCCAATAGAACT
>JAQNCA010000031.1:187232-202279 GCA_029783725.1 Acanthurus tractus
TCAACAAAGAGAGTAAGTAAACTATTTGTCCTGTCGCTGTTCTCTAGGTGCATGGAGCTTCATGGTAACTGGGAGGCTACTTTTAGACTGAACCCCTGAGAGTCATATGGTTGAATTTTCTTCCTCCACCCCATGCTATAGACAGGGATACTCCTGATTAGAGATAAACCACTAATGCAACTACACCTCAAATTATTCATTAATGTAACAAAATGTCAGACTTTGATGTAACTACAATTTTCTAGAACTTAAAATAATTAAAAGCTAACACTGGTGATTTGCAACACATTGATAACCCTGATATCAGTGTGCTGCAGATGACTGTACTGTATTGATTTTGAATCCCCTCCCCTAACCTGCGATCAAACCAGTGGTGTGTGTTTGGAGATCAATTACAACTGTGGCAGATCTCTCCCTCGGGGAATTTGTGGAGGTCAGTAGTGATGTGGGTGGTTGGTAGAGGAGATAATGGCTCAGTCCTCCAACCATGTTGTTTGAACATGTGTTTTGTTTGTGTGTTGTTTTTAAGTTACATTGTGGATAAGTGTGCTCGACAATGGAACTCTAAATTTGTCTAAACTAAGGAAAAAGTCACCATTCATGTCTCCTGATGTAATTATTCATGGCAAAAAGGAGTGACAGAAACTATCAAACTCATGGTAGCCTATTGCATGTTATTTCTAGTTCTACACAAGCACACAAACACTATGTTGGCCTTACAATTCTGTAAAAAGATGGTATGTGTAGATATATATATATATGTGTGTGTGTGTGTGTGTGTTTGAAAGACCTTATATGTTTCTATAGTGAACGTAGAGGAGATAAAAGACCACAATGTGTTTTTTATACCCAAAACATTTGACATTTGACCCCTAACCCTAACCCCTACTGTCACAACAACAACAATGTCCCTATGACACACAAGATTATTTTATCAATGTACCTACAATATTAGGTGGGCCATGCAAATTCAAAATGGATTGTTGACATAGTTTAACACTTTATCTAATAGTCCAAGTAACTAAAACAAACTTTACCCTGTAAAATGTCTTTAGGATGGGGTTACTACTCGTCTTTCCCCCACATTAAAAAGTTTTGAAGTGTGTAGCTGATTCCACAAATCTATTAATTTTGGCTTTCAAGAACAATTTTCTTTGATAAAAGCAGCTTCCATTCAAAAGAGGAAATGATAGCTTATTTACCTGTGCTCAGAAGTCAACTAAATATCAGTTTGGAAAAATTATAAGTAATCAAGCTAATAAATACCAACATTTTAATATCAATTGTTTGTAAATATTAAAGGATTTGGAGTTCTGCAGAGTAGAGGCTGGCAGCTTTCACTATTATGTTATATTATTTGGACCAGCAAATTATTCCGTTCACAAAAGCATTGAATTAACAGAACAAATAAATGCTACAGTAAATACATTTACAAGAGAATAAAGAAAGAATTAGAACAAGACTAAACTATCACAAAATCATAAAACTGGTAATTGGTCTTTTCCACACATATTGCAGTTTGTAGGTAACAAACTCAGTGCTAATGATTGTGTTGCATATATTTTTATGTGCTGGGGGCAACAAAACAGACACCCTGCACGCCTCACACCCCTAGATAATCAAGGAACAGAGAAAAGTGCATGTGCTTACTGCAGTTTAAATTTGAAAGATTTTTTGCCACTTTGCTGATCATATTCATGTTGACAAGGGGATAAACTCTTGATTTTAATCACATTGCTCTCCTCCTAGCATTTACTCCTAAAACCTTACGTATTTAGCCAAAACTGAACACTGCAGCCTCTGGGGCTCACTTCTCTGATTTCAGACCTTCAGTTTTGTTTGTGTACACCAGAGAATACTAATTTCATCTTGTGTTTTTGTGTTTGTTGGCGTATGTGTGAAAGAGAATGGTCCCTCAGTGAGTCCTTGTGTAGATAAAGGTGAAATTGAAGAAATGGAATAAATCTCTGCACAGACACAGTCAGACCCTGGCTTTAGATGCTAATGGTGCTCCATGAGCCATTGACCTCTCAGCGCCATCCAGAGAGCAACCACTCACCGTGAACTGCTGAATAATACATTGACAGTATGTGGAGTACAAAGCGGAGCATCTCTTCTTGGGAGAGCGTTCTTCAATGAATCACACATACTTGACAGTTTGTTGCATCTTTAAAAGTCAAACTGCTCAGCCTGTCTGTTTGCATCGCTCAAGTCTCTTAACAGAAACAGCCTTAACTAAAAATGCAAGCAGCTGCTGAATTGAAGTGTTAACTTCAGTGTTACCTCTGAGGAGGCTCTGAGTAGTAGAATGGGTCTGTGCTGGGACTTGGACATGAAGTGATCACAGAGATGGTTTTGGAATAATAAGGTGCTGTGAGGAGCAGTAACAGTTTTTGTTGTCAGGATCACAGAAGAGACACCTGTCTCAACCTTTCTTTTTTTCTTTGATTCTTTATATTTAAGCATATGTTTAAGCGTAGCCTTTCCAATTTCACCTGGAAGAAAAATGGCCAAATTTGGGTTTAAGGACCAGTCAAGCCATCCTTTTAAGAGAATATGATTCCTGAATTATCATTACAACAGGTAATTGTTTAGGGGGGGTAGAGTTTGGATTAATAGCAAGCAGCAACAAAAGCTTTTTAATGATTATATACTGCATCCTATTGAAAAGTTTCACAGTTTAATTTAGACAGGAAAATAAGTTGCCATGGACTAAATATCCACACCTGGTAGACCACGGTAACGGAAAAATCCCTCCACTATCAATTTTGACGTGTTAAGAACTGAGATTAATACCTCACAAACTAAAAAATGTTTTTTTGTTCTTTTTTTAGTGATGCAGAACAACAAAAACAATACAAGATGAGTGATAGACAAGACACAAAGGGACAAGTTGTGGGGAGTGGGGGGCAAGGAAGCCATTGAAAAAAAAAACCAAAACCAAACATATTCTAGAGGAGAATAACAAAAAATTGTAGCATCTAGAGTTGAATGTTTTTTTAAAAAAAACGTCTTTTGACTATCATAAGATACAGAATTTTATTGGGTGGTAATGCAGTGTCTGGATTTCTGCTATATGTCATCCTTTCCTTTAAAGAATCACACTGCTTTAGCTGAATTGTCTTTGCATCAACACATAGCTCTGTAAAGACAAGAATCACTCAAAGACTATGTGTTTGTCCTGTCTCTGTATTAGCTTGCCACTGGCAGGAAGCAGGTTTTCTAAATCCAGAATTTCTTCCTCTTGTCAGAGAAGTGTGTATATTAATGAAACTATTAATCATTGATGTTTTGAAGAGAAAGGCCATGACAGGCATTGTAAATTAAAAGTAGTAAATTATAATTATTACATGCATTTACAGAGAGCTTCAGCCATATTAAAGCAAGTATGTGTATGATTTTTTTTCTATAGTTTGCAATAATGGCTTTGAAAAGTCATTTTTAAATCCCACAAAATATTACAACGTGCACTGGAAACATATTGTAGTAGAACAGCATACCCTTGGCTGTCCAGCCCTCCCCTGTTTCTACAACTTTGGCTCCCTGCTGGCATTAGCATAGCCAGGGGAGAGAGCATATGTTTCATTTCTCTGGGGCTTTTCACCGGACGTCGCTTCCACTGATGCATCACTGCTAGGTTCATCAGTTTCACCACTTCTTTCATCTTCCATTGTTTCTAACAACCCAATCACAGCCCCTCCTCCTGCTTGTCTATGCAGTCTCCTCACACCATCCTCCCTCTGTCATCTGTGGCCTCCCCTTCCTCTATCCCACCTCCTTATATCTCAACTTGCCCCTTTTTTTTCCATATTTTTTTCTAGCAATCTGCCACTGCTAACATAACAAGCTTTGGTATGTCAACAAATATACCTACAAACATTACACGAAACTTGAATATATACATATAAAACATAAAACAGATCAAATATTTGATTTTTCTGTTTCCATAAGTAAGGCCCTTTGCATCCCTACAAATAACAAAATATCATATAACTTATACCAGTAGAAATACTAAGACATCTACTAAGACATGGATCTACAAATTCACCAAAATCAGTCAACTGATTACTTAGAGTCTGGCAAAAATTAAACATCAAGAGCTGCAAGGGACTGACAGTTGGATCAGCACAACAAAAAAATATCTCATAGGGTGTGTCTTGTAGTAGTGTGCGGCAGTAGATTATTGCTTTGTTCACAGTGCAGGCATGAGTGTCCCAAATCTGATTTTTTCCTCCCTTTGCAACTCAGATCTGATGTCTTAATTACAGTGTGAACAGCACACATTGCATGGAATCCGATCTTTTCGGTCCTAATTTGGACCACCTTTGTATGTGGTTCTTAATCCGTCGAGATCTGATTTTTAGAATGCGACTTCGGTCTGAACAACTGTGTGACTATCGGAATTGATGTAACTTTTACGTCAATCTAAATCGACATTGGTCACAACTCTGCACAGGTAGAGGGGTGGGAGTCACTTCAAAAAGACACACATGGAAGAGAGCTGTGATGAAAGTGGTCAATAGAGGTATGAGAGGTGTCAGGCAATGTAAGTATATGGGGTGACATGTCTGTGCAACTCTCACTTAAAGGGTCAGTTTGTTACCATTGTGTATATATCTCCCAGAAAACATTACTTGTACTGTTTTCCCTGACATAAACGTTGCATGAGCCTCTGTGACAAAGAAATGATGTATTCATTTCGCCCACTTGTTTAAATCTTAATGGTCAACACTGACCTATTACAACATATTTGAGTTTATGTTGGTTAGCTGAAACTGTTTTTTGTCAGCTTCGATTTAATGTAGCTGCTATTGTGATATTCCAATGTATAAGGCTGGTTGCTCCGACTTGGGTTAAGCCTGCTCCTTGATTGAAAACATTTTCTTGAGAGCTTTAGTGAAAAAGACTAATCAATGTCTGTGCAAACAACCCTTTTTTTTTTTTTAACAAAAAAAGGTCTCGAAAGAATCTCTAAAGAATCTAAAATAGTATGTTGGCAACCACAAATGATAAGCTATTGTCTAATCGATTACCTTATACCACTATAATATGATCTATTTGTTTGCCCAAGGTAGTACAACCACACTGTATACTGAGTCACTCCCACCTGCATGCTTTACATCTGTTGAAAGCTCATCATCCGGACCCAAAATTAAAAAAGACCCGTGGAGAGAGCTAAAGAGCCACCAAGTCCTCGAAGTCTTCGCTTAAAGACATAAAACATTTCCCCATTGTAGGACTAATAAAGGAATATCTTATCTTATCTTAACAAAGAAAACGTTGCCCTCAACACAGGCAACTCTAAGCTTAACTTGAGGATTCAAGTAGGACATATGCATGAGCTTTAAATGCTCTTGGAGTTCACAAATTTTCTTGTAAGGTCAAACTGCTCCTCATATCCCGCTTTCTACCAGGCACTGATCCAGTCTCCATCCCTCCATAACCCAACCCTGCTAACCAACCCCATCCATTTCACCTCTGTTTCAGCTTATTAAGGAGGTTACCAACCAGCCTCTACCCTTCTTGCAAGATCTGGTTAAACCTTTAATTCAGATTTGGCTAGGCCTTTCAGCCAGGGGTCAGTGTATTCAGTGTTCCATCAATCTACAGAGAATGAGGAAAACAAAATCAGAGCAGATTGTTTGTTCTATGTCACTGTTTTTAGTGTTACAGAGGGACACACTGTCTTGTACAATTTAAATTATTTAAAGGTTCAAATAATTCAACTTGTCTGTACCTCCAACTATATTACGTCTTTGTTGTTATTGCTATGTAGCATCACTAAATCTGCAAAAATCAGAACTGCCTTGTGTAAACAAAATAATGTCATTCTGAGCATTTTAGGAGGGGGGGGGCGACAACTTCTCAATAGAAAAAGCTCCCCCCGCTCTCTCTGGCAGTGCATAAATATGGGAATATTTAAAAACCCTGGCATCATGGACCCTTACAGGCTGTCGAGTGTAAATGTTTGTGAATCTGTTGAGGGAACATGTTTCATACTTTTACTCATGCAAACAATTATGAGAAGCAAAGTCAATCAACAATGAGTCTTTAAAGAACTATTGCATTGTGATACATTTTTATGTAACTTTTTAGGTTAACAGGTTAGGTTTCCATTACCATTGAGAAAGGTATAAAAAAAATCACAAGCACAGGGGGGAGCAGGTAGATTTAATGTTAGTTCCAAAATACCAATCAAGCCTTAGTGTGTGACAAAAATATTGTTGTCATCATAGTGCAGCATCACTTTTCCCATAGTTTTCAAATGGCTTGACTCATGGACCAGTGTGCCTTTGATAAAAGTGAAGAGGAGAAATTATTTCATGATAGATTTACCAAATTTGATGATCTGCAGCCCCTTGCAGAAGAGCCAAGAGTCACCCTTTGTGACCAAAGTAATCTTTTCAGCTAAAATAACTCCTGTCAATCCCTCTGCCATACTGTGGGAGCCCTCACCTCTTTCAGGAGCCATGAATGATCTCCCAGAGGTCATCTTCTGGAGCTAGCTTGATGGCGTTGCAGAGAAGTGTTGCGAACCTTGCAAATGATTTAGCAAAGGGACGACTGACATCTGAAGACAAAATCTGCAGACATTCAGAGATGGCTTTTCAGTAGCAATATACTTAACATTAATGTTTCCATGGGGGTGTGTGGGGGAGGGGTTCTGACCAACACACTTTGACTTTACCAGACGACTTTTTGCTGGAGAGAATAACTCGTCTGTGTACAACAAACAACAAAAAACAAACAAACAAACAAAAAAAACCAGCAGCGTATTGTTTCAGCTATGAAGCTGTCTTTTCAAATATTTTTGAATGCAGTCTGTCATTAAACTGCCCTTTAAATATAGAATTCTGTTGCTACTTTTTTGGATCCAGTCAGCTCAGTGATTAATTGAACAGCTTTGTTCAATGCAACATGGTAATTAGAGAATATTATTTGACATATACTGTCACAACAGCTTGTCAGACCATATTAAATGAGAACATCAGTCTATTTTTAACTGGATAGTAGACTGATGTTTCCAGGAGCAACATCAGCCATTCACTTCCACTGAAATAGTTAAAATAATTAAAATCATATAGAAAAATATTTCTCTCTGCTTCTCCCAAGTGCTTCTTATATTTCTTTGTGATTTTAGGTGATTATAGGGCATGTCATGTGACATTGCAATCCTTGTGTGTGTAAACAGATATATACAATTTCATAAGAATTACCCTTTCTCAAAGGCTTTGTCTTACACCCAGTCCCCTGGTTCTTTTGTCTCCTCAGTGATCTTAGTAGACCTGTTTGTGATTGCATTCTTGACCTGTTGAAAGATGAATGTGAATCTCAGAAAAGTGTGTATGATAGCTTTCCAGTTTTGATTGGCAAGCTTTGTAGGGCTCTCTAATGTATGGAACAGGTGAAGGTCACCCTGTAGAAGTGTCGCATGGTAAGCCTGACTTCTGATTCCCATCCATGCTGGTGGTAAGACATCTGACCATTTACACTCATACTCATTATCTGCCTGGATCTAAGCTTTTTCAGCCTTTAGGCTCCTTTTTGCCTTTTCTACCATTCCCTATGGTCAGGAATGGTTTAAAAATCCCAATCTTTCCTGATCTTAAACATGTATTAAGGATTTCTATAGTCCAGTTAATAAAATTGACCTTAACATCTGAACTGATAAAACTATAAAACCATAATCCGATAAACTGAACTGATAAATTTATGAAAAATCCTAAGCCTTGGTACCACCTCTCTACTGAAGAACTTAGCTGCTACTTTACTAGCATGTCCTGTTCACCATTACTTGTACATTAGTTTTGCCATTCACAATTTCAGTATTCAGATACAGTGATCACAATGCCTTCCTTTGCACCCCTGCACAATAGTACAAAGTGGTCAGATGGGCCTCATAATGTGAAAAGCCCATTTTCTTAGCATCCGCACACTTTTCTTATAGACTGCATTTTCTGCACTTGTGAGTCTAAATTTGTTTCTGGAGGTTCATGTGGCTGAGCTGTCACCTAAGCTGCCCTTTGTTCTAGCATAAGAGTATTTAGTACTACAAAAGGGTTTGGTCTTAGTCTGGTGCCTATAGAAGCATGTTAGAGTTATTGCATTTCGCTCTAGTTGGCTGCCGTTAACTGCATGGCTGCTAATAAGTTTTTGCTACAGCCCCTTCCCCTCCATATATTGCCAAAACATGTTAAATACAATAAGCATAAGCTGAATATTAACTATAAATCTATGTGTCCTGCATTCAGACTACACTGACATATCCCTGGCTTTCTGTCAAATGCAGCAAAAATAGTTCAGAGTAATTCATTGTACCAAGGGCAGGTGCATTCTGTTATTCTATCTTGATTGCTTGGAATGCTCTTTCTGCCTTCTCTGACCACAGCACTGTTGCTCACTTGCTACTCTGTCCTGCTGTTTTAACCCTTGCTGCTCTGTGATGTGCTGTTTTCAATGTAAAGTCCCATACTCACTGTCAGCTGTACCCTGTCATGTCCCAACAAGGAAAGAATCTGCTTCACTATCTGTGGTTTAGGTGCCTAGGTTATTGCTTGAAAAAGCAATGTACCTAACTTACCAACACAAGCCTGCTGACATACTCCACCTCCTGCTGAAAAAAACTGTAATTTCTTCTTGCTCACTTTACAGCCTTCTATGGCCATTGTCTTCAGCACTACTGTCAAGTCCTTATCAAACTGCTCTTTTGATTAACTACAGAGAAGCAGGTCACCCTTATATTAAATCAGTGTTCTGATCATATTTAGTTTCTGCAAGTCCTGTCTCAACAGCTGGTTAAATGTTAAAGGACTTTCACAACAGCTCAACTGACCATTTGCATACAAGTATATTTATTTATGTTTTATTTTATTTACTTTTTCTTTGCACCTACAGTCAGACAAGTGCTCAGAGTCTGAATGGAGGCTGAATGATAATGAACACAAATGACTGACTGTGAGCCACTGCTTACTGGGTGAACTTTGGATAACAGTGTGTGGATCTCGTACTGTACGCATTTTATCAACTACAAAATTCACAATTTTAAATCATGAACCAGCCTGTAGTCATTCAAATGTGTGTTTTTGTTTTTGTTTTTTTTGCTTTTTCTTTATCAGAAAGGTTGGTGAATTGCAAGTCCTGCTTTCAGCAGCCAGTCAGTTGTAGGTTTAATACTTTGGATTGACAGGATAGTGTCTGCCATATATTGATCTAGCACCTGGCCTTACCATGACTTTAACTACAGTAGTTTTGCTGATTACTATTCCTGTCTAGTGTTGTGACCACAAGCCATCAGGGATCTGCTGCAACAGATCTTGTTGCGTTGTGCCATGTGTAACCTAAATTTTTCTGTCATTTACAAATTAATCCCAACATTGTTAATAATCTGTGTCTTTCTGCTGTGACGGCCGAAAAGACACAGACGGCCGAAAAGACACACAGTAACTAACGCAACAGAAATAAAGAATGACACATGGCGCTCTTAGCCGCTGGCTGACAGGCTCCTTTGGCAAGAGGGCTGGGGCCTTAAGTAACCTGGGTCACTGGTCAGGTGCTCCAAGTTGACTTAATTTGGCTCCACCCAGCTCAAGTCCTGTAACAAAGAAACAACACACACTGAGGCAAGAGAGGCAGGCACTAGGGCCGTCACACTGCATCAAACTTCACTGTGCGATGAATTGTCATTGATCATTGATCATTGATCACATTGCTGGCTTCTAAAGTTGAGTCTGGACCTACAGTTTCCCAACAATGGTTCAATGATGAGTCTCTTGATAAAAGTCTGATTCACCTAATCAGTGTCTAGAGGCCTTTGATTGTTTCTTAACTTGACACAATGAGTGCTATCATTAATCCTTGGTTATCTGTAAGGTGCTCCGAAACTGCTTCGGATTTAAGCTAATGTTGTTGACCTTGGTTACAAAAGAAAAAGTCATGGTTTCAGTTGATAGGAAGGTGTGCAGAGGTTAAGCAGCACCAATTGATTTCAGCAAGAAATGGCATGTATGAGATACAAACAGATACAAACAGAAATATTTAATGAGCAATGATATCATATCATTTCAAAGCAATTGACTATTTTAAGGACATTTTGATTCATGCAGTCCATAGTATGCAGATATTTTATTATATTCTATTGTAGTTCTTAGTGTTACAGATTTGATCTATTATTATCTATGGTTTACTGTGCTTTTTATGATAAAGAAAAAAAACAAGATGCAGCTTAATAAAGACACTGTGCTAAAAATGGTAACACGTCAATAATGGGACATCAAAGAAAAAAAAGTCTCTCTCTCTGACTGTCTAAAAAACAAGATTAAGGAATTGTTTGACTTTCAAGTTGCAGAGCATGTGTAGATTTATAGAAAATTAGTGTAGATTTATGGGATTTTTTTTTAAAAGTGGCACCAGAAGTCAGAGAGCAGCAACCAGTCAATGGATCTAGTTTCACAATATTCACTAAAAATGCCATTTTACATTTATGAACTATGAAGGGATGCATTTAAGCAATGAACCTCACAACCAGCTATTATCCAAACACACATGCAGAACTCTTCTAATACTGTCCTGTTTTTTTTTTATTTCAGAAACACTGATCAGAAATCAAAAACACTTCATTTAATAAGCACAACTTAAACTAAAACTAGGCAGGGAAACATGGCACATGAATGTGTGAGTATGCAAGAATGCATGTGTGGATTCATTTCTATGTGAGCACATGCAGGGAAGCAGATGAGACCACGTAATGGCCAAGTCATGCGAGAGTTTAAGGTTGCGAATGGCTTAAACAAAGTGATGAGGAGTGAAGGATGTGCTTGAACAATTTTTACAAGATGGCTTTGTGTGTGCATGTGGGTGTGCTTGGGTGTGCATGCTTGTGTGTGTGTGTTAGTAGAGGACATTATGATAGGAAAGAAAGAGATAGGGAGGCATACCTGTGTGACAAAAGGAGATCCAAACAGCTGAAGAAACACACAGAAGCCATCTGTTTTATGACGGGGAAACATCAGCTCACTTTATCAGTTGGGGTCTGTTTTTTTCTTAAGCTAAAAAATTACAGTACAGCTTACTGGCTTTTAATGGTGGAAGAAAAGTATGACACAGCCAACACACAATAAATACACACATTAAATGCAACATGCTTAACACACTTAAAGAAAGCAATAACGCAGTACATCAAAAAGCAATACAAAGGACTCTGTGGTCAAGCTCCAACAACAATAGCAAGGATGACTAAAACCAATAGAAGGAGGATTTCTTACTCAGTTTATTTAATTTTCCACAGTGTTATTTCTTATGATTGAGGTTTGAACTGGACCTAAAAGCAGGCTCAGTGCCTATTGTGAAGTTGGGTTTATCATAATGCTAATCTGGGAAGATGAAGCTGAGGAAGGCAGAGGCCAGGTAGGTGGACAACAGGAGGCTTGCTGAGACTAATGATTGTAACGGTGTGGCAAATGGCATCAGCAGTTCTTGGCACAAGAGAACACAAGTAACAAACAGGCAACATGAGCAAGGGCCCAAAGGAAAAAAACATGAGGAATTAACTCAAGTGTGCTAAACACTGACTTGCCAAAGGAGTGATGAGTGCAACATGAATGCTGATGAGGTGATTGTAGACCAGGGATGAGAATTATGTTTCCTTGTGGGCCACAGGAGAAACTCAGAGTGTAAATGAAACAAATTCTGTCTGGCTGTAAACTCTTATTTTATAACTAGACTTTATTACAAGTCCCACCCACATTTCAAAAGCATTCCTTTAGACACTCCACTGCTTTTACAAATTAAAAGAGTCAGTACATCTGTCTATCCAGTCTGCACTGTTGTCAGAGTGCTTTCAGTCAGATTCAGTTTGCTTACTCTGAGAATATCCTCAAATCAATTAATTTTCATACCAAGTGAATTCATACCAATGTGCAGTTGCACAGAGAGCGCCTAACAATGACACACACTTTTCACAATGTTGGTATTTATCTAAATGTTGGTAAATAGTGCACCTGTTGCTTATGCCTTGCTTTAATTCACTTTTGTATGCATAAACAACAAAATATATACATATTTTTCTTTATGCTATAGCCACATAAAAGTATCAACAACATGTTAAAATGCACCAGAATACAAAAAATGACATCCACTCTGCAGACCTTTTTTTTTCCATGAGTTACTTTCCTGGGCATCACGGGGTATGTGTACTGTTTACTTAAAGGCTATTTAATTTAACATAATTGCCATTTACCATATTTCAGTATAATTTATTATTTTATCTTATAAGTTGATCACATCTTGTTTATTCGTAAAAACATATTAGTGCCCTCCAGCAACTGTTTTCTCTTAATTTTAATTATTTTAAATGCAATAACTTTTATTCTTTAAACATTTATTTTCCATACTTTTGAGTTTTGTGATCATCTTTGAAAAGCAATTTTATTAAAAATATTTTGTTATTTGTTACCTTTTGATTTTATTGTCATTTGTCATTTTCAGCAATTTAAAAATTTTCTTAATGTCTCCTTTTTGTTTTTTTTCTGTTCCCATGTAAAACACTGTGAGCTGCTTTGTGTCTGAATGATGCTAAAAAAATAACTTTTTCTTGCCTTTAGATTTTGTCGTGCTGCCTGAAAGGGAATGACGGACAGCCACAGACAGACGGTGACAGACAGCTGGACCATTTTCCTGCAGACCAGCTCTCTTTAAGTGTCTCAAGATCAACTAAGCCAACCTTTTACAGACAAACTAAACATGCCAAAAGCCTATTTCCAACAGGCTCTGGAAGCAAGAACTGTATGCAAAGAAACCTGTTAGCGCTCTAAAGATTAGTACCCAGCCAAGTTATGTCGTGTGAGGTGCCTGCAGTCAAGAGAGAAAAGGAAGAGATTGCAGACCAAATCTGAAAGAAAGAAAGAGACCTCAACAATACTTTTACGATTCATCATCCAGCACCATAAAAGTATAATTTGGAGATATTTCACCTTCGCCATCTGCTGAGAGAAAGATAGCATACCTGAGCTGAGGTTGCAACAAGAAATCGAAAAACAAAAACGCCTGAGTGTTTGAACCTCCAACTAGAGAAAGATACACAACAACTGCCCAAGACTATGTGGGACCAAGAACCTACTAAAAATCCAGAAGTGGTTCTCTACCTAAACTTCTGGACAGCCTCCTTCTTGTTATTTATCCGAGTCAGTTATTCATTTATTAATTACTCATTGCCACATGAGTACCACGTTGTACTCAATGCATTCAGCTGATTAATATCACATTCATTTGTTTATTAACTGCTATATTCAGTCATCTTTAAAATGTCATATCAAATCATAGTTTTACTCATTCCTTTATTTGCATACACAGCAGTTATTAGTTGTGTTTATGTGTGTGTTTGTGTGTGTCCTGTATCTTTGTTTAATAATCTTTTTGAACAGTTAATCATTTAATGAATTTTCATTAAGATAAACCTGCTCATGTACATTTGTGTGTATGATACATTGCATCCACTGTACACAAGTCAAGAACTCCATAGCAACCCTTAGATTTGTTCTATTTGATGAAGATTAAAGAAAAGCATGGTTGCCGTACTAACCTTTAAACCCCACTTGGGAGACAAATAAGAAAATGAATCTCACCTAAATCATCTTGGCTTATTTTTGTACTGTTCCATTGTGTTGTTTGTTAACCCCTTGATCATTGAGTTACATGTGAATCTAGTGATGCCCTACCGTCCTCTTGCCTTTCTCCAGCATCATGCCTATCCTATTTCTGTTTGTCATGTTTACCCAGCCCTGGAGTCAGTTTTTAAGACACTGTGAAAAGCAAAATTCCAAATAAACTGATCTTTTGAAGATCTGTTTCATATAGATCTGTACAGATTGTATATTTTGCAATGCAACCTTAGTCTGAATAGTCATATCAGAATTTAATTGACTTTTATGTCACAGTCTCTCCTAAACAAAGTGTCTAGACATAAGTCTTTTGTGTAGAGACCTGCTGACATATAGAAAAGTAACCCTTGGCATTTTGAAATTTTAGAATCTTTTTCTCTCAAGCCATTTACATCACAATCCCATAATAAAGCTGAACCTCACTTGTATCAAACACATACCGTTGTGCAAAAGAAGTGGTTATTCCTCCAAGAAAAAGTTATTAAAGATAGATCCTCCTCTAATCATGTTCGTCCATAAGGTTTCCACTGCATGCCATCTAATGTATAAAACTCTAGGTTTTGATTTCTTCTTTTTTTTAATTCATGACAGCAGTATACTTACTTTAGTTTCTATTATATAGTTTACACTGTTAGATTTTTAAAAAATGCAAACAGCCAAACAAACGATCACAACAATAAATCAGAACTGAGCTCAACTTTATTTTTTTTTATGTTTATTGTAAGTTTGAAGCCCACACGAGAAAAGTTAAAAAAGTTTGGACAGGGTCAACAAGAAACAAAAGAAGTTATTTAAAGCTCAAAAAACACATTTTGAACATTCCAAACAACACACAACAGGTAAGCTTTCACTGTGTTACGTCTCCTTAGGTGGATGTTTGGAAAGGAGACATTAACGCAACAATCAGAGGAGATGGAGTCAGCATGTGTGACAAAAGAACAAAATATTTTATTGTTACTTACTTCTACGGACAACAAAACCACAAGAGTGGAAGAGGAGGGTGAGACAAGGGGATTGTGCCAAATAAACTCGAAATTATACAATAAAATGAGTCCTAAACTAAATCTGACCTTGAAAACCAAAACTCAAACAAAACCTGGCTCTCTTATCTAAAAAAAGAGCTTAACCAAAAAGAAATGCAAGGTGGCACCAACCCTAAAGCCTAGTGTGTTTAACAGGGAAATCTACGTGAACATGTATAGGGTACCCCCAACTTACCTAGGTCTACACCCTCCCTCAACCAACCTAACTTTTACCAAACAAATTACTCTTTTTGATGCAGTACCCAGCACACAGACTAGCAGCTTCAACAGGCAGAGAGAGAGAGAGAGAGAGAGAGTGGTCAATGCAGGCAAAATCCTTTTATCCTGAAAGCTCTGGATGTGATTGGCT
>JAQNCA010000031.1:205246-221647 GCA_029783725.1 Acanthurus tractus
TGTAAACACTATATTAAAATGACTAATAGCAATGTTGGCTATCTGAATAGCAATGTGTAATGTAAGACAAGACCAACAGGATAAGACTTTAGATGAATAGATAAAAGCCATACAATGATAATTTTTAGGTTCATACATTATATAAGATGTCAACTGCACTAGGTTTATGTGACTTTTCTTTTTTTTCAAAACACTTTTTTTCTGATACTGTTCCTTGCTGCAGCACCATCTATCTGAAACACTTCATTTGAGCCCTTTTTATACACCCAGTCTACTCTGATTGGTTTTGACATCCAGCTAGTTGCATGTAATAAACATGAATATTACAATTTTATTGGTTTCCTAGTCCGTCAAAAACATGCTTTTCCATAGTTTGTTCAACAGAGCAGTACAAAAACCTCCTAAACAGGAACAAGAAGTCGATAAGAGGTCTAAAAGGACAACTAAATTGGATGTATAATAAAATTTAATCACAGTGTGTTACTTTATGGTAGCTTACTAGTTTGTCTCTTGACCAGAAATGATTGTATTAGCAAGGTTTTTAGAAAGTAGTGAGCTTGTACCTAGAAAAAAATAAGACTTGGTAATACTAAATGGAGGGCCAACTGAGCTAGGCTGCAAAGTAAACACACAATAAGCCACATGAGTAAATGAGTAAATATGTATAAAGCAAATCTGAAGTGGTGCTGTTAGTCATGCTGATAACATATGGAAATAAAGCCTTGACCTCTGACAAGACGTGTCAAGCATTCACCAGCAGTGACTTAGCTACTTTTGCCCGTACAAACTACCACACTATAGAAAACTTGAGAAAGCACAACATGGCCTTTAATGTAATATTAACATAAATTAAAATTATAACCTAAAAATTCTTTGAAACAACCTGAATTAGAGGTTCTAGCTCAGTTTTATCCTTTCATCCTTTCTTCTAAAATGCTAATGGCATCATTTGTGCTCTTTTTTTGTATATTCGTCATTAATCCCTGATAATCTAAGCTATCTGTTCATGCACAGCAAGAACCCTTTCAGAAATATTTGATGTTCCTCATAGTGCTGTCTTAATAAAAAATATCTTATAAACCTTTGCTTCTTAACACTGCAAAATGTATCATCAAAGTAGTGATTGCATTTTGTAGTTTTCCTGTGTTTTATTTGTTTGCAGCTTTGTAATGACTCTGACGTACGTTATTCAGTCGCAGTGGGCTGAGCTCCATCACTACCATATAAATAGGTATAAATAAAGAGCTTCAGGCGGATGGGAGGGTAATCTGTTCCTCTCTGTGTGCCACTTGCTATTTGTGGGGTGCAGATCAAATTTACAAAGGAGTATTTGCTGGAGATTGCAGTAAAAATCTCTGAGACCATCTGACTTTTAGCCCAAAGTCAATTTGACTCAGGCATCAGAGAAAAGCTGAGAGGGAAGCAATTAAAAGTTTTATCAAGCCTGTCACAGCATGTAATGGTACAGGCTGAAATGAGAGCCACTGAGTAGACTCCATCAGTTGAGAAGGGCAGTTCTTAGATTTTATTGGCTTAAGTTTGTTTGCCTTTTTACTGTAATGCAACAAAACACATCACTGCTATTTACTGCAACCTTGAATGTGACTTTACCAAAGCCTTCAAAACAGTTAAGGGAAAAAAGGAACTCTGTTCTTATAATCACAAGGCACACACAGAAATACAAACAAAATCAGTATGATTAGAATCAGGACAGCAGCATATCCAGGAATTTAGGAAGTCATTATTATAATCTGATATAAAAACAGTTGACTCTCAGGATTAATCGGTTAATTAATTTTTCATGAATTAACAAATGACTCTAAAACAATGTGATATATTTTGATACACGCCATGGATGGTGCAGTACTTAGCATATGTTTCTTTTTTTGTGTGATTTCACTTTTTAAAAAAAAAAAAACATGTTCAACATGCCACAAACTATTTAGAACTGCTTGTTTGTTCTAATGTGTTCAAATATACTACTTTATGGAACTGGCATCATTCTATCAGTTAATTTCACTGAGGGACAGGCTTATGTTACTGTGAACACCTGCATGGCATTGAACGCAATTCAGTTTTGCAATCTCCAGCAACGTAATGTAGTTGTGCATTGCGTTCAAGCTGCCATGTAGCTTCTGAAGCCAATCATGAACATTCTAAACGGTGCTTCTGATTTCCTCAGATGCGTCACAGAAACATCTCAGAATCGTCTCTCTGCTTTGCTTCACGGAGAATATGCAGCAAAACTATTCTTGATGTCAGGCTGCAGAGTGCAGATTGTACAAGACAGGAAGTCTGACACAGACATGGAATAAAAAATTTGATACATTTTAAAAAAGTACAGAAACCAATACAGTTTAACTATGTAAGCCATATCAGAAGCACAAAATACACATAAAAAGGACAAAAATCAAAACTATTTCAGCAAGACACCCAGCAAAATGCCTCATTCTGAAAAAAGCCAGAAAGCCTTAAACCTGTGTGAAGAGGGGTACCCAGTATTTCAGAGAGTTGGTATCCGTTATAGTCAAAGTCAGCAGAGTCAGTTACAGTTATCAAACATTCTTAACGTCTTCTTCCTTTACCCACATTTTAGAGAGAGAGAGAAAGAGAGATATTTCTATTTATTTCCTTATTTATTTATAAGGATGGTGCATATTAATGAACATTTTGATGTATATTTGAGATAGCCAGAGGGCTAAATTTTATCTTTGGTCCCTGGAAGGTCAAAGCAGGGGCCATTACAATAAATAGCAGAAACACACAGCCCATCACAGTTTAAGTACAGTCCACCAGAAAAGCATACAAAGGACAACAATACAACTTTAAAAATACAACAGAAAATATTACATAATACAATAGGAAATATTGGACAATATAAAGGCAATTATTACATTGCCCAGCAGGCAGTTGTCCTCTCATACACTCAAATATATACATACAAAGGAGCAGACACAATTAATTATTAAAAACTTGTTTTGTCTTAAGCCGTCATTGCAGCTGAAATTTTATTCCAAATCTTACTGCTGAAGCATCAAATATTCTTTTTTTAAGTTTTT
Source organism: Acanthurus tractus (assembly GCA_029783725.1). Classification (NCBI taxonomy): domain Eukaryota; kingdom Metazoa; phylum Chordata; class Actinopteri; order Acanthuriformes; family Acanthuridae; genus Acanthurus; species Acanthurus tractus. Next base: position 208,306 of record JAQNCA010000031.1, read on the forward strand.
TTTTTTTTTTTAAGATTTAATGATTTAACCCTTTTGTAAAAACTTAACAATATTTAGCATCTCTAAGTAGATTTCCTGAAACACACTGTTGTATAATGAGAGAATGGTATTTGTTCTACAGTTGTTCTCCCATCCGAAACATTTCCTGTCTCTGAATTCACCTTGTTTAGACGTGCGATGTAGCATCACTCACACTGATCGACCTTCCATCTAAAGGGTTCGGATCACAAACCAGTCCATCTGCTCAGATCAACAAAAGGTTGTGACCTTCAAAATGATATTTCACTGACTTTCATGCCTCTCTCGAAAATGATCTGCTTTTCACACGACCACAGCAGATCAGAAAGCTATCCAACCGCTATCACAACTGCTAGCACATTTTATTTCCTGGGCAGTGTTATATATGAAATGGCTTTAGTGGAGGGTCTGTAATTTCAGTGTGATAAGGTGCACAAACTGTGAATGTAATTGCTATTTTCCACTAAACTGCCATGCAAAACAACATCTGACAGATATAATCTAGTTTTTTATGAAACTACTTACCTGCGTCCTATACTGTACTCTGGTGTCAGGTGTGGCCCCTGAGGCTGTCAGTGCTGTGACAGGCTGTAAAGTGAAGTAATGAGTCTGTCTGCCTCCTGGTCAGTCTATGTGGCTACATCTCAGAGGAAAGATAATCTCACAGCCAGGCCTGCACACAGACAGAGGGATCAATGAGTTATACTGAATCAGTACCCAAGCCATATTTCCCCCTGAGAATGGATTACTAACAACAAGATTGTAACAGTAAAAATGCCATGCAGGTGATTTAGAAATCAATGTAAGATGCAATGGAAAGCAAGGACCAGATGCTTTGTTACAACCTAAAGAAAACTCATGTTTCTGACATGGTGGAAAAAATGCAGTAGTGCCGCACTGCTTCCTTTGTCAGGAACTGAAACCTGAAGTTAACTTAGTAAACCAGCAGTATTACAAGTGTGTTAAGATGGTACGTGTTTCAAATTTTGGAGGTAGAAGAATTGCTTATAAAGTTAACACAGAGACAGAAATGGGCATAAATCTCTGCGACACAAGTTGAGGTAAAAATTGCTTTGCAGTGGTATACACCTGAAATCTGGGTGGTTCAGGCAGGCAAAGTGTTTGAGCTCATAAGCTGTAAGCTGCAGTGAACCATGGTGATCGGGTGTCCACACTTAGTTTAGTATTGATGTGCTGCACCTAGGGGAGCCAGGTCATATAAGGGGGAGAATTTCAAAAACTTTGCTTTTTTGTAGCTGATGAAAATTTATCTTATAGGTCCAAGCCAATCCCTCCCTCTCATTTACAGTACAGATGTAAAAAACAAACCACTGACGACAGGGCAGGCAGATAGAAGTGTTCTGTTATGAAGGACAAACGATAAAACAATTTTTTTTTGTCCGATAGGTCTCTCAATAAAATGTAGAGTAAGTTCGTGTTACAAATGCTCAGCTACTGCCCTCTCGTGACATAGATAAAATCAAAACAGCAAAATACATTACAATAAGATAAAGATAAAAACACAGATTTGTGTGCAACACGAAGTGTTGCAAAAAACGTGCAAAGATGTGAAACAAAAACAAAATTTAAAAATTGAAGTTTCTAAGGCTTATGCTAGAGGATTTTAGCAAAGCCAGGTAGCAAATTGACTCTGATTTTCAGTGTTAAGAAGATGGATTACTCCTTACTCAGGTACTTTGTCATTTGATTTGTGATGCACACCCAATTGGCTTAGGAGCAGGTTATGTTAAAGATAAGAGATCAACAGGCGTAGAAGCGCTGCCTGTTCTATATGAAAATAGCATAACCATCCGTAGAGGAGCCTGTAAAACTTGGTTTGTGGAATGAGAGAGGGTCTTACAAGAGGGCATGAATGTTCACAGACCAACAACCACCTCTAGCCCTCCTTGACACACATTTCTAGGTATTTATGTATTTGGTTATAATCCCACAAAAGACATTGATCCCAACAATTAAACTCAACTCAACTACAATTGTTCTCATCATACTTATACACTGTGGAAGCTAAGCCTACTTACAGCTTTAAATTATGTTGTGTATATATATATGTATGTGTGTGTGTGTGTATGTATTTTTCTTGTCTGTTTGACATTGTTGGGGTTGCAGCTGATAGAATAAGGCTTAAATTGTTATACACAACCACACAAATACATCTAAGTAACACATTAATGTAATGAGACTTTAAGTAGCTAAAGCCTAATAGGGCCATGACAGTATTACTTTAAGAGAGCTAATTGGTGTAATGCAAGGGAAATGTTTGTCCCAGTCAATAGAAGAGAATTCTCTCCATACTGCTGAGAAATCTCATGTATAAATCTAGATCATATCAGATCATAGATCATATGTATAACTTATATTTTAATTTAGGGTCATGCTGCCTTATGTCTTCTCTTCTTTCTTTGTTGTAGACCTTTCTTCTTTAGACCTATCTCTTTTACAGTCCACACATGAAGTTACTTGAGTTGATGTCCACTAATAATGTTGTTGTGGGAGCATTTCGTTCATTATATTTATCCAATCTAAAAACAATATCTACAATTTTAAAGAGACACAACCTGAATCTAGTGTCTATATATATTATTTGTATTTTAAACCTTTTTTTATTTTCCTTGGTTTGAGTTTTATTCTTTATAATTACTTGTAACTATATGGATCCAATGTCCATAAAATGTTTGAATCAATGAAAGAGTGATGGGCTAAAGAAATATAATTACAGTCAGATTTACTTGAGTCCTAATTAGGAGCCGATGTGCTGTTAGGTGTAGAAGCAGTTAGCATGTGTGCTTGAATCATCATGTAACAGTACATAAGAGCCCTTTCAATTTCAGGCTTTCTCTCTCTTTTACTTCTGATGGCATTTTAATGATCCATTATTGTGATTCAATTCCATTGTTGAATTGGTTTTACCCATCTTCTTTTGTAATTAACTTCACATATCAGTCAGAAAACTGTCAGGTTTAAATATAACCCATCTTTACCCATATCCTGGTCAAATATAGAACAGAGAACATTCTTGGTTGGTTTGACCCAAGTGCTAAATTCATGCATTCAACACAGATAGATTTTTCTTTTTCTTTGTATTCAAACCAACTGAGCAAGGAAAGTTTACTCTGTCATTGGGTTAAAAAAAATACCTATACACTGGCCTTTTTCCCATTCCATTGCCTTGCAAACTATCTAATAAATAATAACAATAATATTAATAATAATAACCATACAAGAGGAACAAAAAGAGGTCACAAAAAATGTGCATTCAATGACGTTTATAAAAACAGGCATAAAAATATAAAAGCATAAAAACATTATAATTACAATTTAATTACAATTTTTGTATATAAATATACACACACATATATAAAGCTTTTATATATGTATATATAGCATTTCATTTTAACTAAATAATTAAACAAAAAGGAGTGTTGCACTTGGGGAGAGATTTCCTATAGTAGTTAAAAAGCAGGGTAAGAATCAGTGAGATGTGTTACTAGAGATGATCTAACAGAATGGGTCAGAGAGATACAAGGTTCTTGATTAGAAAGAGCCTTAAAGTTGAGAATTAGAATCTAAAAGTCAGTTGAGTAATTGATGGCTAGCCGTTGAAGTTTCTTGGGAACGGGGTGATTCGTTTTTGGAGGAAGAATTGGAAATGACATAGACCACGGAATTTGAAGCAGTTGTAGTTTGTGGAGTTTGTTGAGTCCCGATAGGATAGAGTGCAGGAATCAAGCATGAATGAGAATGGGGGTAGTGGGACAAGATGGAGGGAGACCAGAGAAATGGCTCAAGTGAATGTAAGTTGACAGGGTGATTTTATAGATGATATTGTAGGGCCATGAAATGTAGACCACTACACATACCTTGGGAGCCTCCTATCCTCCTAAGTTGGCATTGATGATAAAGACACCACTGCCTCAGTTGTGACAATTTTCTCAAGATTTAAAAAAAAAAAAAAGGTTTCTGACAACGGAAACCTTCAGGCCAGTACGTCTGCCCAGACCAAGACACTGATCAAAAACCAGATTACTGGAGGCACATCATTGGATGTGCCACTGAAAAATCCTCAAGTTCACTAGGAAAGATAAATGTATAAAAACCAGCATCTTAAACATGGGCAGTTTTAGCCCTCCTATAGGGATGCTGACACACTACTTACTTTCTTCCAATCAGCCCTAAAAATAATTATTACACTAGATTCAGGTTGTGTCTCTTTAAAACTGTAGATATTGGTTTTAGATGAATGAATTGCTCCCACAACAACATTACTAGTGAATATCAACTCAAGTAACTTCATCTCTCTCCCCTGCTCTTCTTTTAAGTGTGGACTGTAAAGGAGATAGGTCTCAAAGACGGTAGGTCTAAAACAAAGAAAGGAAGACGGAGGCAGCATGACCCTAAATTTAAAATATAAGCAATCAAGTTTCCCATACTGAGCTTCACTAAGAAGAGTGAACTAATGTCCCCTTTTTAATTTTAGTTAAGGTCATCACATTGTTTCATATTATGATAGAGCCTTGTAGTATATTTACTGTACAATTATGGACAGTAAATTGAGGCACTGGAACCATTTCTGTCTGTTAAGTTTTGTTGAAGATAGAGCTTTAATTTGTAGAAGCAGTTATGATATTGGCTATAATAAAATCCTTTTTTTTTTCAAAGACCCTAATCAATGAAATGTCTGTTTTTTTTTAAATAGAAATAAACAAATGTGCCTCACCAAAATAAATATACAGAATTATAAACCGGTATAATGGAAATTCTTCCCCATCTTCCTATCTCTAATGATAATGATAAATTAGATAAATAATCTGATAATTTGACAGTACAGACAGGGAGAAAAGAGGAAAAAGATGAAGAGAATAAAAGAGGAGAATGGAGTCAGCAAAGAGTGAGAAAAAGTTAGAGAGGGACAGAGAAAGAGTCCACAAGGCCATTATACCAATTCAGCAGCAGTTTTGCCCATATTCATTGCAACGGACTAAACAATGTTTTCACATTAGTCAGTGGTATATTGATATTACATAGTTTTTCTTACAGTCCCTTAATGTGACTATGAATACTTCTTGTATAGTCTTGGATTGTTTATCTATTATCAGGGTTACTGTTTCCAGTAGACACGCAATTGGAGAAATCTGACGATATGTGTATTGTATGATGCTTCTTTCACTGATTATTAATAAGGTCCCAATGTGGTTCAGAGACTGATACAACATTTGGTAAATAAATGTATTTATTTACTTTTTTGCTTTATTTACTCTTTATCATTTACTTTAGAGAGTTCTGTTTTGTTTTTCTGATTGAAAATCTGCCTCAGGTTCTTACACTGTATTTTCATGTTGAAATCAGTAATTGCTCATCCTGAAAAAAAAGTCACTTGCAATAATAGCCACCCATGTATTTAGGTTGCATCTCAAGATCTCTGTAATAAACCATCTGACGCATTTGGTTATGGAATTGTCCAACAATAATGGATAAGAGAAATCACATCAGTTTTTGGCTAGATCCCAGTATTATTGATTAAATATTATCTGTAATAGAGACCAATAGATGAATCAGTAGTAGTACAGATCGAAAAAAGATTACGTTGTATATCAGTACCCAGCATAATTTGTAGTGGTATGTTACAGCGGCATGCTTTGTTTTGCTCTGCAGGTTTTATAGTATGATATTTTCTTTCAGCTGAGAGTTATAAATTAGCGAATTACTGACAGTGGTTTTAACAGACGAATTTGGAACAGGTTGATTGTGTATGTTACCCAGTAAAAAAACAAGGCGTATGATATTAAAACCGTTTTTTCTTTTGCCAGTAGTACCAGCTCCTTAAAAAAGATCAAAATTGTTATCTTTGATTTTTCCTTTTACAACTCCTTCCAAAGAAAAATGGTTGTGCTAGTTTTGAACTTTCCCCTGAGCTCCAGTCAGAAGGCACACATTGCTTTTCAAATTGAGGCCTTGTAAATTTTGACATGTCGCTAAAGTTAATAAAGATGGAGAGAAAAAAGTTTTGCCTGTCATCAGAAAACTGATAAACTTCTGTTGGATCTGCTGCTCTTACAACCTTCAGACCCCAAAATAGGCCCTGTCAACTTCAATGATGACTCTAATGGAAAGCTAAGTGACAGCTGGCAGATTTATAACATCTGGAAACCTCAACAGGTCATAAATCCAATCTGAACTCCAGAAGTAGTATAGATACTTTTATATGAGAATCTCATAAAGAGATTCTCTTGTGTAAACTTTTAGTATGAGCTTTGATAATTTGGAGAACAGTGTCGTAAATTTAGACATTTAATTTGATATATTGATAAAATGACATACTGTATTCCCAAAGGTATTTTAAAGTAATCACCTGAAAATATCCTGTTTATCTGAGATTATTGGATATTTTGTGAAACTTGATTTGATACTTTAGTTTGGACTTTCCTCACTTCATTTGTTATTGATAAATTCCATGCAGTTAGACTTTTAGAGAGGGACAATGCCACTAAAACCATGACTGAGCAAGCAGCTGGGTTGACAGGACTGACACTTACCGACCAAACCTTACCAACCAAAAATGAATCAATGAATGTATGGTGTCAGACGGCTCTCAGCTAATTCCCCTCTTAAGTCAAATCGTTTAGAAAGCAAACATTTCCATATTTTGTCATTTTTTATTTCCACAATATATTTTCGCCTGCACAGGCAAACGCTCACGCACGCACGCACGCACGCACGCACGCACGCACGCACGCACGCACGCACGCACGCACGCACGCACGCACGCACGCATGCCTCCGTTTAGACCAGATTTTGGCTGGCGCATTTGACTTCAATACAGGTGTACGATGGGAAACGCCATTACACACCTCCATTCCGCCTTTATTCTCGCCTTCATTCTCAGACCTCCGCCCCTCCGTGCACAGACCTGGTGCAAGTGGATTTGCTATCTTACACCTGTGGCAAAAGTGATGTTTGCTCCGGGTGTAAGATAGCAATGACACCTGCGCCACTTGCGCACCGCGCCAGCTGTACAGTAGGGCCCATAGAGAGGAACAACCACTCACACTCACAATCAAACTTTCTGGAAATGAATCTGTGAGTCAGGAACTCTGTCGCAACCTTCAGGTTGATATAAGATAAATGCTCTGTTTTTCAGTTTATTAGTTTTGAAGGGTTGTGCCCTGAAGTGAGTTGAAAGCAAGTTGAATTGTGGCTTATTTTCTTGGGCTGATTGTTATAACTAAAGCAGATGAGAAAATATAAAGAGATATTCCTTTTTTCTTGAATTTCTACCAAAGATTTCTTGCTATATTTTAATTTTTTCTTTCAGCAGGAGACCAGCCACTCTGATCTGCTCTTCTGTGCTCCTCTGTATAACACATCTTAGGTCTTAATTGTGGCACTAAAATTCATATTGAATTATCTGGAGTAAAATACAGCAGAAAATAGACCTTTGATTTTCCTTCAGGGAATGGCATGATGCACAGTTTCCATGGTGCTGATGTCATTTTAATCACTGCGGCCTGCTCACATATTTGACTGTTACGAGCACCTAGCAGCTCTGAAATGGCTTCCTCTGGGATGGTTGAGACAGCAGCAGGACAACAGCAGGTTGCAGGTTAGTGTTCCTGGGTGGCTTGCTGCATGTGGGTGTATGAAGTGAGAAACCTCTTGTTTGAGCCAGGTGCAGTTACACACTCTCCAGAAACAGGGATCCAAAGGTTCATTGTAATAGTTTTGCATGTTTTCAGTCCATTTTCTACAAATGACTTACTGTGAGCTTTGTTTCAAAACCTGCCATATTTTTTCCCTTGCAAGCAGCTGTTGGTTTTCATTTGCTCTAATAAGGAAGAAAATAATATTAGAACTTAAGAAAAGTCAACAATTTTTGACTATGTATAGTATTTGATATCAACATGCATTTATGTAGAACATATACTGTATGTCCTGGTGTATATGGTTGCAGAGCTTATTGCATTAACAAACTGTAGGTCTTGATCTGATCTGGCCAGGTGCTACATTAGCCATTGCTTTTCTTCATCTTTAAATTTCAGCACTCCATGGAACCGCACATTATGTAATTTTCTTCTCTACAGCTGGTGGTCATGATTTGGTAAATTATTGCTTAAAGCTTAATAATCATATCAAAAACCAAACAAAAAATAAGCTGTGATATGAGGTATGTGTGATGGGGTGGTATGAATGATAAGAAGGTCACACTGGATAAAAGAGATCTGCTGGAGGTCAAAAGTTCTCAACCCGATTACACAATTTACTTTTAATATGTGAGTGCAGTCTGCTGTTTGTAGGTTATTTAAGTCTTCATTCAGGAGTGGGCTGTGTTTCTACAAAGTTAGTTCATTATTACTCATCTTCTACACCAGAGGAACAGATGTTCCGCCATACCATAACCTTTTCTGCTTTTAAAAAATTGTTTGGGGAAAGTGGTTGTACTTTGTGTAATAACTGAGGGAGAGTATCAGAAGGGCTGGTTTGTGGTCAGTGGCAGCAGGCTGGCTTATTGGGGTCAGTTTTACAGGTTACTATACTATATTGGAAGACATTCTCAGCAGAGTCCAGAGAGAGAGATAAATTACTTGACATTACAAGTATGAGTGTGTGTGTGTGTGTGTGTGTGAGAGAGACAAAGAGAGAGAGTGTGTGTTTATGTAGGTGGGCATTTTTCTGTTAACAGTTAATGTGTTTATAATGACAGTATTCTGCAGATAATGACAATTTCCACATGTTTGAGAAGAAATGCTCTTTAGAGGTGACCATTAATAATAGAATGTGTGTATGTGTGTCAAGTAATTAAGGAATGTTAAGCGACCCAGTACACACTGTAGAGATCAAAGTTGAGATCAAGTTTGCCATGTGCTTAAGTAATAATTACAGCAACAAAACCTATGATGAAAGTATAATGTTATTTTTCCCAAATTAAAATACATTTAGTTAAATCTAAAAATTGTAGTTATAATTTTGGAGATTAACCAACAGACTAATTGACTACTGCTTGATCTGCTGCACTTATTGACAGCATCTTGTATTTCACTCATGTTATCTGCAAGGGATGTAGATAACATGAAAGATAACAGTTAAGAAAAGTTAAGAAGAAAAAAACAAATTTCTAAACTAAATGCATCCAACATCTGATTGGACAAAAAAACAAAATGGACACCTAAGTGCTGAAAAAATAACAGGGACAAATACAAAAACATGGCAACATATTTATATATTTATTTATGAATGAAAGAAGAATACTGCTGATGGCGCACCATGCAACGGCAGTGTTGCTTGCATTTTTTCTCCTTCTTTGTACTTGTTTATTTCAACAAGGAAAAGGTAATAAAAAATGATGTTTTGGAGTGGTTCTCTTGATACTACCCATAGCATTTGACAACTGAAATGCTAAAATAACCATCCTAGTTTTGAAACATTAAGACTAAAATGGAGTTTAAAGCTGCTTAACCGTTGTACTGATTAAGTACCTTAATTTGACCCAGATAAAAATAATACCTCAGTTAAAAAGCACATAAATTTAGCTTCTTAATTACAAGGCTGGTCTGGCAGTTCCAAGAATACTAAGTAAGACAGAATAACACATAGTGGCCAGCCATTTTGACACAGAAAGTTTGAGAATGATAGCTGTATGAAATAAAGCAACAAACAAAGAGTGTGTGAGCCACTTTGCATGACAAATAAGCATTACCTTCTCAGCTGAGGGAGAACAGCACCTGTAACCATGGTAACTATACACATCAAAAATAATGACCAGGGTAACCTCTAGATGCTTGAAAGTGAAAACTGGCTGACAAATAGCAGACTGTGACTTCACTGAAGCTAATCAGTATGTCCTGTTTTTGTTTACAGGCTTGCTGAAAACTAATGATATAAATGACTAACACCGTATCAAAATCTAAATCAGGTGCTACAATTAATTGTTAATGCTCAGTTTTTCATCTTTGTCTTTGTCTACAGAAATATTAAAAGTAGTTTTGTGAACAAGAGGAAAGTGTTGTCAAAGCATTGTTTTACAACTCACTTAAAACACAAGTAAAATTTTAACACGTCCTTCTCCACCCTTGTGCCTGAGCAGATCCCTGCATTTCAGCTTATTTCGTGCATTTTTCCAGTTTAGATGATTGAGCTATTGAGAATCAGAATGATTTCTGATGAATAAAGCAGACAGTTGGATCGCTGGATTAGAGGCTATAACTCAGCTCTCATCCCTCTGTGCCCTTTTGGCTTCCTCAGAGGATCAGGCAGGCTGGGAGACTGCCCTTTGGAGGCTCTGTTTGAGGCAAATTGTCACAGGGATTGTCCACCTTTTCTATCAAATTATAGACCTTTTGTGCACATGCAGCTCTGCTCTCATTACCACAGCCCTGGGATCACACGCAATCTTTTAGATTCAATTAGTTCAGATGCGCAGCAAAATATCGAAGGGTGTTTTGCCCAAGCAAAGCCTCAAGGAAGCTTGAAAAGGTCATGCCTCTGACTTCCTGTCTGAGAGGTACAGGGAGGTAGATGGAAGAAAAAATGTCACGTTCACTGGGCTAAAATGGCACTTCATTCCCTGCACTACTTTACCACTGTGACCAAACTTTGTTTCCTTCTGAAAACATGCTGCCTCGAGCAACTTACTCTTTCAGTTTAATACCTAGAACAGTTGGCTTTTAATATCTCAAGTATATTGTTCGAAGTTTAGCACTATAATATATAATATTAGTATTCACATTTCAGCTCCAAGTCATTCCTCACTGCAGTGAAAAAGGCTGTCAGTGCTCCTGCTTTGGTGGGAAAACAAACCAGGAGCTGCTGTTCTGTTAAAACCCTCTCAGCATACAGCTATACAGTATATGGAACATACCCAGCTGTGCCATTGAAACTGGAGCCATTACTTTCTCCTGAAGAAAATGTTCCCTTTTGACAAGGCATTTAACATAGAAAGACTGCATTATGCATGCAAATCAGGCCGTCTTATTGAGGACGACCTTGGTGGACGACAGGTGTTGGAAGGGGAATAATTTGTCTCCTGTCACCTGCAGGTGACATAAAATCCCCAATTAAACTTTAAGATGTCTGAATTCATGTGAACCAAACAAAAACGTGTGTGGCATCAGTGATGTGGTAATCAATTTTATTGTGTTACAATAAAGAATTGAAGTGCCAGAAGAAGGAAACTTGAGAACACAAGTGTAAATATCCATGCAAAAATCAGTAATGTTAATGCTTTATAATAGCCTACTGTATACCACTAACTTTTAATAACAGGGTCAGGTTTGCTTCCAGATGTTTAGCAGTGGTGGATATCCCTGATGGCTGACAGCTAAAAAAAGCCTCAAGTAATATCTCACTATCACTACTATCCTATGAGTTTATGTGGCCATCTCAATACACCTGTCACAATCTGCGGTGATTTTGTTTTCATACATTTAAAAAAGAATTCGCTCATATAATTTGAAAATCTATGAATGGATCAAAGGACTCTACTGCTATGAATTGCCTTTCTTTGTTGTAGTTTCATTCTGTAATGTAACTATTATGTATCAATAGGCAAGTTTTGCTGCCTTCATTTAAAGCCACTATAAGTAAAAATAGAATGATGCTTGTAAGATGCTTGATTGGTTGAAAATACTACTAACCTTTTGGTGTAGTCAAATCAAAAAAATATGAGACTGGTCCTGTTGTGCACAAACTGAGTATTGTAAAGTAATGTGTGTGAGGCGGATGCAAGCAACCCTGGTAAGCATTCAAAATTTATTTTGCATTGTTCACCATAATTTCAACATGGACCTGAAACTTTGCAACAACTGTTGTTGTGGGAAGCAGGTCATGTGTTTCAAATGTGCTGTGAGAAAGCCACTGTCATGTTAGAGGGCCCATTTGCCATCATAGTTCAGGTTGTTTGTTTTCCCTAAGACACTTTAGAACATTACAGTAATACTCAGCATCAAATCCACAGTGCACAACCCTGCATGTATCAAAGGCAACTACCAAAGGCTACTTCTTGGGCACCCCTCAGGACTGCTGATACAATATTGAAATGCATGATTTAAAAAAAAAAAAAACTAAAAAACATGCAAATAATTTAAAAGGAAAAAAGTTTGGGACATTTAATACAAATCTAGAAACTAAAAAATAAGATGCACATGTGGTAGGGAGTAGCAATAGAGTGTAACACATATAGACAGGTTGTGCAGGACGCCTGTGTGTATATATATATATATATATATATATATATATATATATATATATATATGTAAACACCAAGTAGAAGCAGAATAAAAATAGTATTTTTTTGCCATTTTCATCCAAGTAAAGTGCCACAGTAATGAGGTTGAGAGCTCAAGAGTTCATAGGTGTTTGGCCTGGAGGATGAAGCTGTCCCTATGCCTGGTGGCACAGGAAAGGACGTTGCGATGCCAGCGTCAGGCAGGGCAGTTGTTGACTGGGGTACAACCTCTATACTTAGCATAAAGATCTAACTTTGTCCTGGGGTTGTGCTGAAAATTCTTTCACCTCCCTCTGTAATACTTTAGGAATGACGGCTGTGCAATTGCCATACCCAGCAATGAAGCAGCCATCAAACTCTTAACTGTGCATAGAAGATGTTGTACCTTGGAGTCCCTGCTGAACCTCCTCTGCCTGTGAGAGAAGATGAACTGCTGTCTAAATGTCTTTATCAAATTGTTGATGTGGTGACTTCAGGTCAGGTCCCCACTGATGTAGTCTCAGAGGAATGTGAAGCTTCTTATTCACTCCATCGTATTTCAATGATGGTGATAGAGACAAGTCCTACCCTGTGATGTGATGAGAGGGAGGCTGTTGGTCAGGGTTTAGTTCCTCTCTCTGTAGGTCATCTCATGACAGTGATCAGGCTGATGGCAGATATTTTAAAGGCAAAATGAGGCTTTGCTTTACTTACGGAAAGTATTAAGGCCTACCTGTATTTAGCAGCTCAGAAGATATCTCAGCCTGGGCAGTCCCATACTTAGGAAACATATCGGCATAGCAACTCAAATATATTTGGAAATACTTTGTGCTATAATCATAAGGGGCTGTCAAATCTATTTTTAGACACTTTTTACCAGAGAGTATTAACAGCCTCATACCACTCATCCTGTTTTCCCTGTTCTACGCATCCATAGAAAATGCAATTGAGTTTGTCAAGCTAGCTGGTAAAGGCGTTAAAAGAGGGGGAGGGTAAAGAGAGATAAAAACGGGGGAGAGAGCAAAGCAAAAAAGATAAAAGTATATGTTGAAATGGATGAAGCTATATGTAAGTGTTTTATAATAATGCTACTATTAATAATGCTAATAC
>JAQNCA010000031.1:242783-256966 GCA_029783725.1 Acanthurus tractus
TAGATAGATAGATAGATAGATAGATAGATAGATAGATAGATAGATAGATAGATAGATAGATAGATAGATAGATAGGTGGAGAGAGAGCAAGGCCAAAAGCTAAGATAACTCGATACTCGATAAGATAACTCGATACATTAAACTATTGTACTACTGTAAGCTGTAAATGTAAATGTTTTAATAATGATACTATTAATAATACTCATAACAATTTCAATAGTAATAATGATTGTAATAATAATAATAATAATAATAATAATAATAATAATAATAATAATAATAATAATCAATAAAAAATTATTGCTCTGAGTATCAAGCAGAGCCACAGCGGAAGGCACAGCTTGGGTCAGCAATCCTGGCGCAACCTCTGTCCATGGGTATCTGCGAGACAAGATAGCACAAAGACTCCGGGGAAGGTGGCAAGTTAGTAAAGACATGAATTGAGCATAGATATAGAACATATAGGGAGAAAGATTAAAGAGAGGAGCTTAGTGTGTCATGGAGTCCCCCAGCAGCCTAAGCCTATTAAGCAGCATAACAAGGGGCTGGTCCAAGGTGAGTCTGAGCCAGCCCTAACTATAAGCTTTATCAGAAAGGAAGGTTTTAAGCCTACTCTTAAATGTGGGGAGTGTGTCTGCTGCTCCTTCATTTGCCAGTGCCATTTCGCTCTTTTGTTTGTTTGTTTTGTGTTTATTTGCACAAGTAATGCAGATACACATATGTAATCAGGCGTTGTTTTTAAAAGGCTACATAATTTCCTATAACAGTTGGTCACTTTTGGGGGGCAAATTGGGCATTTGTTGGGTGTTATGTTAAGTAGTGGAAGAATACTCATTTATGTGTGTGATGGAGTCAAATACCATCATCCAGTGAATCATCCAGTACTACAGTATGGTCTACTGATGTCTTTATATCTTCTGGACATCAACTGGGTTTCATGATACTGAGGAAGGAGTTTTGGAAGCACACAAAGAGTTCACACAGTTTATCCAACCAATGAATTTGCCCCATGAAGTCCAAACTGTTTGCAAACATGCATGTCTTTCTTATTGAGTCATCTCTGAGAAAAGGTTCAAATAAACTGGAAAGTGCAACAATGCCAATGAACTGCAGTACCTTCCTGTCATATTCCGCCTCTGTTTCTCCTAGCTTTTCAATGTCATTCTCTACCTGCCCACCAGATACCCTCAGTCTTCTCCACCTGTTTCAGTCATCCTTCCCCTGCATCAGCCCTGCAGCATATATAACCATCCAATTTTCACTGTTTCCCTGCATGATTTGTCATTTATACAGAAATTTACTTCACTTCCTCCAAGTTAATCAACTAATTTCAGGGATCCTTCGGGATTACGGGAATTTGCTGCTAAATGTTGTTTATAAATGCTAAAGGTATTGGACATTTAAGTTTCTCTTTACAAATTATTGAAACATCTTTGTTCATACCTGTGTAAATTGTGTTAAAGCTTTCAGTATTTTCTATTGTCCTCAAGCCCACATTTTTCGTCACACTCTGTAGCTACACGAGTCCTTTACACAATTTCCCTATTGTTTACACCTCTTTATTGTAACTCCATGCACCAAAATAGAGCTCTTTGTCCATCAGTCTTATCTTATCACTAGCCTAGTGTGTAACAGTTGCCTTTGGCTGTGGTTCAAAGTGTCCTCGACTTCAATTCAGACAGAGCGAGCTCAGTGTATTTCAGTGTTTTGATGGCTCTCCAGGGTCAAGGCCCTTTTCTGCTCCTTTGTCTCTTCATCTTCAACCAGCAGTGGGTGGTATGACTCACGCTAAAACACATTCACTGTCATCAGCACTAGCTTTTTCTGTCCCTCTCAAAAAAAAAAGGGGGGGAAAAAAGCACAGACTCATACCTTTGGCTTACAAGGCCTCCAGCATCCTCTATTCAAATGCAAATAGATGATTTGTTTGAAGAATATTTTCAAAACAATATCACACTACAATTACTTTCAGAGAAGCTCATTAACCAAGTAGAATAATACACCCTAGAACAGAGTTCACAGCCTCCCACAGGAGCTTGTTTTGCATAACAGATCTCTGCTTGTCATTTACAGTATTTTTGTATTTCATATTATAAAGGTTATAGACAGGTTATCTCATCCATTATGACACTATTTAACAATTTACACTGCACATTTTTCTGGAAATGTATTTACTGATGTTATGTTATTGGACTTCAAATGGATATATTAGTTGTATCCAAATAAACTGACAAAGAATTATCATGAACCATTCAGTTCTCCTCAGCTTATAAGGCAAAGCATCTTTCAGCTCATTGTTTTGGCTTTATGGCCCATAAATATACTGGAGGTAGCACTTAATGGCCTTGCCCTCTTCATTGTGAAGGCACATTTTGAGATAAACAAACATTAGCAGCATATTTTACATACTGCACTACGCTATAATGAACAGTTATTAAAATAAAATGTCTCTAAGTCCAATGTTTTTATTTGCACATTTTGAAAATGGCAGCAACCAGCATCAAGTAGAGGGTTGGAGAAGTGGCAGAAGGCAAAAGGGATTATGCAACTGTAGGTGCACCTGGGTCAATATGAAATGGCAGAGTAGAGAGGAGAAAAGGAGGTGAGAGAGATGAAAAGAGAAGGATGGAAAGAGAGGCAGAGAGGAGAGGGAAAGGAAAAATCAATAAAGTCATCAAACATGAATTGCACGCTGAAATGACTTCTTAAGTCCCATCAGGAAAGCAACTGGGAGATGAAATGCAGTGTGGAACCTGGACACCGACTTCTATGCGTCCTTCAAAGGCTCTGAGTCAATCACTGAACTAACTTCTGTTCCATACTCGCAGCAAAGCACACTGCGGAGGACTCTGCTCTCGTATGAACAAACATTAATTCCAGTACTCTCAATGTTCTCTTCTTTTTTCTCTTCGTCTTTTGCATGTTTTCTCTTATACGTTGTTTCTAACTTTAAGTTTGGTGCTTAAGCTCTCTCCTGTAAAGCACTTTGATCAGTGAATGTTGTTTTAAAATGTAGCCTTAAAATAAACTTGATTTATTGTACGCATCTGAATTTCAACCCTAAACGTTTGCCATGGTTCGTCCGTAACAATTGTGAACCTTAAAGTAGTTTTTGATCTTGTCCTATATTCAAAATAAAAGAATAGCTAATAGTTTGCTATGTGTTTTCTTTGTTTGCTTTTCTTTGGAGTTTTAGATTTCTACAAAAGTTTATTCTGTTTCAAATATTTTTGCATTGTTTTCTTCTCTTTTACTTCTTTTTTTGGGGGGATCCTGATGGGAGGCCTGACAGGCCTGATTTTGCTGCATGACCTGATTCTGTCTCAAAAAAGGATTTATTCTGTATTCAACCTATTGACTCTGTTGGTCAGGTCACCTTTCCTCTAGAACAATGGGGTCAACATTTTTGGCTTGGGAAATGGGAAAACTAAGAGAGGAAAACTATGAATGAGCTGTGATGGAATTCAGGATCCACTGAGTATGAATTCTAATAACTGTGTCCATGACTTTCTGTCTGGTTTCATCATTAGATTAGTGTACAATATGTGTTACAGAAAGAAACGCTTCATCAGTTTGTACACTTTACAAGCAAACAGTAACTGAAAAAATACTTTGGAAATTTCCTTTGTTTTATTTCCCCACCTGTGTCACAGATGAAAAAATAATTGAATAAGTGACATCCAAGTTCAACATCCAAGCTGTTTAACGCAGGAGAGTTTTTTTTGTCTTATACTACTTTTAGTGCACATGAGGACACACAACATAATTATGGATACCAACAGGGAAAATAGACGGTCATATATCTAAGTAAGTTACAAATAATAAAAATATCATAATTAATAATAATAGCACTAGCAGCATCACAGTGAGATAAAATGGTATACAATGTGGTCTCTGAGGTTCATCTGTTGGAAATAATGGTTAAGTCAGAGTAATGAGTTGTTTTTAGGAGGAATGGCAAATTTATATCAGGACAGAATATGATCTAGAGCTCAACTGGAGGCAGAAGCATTGACTTTTACTGGCAATTGGTGGTGTTTGTTAGCATTGCATGTTCTTTTGTTTCGTCATGAAGAAGTGAGAGGACATGGCTCAGTAAATCGATTCAAGTACATGCAGCTATGATACAGATATGGTTATGGAGTTGGAGAGTGTTAGGGGTCTACAGCTGATGAAGAGGGCCCAGTTATGATTTAACAGGGCGACTTGATGGTTTGATATTGCCAGTTTTTCAGTGTCGTATGTTCAGATAATAGGATGAGCCATTTTGACAGTGAGAGATGGTGTCTGTTTTATCGGTTGAGTATAACAGTTGTTTTTATGGTTGCTATGGCCAGTTACCAGAGTCAGTTGTTAATGGCTAAGTGGTAGGTCAGCTAAGGGTCTCCTAACTAGCATGTAGTTGGGCAGATTGGAATACTGTGACACAGAGTGAAGGGTAGTTTGAGTATGACATTGGTCCAGAAAGACTGACTGGGGAGGAAGAGCCAGGTGGCTTGCTGATAGTCGTATGTGGTGATGGTGTATATTTTTTTCAAATGTCATTATCTACCAGTTCCATTTTATGTGTTTTGTATTTGCTGGAGTCTACCCCGTGCTGGAATTTTTAATGAAATGATTTGTAACAATGAGTTGTATTTTGCTGTGAGGTAAATTGAAAATGGGTATTTGTTTCCCAGTTTTAGCGATAACGACAAGATCCTCCAAGTAATATACTGGCAGGCAAAGTTTGTTTTCTGTTCTTTGAAGAAGTTTTTATATGTGTTTCTCAAGGGTTTTTGGCAAGTTGTTGAGGTTGATTAATCAATAGAGGTGATAGAGGGGTGTTGTTGGATGGGCTGATTTTACCTTGTGACAGTATTTCATCTGGGATATCTGCAAGAGACTGCCGCCGCTGAGATCAAACCTTCGTTTTTGTAGATTTCCAACAACAACAATGATCAATCTTTAATAGATTAACATGATAAAGTTAATGTTACAATGCAAAATGTTAAAACTTTAGAATGATTTACAAAAAATATGTATCATGACAGATATCCATTGTTTGTTTATTTATTCTTACTGGTACTGTGTTGGATGGAGAGTGAAGTGTCCTCAGCATATCTGTGGCTGGGTTACAGTTAATAGGGTTACCCCCTTAATGCAATAAAATACTCAGTGCATACCCATACCTAAAACAGTTCTCAAACAGTTCTCACAGTTCTCAAGAGTTTGTACTTGATGCTTTGACTGCATGATAAATTGTAGAAAGTCAAAATATGCTTCACATATCTATGCAATCCAATTTCTAAATCACTCTCTCATTTTCCCCCTTGTGCATTAATGTCACATTAAATGTCGACTCATTTGCTTTGGAACAATGTCAGTTGCTATGGCAATGAAAGTCCTCTCATTTGTCAATTACTTTTATTATTTTTGTCTTTCTTTAAAAAAACACTGAAAGAAGAGACTTGATTATTTCTTTTTGCAAGAGTCACAAGATTTCTGTGTTACGAGACACTTTTAAATTGGGAGATACTGTAACTTGCCAGCTTCCCTCCTCAAAGCCCCAAAGGCTTGTGTTCTTGACCAAGAACTGTAAGTGCAGTATTGTTCACAAAGAATGAGATGGTAGTTTTTTGTCTTTTTTTGTTATTCTGAAGCTGCACTGTGGAGTGGATCAGATTAAGGTTTCTGAGGAAAGTGAAGGACAAACACGCTAACAGATTTTTTTCATGTATGTTAGTTGTTTGAAGAAGACACATGTATAGCCTTTTATTTACGTTAACTGCTTTCTGTCACTCCTCGCTCATTCTGTCATTTTCTTTCCTTCCTCTCCATTACGTTTTAGACTGTCCGTAGTTCCACTTTCTGTTTAGTGTTTCTCTTTGAGTGTCCAGAGGGCCATGTGTTTGCTGGAAGGCCAAAGTCATCATTCCTGTTGGAACTGGGTCCATGCCTTTGGGGTTGAGGGGCTTGTGCTGATGATGGGCTGGTGGATACTGCTTCACACAAGTACTGAATACTGACAGGAATGGGCCGTTCAAGGGTTCACACTCCAAATGAGGTCACAGCACCTCAGCCATTCAGCATTCAGACAGCCCTGCTCTCATTCTTATTCAGCCCGCAGCTTTCAGTACAGGCTGCCATTGTTGACCAGCCTAATAGCTTTCTCACAGAGCTTAGGATACATATTTGATGTGTCAATAAAAACACTTTGCATTGCCAAACGAGCTGAGCCTAAATGTGAACAGGCAAGTAATGCATTGCATTGTATTTTGCTGCTGCAGTACGTGGCACCTTGTTCCCTCATTACATACCTAAGTTGAAAATTATATTGTAAGTCACATGAAGGAGGTTCACAACTATTTCACTCCATTTAAATGATATTAATTGCTTCTATGTTACAGCAAATGAACAACATGCTTATAATTTCACCCTCTTTCAAAGGCAAACAAGATGGTGAGATCATATGTGCTGTAGACATTTTGACAAGTTGACATTTTGACTTTAGGTGACACTGGAAGAAAGCTCATGCTATTTTGTGCAGATGTCCATGCTTTCTTAAGGATGAATGTAAATGGGTCCAGTGACCTACAAGCCACTAGCAAGTTTCGGTTTCATAAAAACACTGTGAAATATCTCAAAATTGACTTGGATGTATTTGCAAATTATTTTGTACATTCATAGATGAATTCTATCGACTTTGTTGATGACTGAGCGCCACCATAAGGTCAAAATCCCCAATTGTCCATTATTTTGATATAAGACGAAATTTCTTAAAAGCTAATGACAGTCTTAATAGCCTTATCTCTACTCTATATTTTAATAATTAGCAAGTTACAGAATCAAAATTAGATCATGATATATTACATTGTTTATATGCTATGTTTACTCAACATCTTAGTCTTGGTATCCAATAATTTGTCGGTGAGATGGAAGAAAATATATATCTATTACAAGCTGGGTTTTATTCTTGTTTTTTTGTTCATCATCTCTTTTGGTTATAATAACTTTGTCTTTATTTAATATTTGCTGACATTTGAACAATGAAGTCCAACGGGACAGAAAGAACGAATGGTCGAAAACCAGATTCTGTAAACCACTTTATTTAGAGGTAAAAGTGGGTGTGATGTTTAAGTGTTTCAGTTTGTCTGGGTAATAGTTCTGCCTTTGTTTTCTGTTTTGAAAAATCTAATCTAATCCACTGACTGCTTTTGTTTCTCTGTCTGGAGGACTTATGTATTTACTATATTTTTTGTTACTCCCTACCCACCTCTTAGCAGTTAACTTGGTAGGTACAAACTGATAATTATTGATGAAAAATTTTAGCCTAAAATACAAATATAAGTTGTAGTGAAATGACAGTACCATTGTTGCTGTTCTATGTAAAGTAGGCAAAGTGATGGTGGGAAAAACATTAAGGGAATAAAGAAGTAATCTCCTTTATAAAAACAAACAAAGGTCATGTCAGGTCAAACCTATGAAAGGCCTGACTGAATGTGGGAAACATATCAGCTGTATTTACTGCTTGTGCCCTACATGGAAAAGCCTTCCCACGAACACAAATCCTTTTTTTTAAGATTTTGGAGCCCTAAAAAGAAGCTGTTGGGGCAGGAGATGAATAAACAGGAAAAAACAGGAAGACAAAAAATGTCTTTTGCTCTCACAAACATAACAGTATCCAGATAAACAAGCAGGCATGCAGGTACAAATAAAAACATATACCATCTGTTACTTAAAGTACTTCTCATGCATTCATGCAATGTCTTTCTTGGTTATAAAAACAAGCAATTTTCAAGTAAAACTGGAGGAAAGTAAACTTAGACACTTGTGTGATTTGATGAGAAAAGTGGTTTTGGGTGAAAGAA
This sequence comes from Acanthurus tractus, assembly GCA_029783725.1. Classification (NCBI taxonomy): domain Eukaryota; kingdom Metazoa; phylum Chordata; class Actinopteri; order Acanthuriformes; family Acanthuridae; genus Acanthurus; species Acanthurus tractus. The sequence goes on from JAQNCA010000031.1 coordinate 250,634, forward strand.
AGCTTTACTAATGACCATAGGCTAAATGCAACTGAGGCCAGTAAAGGGTGTTGAATTAATTGGAAGTAGTCCTTTACAAACAAGGAGGAGGGGCATGTACAAAGCATGGTGACAGACTCACAATAATGTGAGAGTGACAAGTTCAAGAGGCAGGAAGGCCTGGTTTACGGGTATGCTGGTTTGTATGAGAAAGAGAATAGATACAATGCTGTCAGCTAATGAAGGAGAGGAAGAGGAAGGAAGAGGAGTTTGTGTTTCACTTTGTAAATACTCCAAGAATAAGGTCAGAATGTACCAAATGTGATTGAGAAGATGTAAACAAGTAAGTGACAGGGTCAAAATGGTTCGCTGGCAAAGTATATATCCAGATAAAATTGAGCGAGATCATCAAATGCACTGTAATATAATGGCTAATAGAAGAAGCTCAGAGGAGCTAAATAGATTTAGCCCAAACCCAGCAGAGCAAGCATATTTTCTACAGCTCTCACCAGAAGCAAGTGAGGCTTTTTACAGCTGTTTTTATCAGGGATTTTACGCTTACAAAATGGCCAGCTCAGCAAATGATAGAGATGGGAGACAGGGACAAAAGAAAAGTGAAGAGAAAAATAACATTGGAAAAGCTGACTGAGAATGGCACAGTAGCTTGACTGGTAGAACCATGCAGATGGATGTGAAGATAAGTAAAGATTAAGAAAATGTATGTTGTACATTTCTGACTCTTATATTTAGCTACTGTTTTATTTTCTATTCTTGAGAGCATGTTCAAGTGTGTGGTATATGTGTGTGTGTGTGTGTGTGTGTGTGTGTGTGTGTATGCTTGTGCATGTATGTCACACCACACACACACATATATATACATATATATATATATAACCTTGTTATGGTAAAAGAAGGATGGCAAATTACTCACGGTTAAGGTATGGCTCAGGTATACAACCAAAACACTTTTAATTTTCAATAATGGTAGCCATGATCTTAAACTCTTTTAAAGTTCATCTTAGAGTTAAAATATGAGGTTCATTTGCAGCAAACCACAAACTGTTCCACCACACGGGGATCCATGTCCTTTCCTCCCAGCTCCCTATATTCATATCATTGTGACATAATTATGTTTAGAATGCCACAGCAAACAGTCAACAAGGTTAGAAAACTAGTACAAGCAAAGCTGAATTTATAATCCTGGCTTTGAGATGGCTGCTCTTCATGAAATAAACCCTTTTGAGTGAATTTACTTTTTTGATATTGCAGTTGGAATCAGCTTTAACTACATGTTATTTCTCTCTTGAGCCAAATGTAACATTTTCTGCCTCACTAGGGGTTAGAATCAAAGACTCGTGAACCCGTGAATGTAACTGGTTGGACAGTTTAGTTTTCAGGTTTATCAGTCTGAAATTGTGTAGATGAAAGTGATGCTGACAAGACTAAAGTTTTTTGTTTCATGAACAATATATTCTATGTTCACCATGAGACTTTGCAGTAACTAATGTATGTTTGAAAAGCCAAGAAATGCAGCAAAAAAAGGTCAGATTTTTCCTTAGTTATCTGGAGAGCACAAGTTAATGATCATGTTATCTTGGCTTAACAAAGAAGTTTTGTGTGATAATGGGGTCATTTGTTATCTCAGAAATGCAAAAGGTTTGTGGCTTTATTCAACTTGTTATCACAGGAAAAATAACTGTTATCCTAAGATATAGAGATGCTATCTACAAAACAGGTATGACCATTTTTGGCTTCCACAGAAAGCAATTATTGATATGATCGTTCACTTTGCCAAAGAAATATGGTAGCTCATTTATTATCAAACCAGTCAGTGAGATCAGATTATGTGATGTGACAGCATACGGAGAAATATACAGACAAAAGTCATTTTAACACAAGCTGAGTGACAAAAACAAACAAAACCAATAAATAAATAAATATTGACTGCGTCAGGGCCCAGCATTGTTTTTCTCTCAAGATCTCTTTTCTTGCACTGGTTCTCCGCAATTGATCTGCATCTCTGAGTCAATAATGTGAATGGCTAGTGCTGCGTTTCTGCTGTGTCGATTCATTAGCTGGCAATAGAGATGGATAGATGGACAAAGACTAATGTGTTGCCAGGTGCTACATGCTAAAAACCTCCTCTGATGGAAACATAATAGGAGAAACCCCAGAAACAGACTGAAGTGAGGAGACAGAGGAATGTGTGGAACTAAAAATGACTGGGGAGAGAATCCCAAAAGCCTGAGATCTGCTGCCTCATTGGCAGGTTAATGGTGTGTGTCATAAATGGTGTCACCACCTCATCTCCTCCCCCCACCCATCCAAAAACCTGATCTCTACACACCCTCTACCACCTGCCCCATCCTCATCTGTCCCCACACAATTCCCTCCTCTACATCTACCCCACTCTTTATCCTGAGCCTGGCAGATAATATAACCAGTCCCACAGCAGAAGATCCTATCTGCCTCTGCTTAAGACCGGCAATGTTTGCAGAGATTTACTTTTTGTGGGGGAGGAAACTGAAAATCCATCCTCTGCCCTCCTAATCACTAATTTACAGATGTCTTAAAAGCACATGAAAAGCTCCAGCACATTAACACATACAAACAATATAGGGTGGCACTTCAAGCAGATTTATGATGTGAAGGTCCAAAGGGCTACATACACAAGAGTTTATCCCATTTAAAAACCAATACATCAAATACAACAGTTTGATCAGTGGCCCTTTACTTTAAGCTATGATGCTGCAGGTACTACTGTAGCATTACTCAGGAGGTGACTCAGTAGTGTAATGATCTGATGTTCTGTTGAAGTCTTGTAACACAAGTCACACCTACAGAGTGCTGCCTACTGTCAGGGAGCATAGAGTCTCTCAGTGACCTGCTAGAATGGCAGACAACTGTCATGCGATCTGACTGGAAGATAACTGTATGGCAGTCAAAAATGGAGAGTAACATGGAGTGTTTGTACAGTTCATTATCATAAAATGTGATTGTTTTATTTGTATGTGCAATTTATGTATGAATTGAATTTAAAATTATTCTAAAAGTGAAAAAATGTAATTTTAATGAGAAGTATTTAATTTGCTGTTGTTTTAGTTTCCATGGTTTGTAATGTTCCTCTTTTTTCTGCATAGAAGCTGTACAGTCAAGGTGGGGTCAGACTACCTTAAAATGTCAGGTTTATACTTATTAATGGCAATTTGAATGAGAAAAAAATCCATTTGATGGTGGCAAAAAATGCAATGTAATTTAAATATGCAAAGTAGCCTACCTACAAATCATAATAACCAAGAAATAATCGAGAAATATGTAACTAAGGCCTCAGAGTTCAACTAAAACAATTATAGCAGTCTATCTCCTACAAATTAGTGCAATTATTTCATGAATCCATACTGAATGATCTGTGAGGGTTTTTTTATTTGCAAATGTTGATGAATACCTGCATTTCATCAGATGTCTCAATCAGTAAGGCTAAAACAAATAATAAAACCTTAATAAATGCATGCTGAAGTTTTACCCACATGACACATCCACTCAGATTCAGCTGGCTTTACCTGCATGAGGAGAGTCCTAATCACATTTATCAGTTGTTTCATTTGCACTGGGTTGAAGCTGGCCTGAGGCATCTCTGGAGCAAGGCTGAGAACAATGACAACCAACTGAGAGTGACGAGGAAACTAAACACTGCTTCAAAAGATATTGATCACTAATGATTAATCAATCCAGATATGCAATCGTGAATGCTTGCTCTGAGAAAAATGCGCGTATGGATTTTTCACCAGCTTGATTTTTTTGTTCTGGTTGATAAGCCTGCCACCATGCTACCACTCAGTCATTCTAGCTACACCATTACAGTAATGTGCAGCAGCAACATGACCCTGATCAATACTTCCAATCAGATGTAACCATACATGCTAAAAAAAAAGGACCTCGAGGTCACCGGGAGACAACAGGACTCATTGCAGGAGCTGTGAGAGAAAAATGGAACCTATAAAAAGATCCTGTAAATGCTCAATAGAACTGCACTCTGGGAATGGCACACAATAATGAGCCTGTGTGCAGTTTCACAGGTGTTAATGGATTGAGTCAGATGATGGTAATTTGCATGAATATGCAGCACAGACAAAACATGAGCGATGACATTGTCAATCACCTCATGTAAATGTTTCTAAATTTAAAACCCCCTCACTTGTTCATGGGTGAGCTGATGACTGATGACCGTGCTCTAATCGTTATTACAGAGCTTTAGTGACGGTGTATTGATCAAACAAATAAAGCCTCAGCTGTTGCACAGGATATCCATATGCTGAGAATGCAAACACATTAAAGACAAATATAGACTTTGCATGCAAACAAATGCACCCTTTAGGAATTTACACAACCATAAAATGCTCAGTCAGATTTTATTAGCAGCAGCAGCAGCAGCATCAGAAATACTGTATATACAGTATGTGGGGGTGAGAGAGATAACAGATGCTCACAGACAGGGAGGGAGAGGCAGGATATAACAGTACACAAGCCTTCATCTGTTGGTGCTCACTGATGGTGTTTTACAACCACAACCTCAATTACATTTTAATAGACTTGATCTCATACAGTAAGACTGAGGGTAGCTTATGAGCTTATAAACACAGTCCAAACTCTTTCCTTCAAAGAAACATGGAGGGCCAATCAAAATGCTTATATACTATAAAGTTTTCTCATGGTGCATAACCTAGCAACAGAGGTGAATACAATGTTATCACAGTAAAACACAAGATGATGTATGAAAGGGGAAAACTGCAGTTAAATAACTAATTCCAGGTCGGACTGATAATACTGATTTTAGGCTTAATGATGAATGTGTGTGTGCAATGATAATGGTGCTGTAGAATACACAGGCAGACCCAATATGGATCCTTTTCAAAGAGGTATGTATGGTGGGAATAAAGGTTGTTTTTTTATGGTGGATAATCTTCTGTTCATCAAAGAGCATTTTTTTTTCTGTTACAGGCTCATCTGACCTCACTGCTTCTGAACCCGTTTGGATCCATTATATACTTTTAGTTTGTAACAGAGGGGGTAATGATTCCTCCTGCTTCTTAATTGCTCTGAAATTGGTTTAAGGAGTTATTTTGGTGTTGTTTTAGGTGGATGTGCTTGGGCTTGCCCTGTGAATAACAATACCTCTTTACTGGAGTGAACTTCACTTGAACATTTGATTTTCTTTAAATAATCCAAAATGCAAGTCAAATTAAGTCAAGTAAATTTTTATTTATATAGCCCCAAATCAGGACTTAAGTTGTCTCAAGACACTTTAAATATAAAGTATGTCTAGACCACACTTTGAATTTGATTTCTTAAGACCCAGTATTCAAAAGCAATTCCCACATGAGCAAGCACTTGGCGACAGTGGCGAGGAAAAACTTTCGTTTAACAGGCAGAGAACCAAGGTTCAGATCCACACTGGGAGGTGGCTGTTTGACAGGATGGTCGGGTTAAGAGGGAGAGAGAAGGATTGAGAGAGAGGCCACAGAGACAGCCTGTGCTACATGTTAATACTGAGATGTCACATGTCAGTAAGGACTGACTCAGTCGGTTGCATACTGAATCTCCTTTTAGTATCGAAAGGTGAGGTGTGAACTCTAACCCAGAACACACAAGACAAAATTAATATTAACAAATAAAAGCAAAGCTTTGACTCTGTTGATAATGGTAAAGTTTAAACTGGGTTTAATCAAAATCAGATCCTTTACCATTACAGTTCAGCTCTTGTGTATTTCAGTATCCTATGATTCCTGTCTACTACCTGCAAACCATCTTGAACATAACAGAGGAAACTATCTTTTACTTGTATTACACCAATCACCTTTGCTCATCCTTGGTTTGCTGGAGTGCTCAACACTTAATGCTCAATGATAAGATCTCATATCAGTTGTAAGACATTTATGGTGAAATGCCAATGGTAAAAATAGCTTGTTCAAATATTATCCAGTCAAAAACTTAGCCTACTGGCAAGGTAAGCTTTTGAGGCTAACCAGCAAATCCCTGGCTAGCAAGATGGATTCTCACTTTATTGTGTTACCATACACTAAAGAAGCTCCTTAAAACAAGGAGACAGTGACAAAGACATATGAAAGACATACCAAAGTGATGACAACAGACAGTTCTATGAAATATTTTTGCAAGAAATCCTGTTTATCAATAGAATACCTCTTGTCACTGGGTTCTATCTGTGTCCACTTCCCAAGTTTGAAAGGCACCAACCAATGAGATTTGCAGAGCTAAGCCAACAGGAGGGGTGGCAGTTGAAATACATAATGAAAACAATGGAATGGGTGGAAAAAAGGTTCATATTGTGTGTGCACC
>JAQNCA010000031.1:257066-271214 GCA_029783725.1 Acanthurus tractus
ACAGTTGTTTTGTTCTGTTGAGGCGGGGCTGATCAAGTCTTAGAAACTACAATCTGAAAACCCAATTTTCAAGATTGTGTTAAGCAAGTGTACATCTACTGCACTTATCTACTCCACAGTATGATTACTTGATGATTACTATAACTTTTCAAACCGTTTGATGACATGTAACCGTTTGATGACCTTACATGTAAACTAAATTAATGCTTGTCATATTATATTCAGATAGAAGTCAAAGACAGTACAGTTTTAAAATATATGTAAAGTAAATTGCAATTTAAGACATATATACAGTTAAAAAGGCCACTGAACTACAGTCGTTGACCCTTGGGATCAGTGAAAAATGGGTGCATTTAATAAATTGAGAATCTATTTGGATTTCATTTTTGACAATCTGGAATTTACCATCAGTAAGTGTTATTCCAGGGCGCTTGCTAAGAATGAATATTGACCAGTGTAATGGGAGATGGGAGAAATACTATAGTGCTTGTTTACTTATTGCACAACTGAAAACTCTCCAACTACTGCAGCAGAGCATCTGCATAAGAAACAGCACCTCCTGGATGCAGATGACAATACGTATATGTTAATGTACCTGTTTCTACCTGTATTAGGACATTAGTCCTAAAATCTCCTAATTAGATTGATATTGTTTTGAACCTAAAATCAAATAAGAAGTCAATAATAGAGTCACACAGGTAGCATCCAAGTCTAATGGGGATATATATACAGTGGCCCAACACATCACTCACAGCTTGTCAATGTGTTGCAGATGGATTGGCTCTGCTGGACCATGAATAGAGCCTCTCCATAGGCCAGCCTGACACCTGCTTGGCTGAGGCCCAATCATACAGCACTCTGATGACCAATGAGGCAGGTTGACATTGACTGGATTGGTTATGGCCTCGGATGAGGACTTTAAGTGTTAGCTGAATACAGCTAATTGAAGGGGATGTTTTCTGGTTTCGCCTCATCTAGATGTAAGAGAACGATAAAGATAAGAGTTGACATGTCATTAATCACATACTGAGAACTTCCATTTCTAACTCCAGAGAAAAGCAAGAAAGTTGGACTAGCCTGAAGCAACAAAGCAAAGAGTAAAAGAAAATATAGCCATTCCTTGAAAAGTACATGATACTCTTAGAACAGTTCTCTCTGCAAACGGGGTACCCAGCCTTGTGATCTTCAGCTTCGAATTTCATTTCAGTTTGACACAGACTCCAATGAACTGCTTGACCTATTTCTGTAACCCTAAAGTTCAACACAGTGTAAGAAAAGGACGGGGATGGAAAAGGTTAACAATGTTGCTGCTATAGTCAAACTAGGCCAAGCTGAAGAGAACAAGAAAGCTGAGGGAAATAAGATAGAACGAGGCATATTAAGTGAATTATCTCCAAGCTGAGAACAACAGCGGCTGTGATCCAGTCACCCCCCCCCCTTCATTTGGACTCCCATCTTCAATGAGTCTGATATACATTTATACCATAGTCTTTGAAGTCTTGTCTGTTCTCATTGACATGAGCTGATAATGGGGGCATAGTTAGAGTTGATTTATGGCAGTGCTGGGCAGATTGCTGTGACAGTATGCCAGGGGTTGTGCCCTGTAATACAGAGGGGTTGTAATGAGAGGCCTGTTTGCAATATGTAGTGGGTCTAGGCCTGGTCGTGGCTCATAGGTAGTGAATTTATATGCAAAATTGGCACTCTCTACGCCTCAGGCCACAAACACAATGTGTGGTCAGACGAAAATGAATTTAACAGGATCTAATGCGACTCGGATGCATCACTTGCTCCACTGTCTCTCTTGTCTGAATCCTTACACCAGTCTATCCTTTTCATGTTCTCTCTTCATTTTTAATCACCAGACCGAGACATTAACAGTGCAGGTTTTAGATGTAATCATACAGCATTTATCTTACAGCTATGTTTTTGGTGTGGTTTACAATTGGACATAATGTTGTTAAAAAAAACTATTTTGTAAATTGCTCCTATTTCTATAAAGACCAAACTCCTCTGAAATCATTTGTCAGGTATTAATCCAGATGGTCATTTGTATTCAGATGGTAATGCAGGCCCTTCATGAGACTGAGGTGTACTGTTTAGCAGAATGTGGAATATTTAATTATGCCTCTTACATATTGACACATTCACCTTGAGCTGCTGTTTTACCTCTGCATTGGAAAATCATCACAAGTATTACACAATAAGGCTCAGTCTAACACAGGCAAAGGGGCTGTACAATGTGGTGCTGAAAACAACATTTTTCAGAGGTATTGTGACAGGAAAATGATTGACCTTACTTTGGTTCTGCTTTGGATCCACCATGAATGTGCCAAGTAGTTCCTAAATTTTGGGTCTGCTTTTTCCTACCAGATCAGACTAAGCTAAAAGGAGTTTATAATATGAAGGGAATTACCGTACTACTTAGAATAGCCAAAATCATTGAATGTTTCGGTCTAAACATGTCTCTTATATAATATGTATGTGAACTTTAATATGTTATATGTTATTTGTCCAGGATATTTTGTGACATAAATGCTGCCTGTAATATCAAAGTTTTTGTTTTCTTAGTCTGAAACGTGAAACAGCCATAGGGCAGCTTCCTGACCTGCATTTGTGACAGTGGCACAGAAACCTAATGGAACCAAGGGAAATGCAGCAAAGACTAAGTAAAACTATGCTGAGCCAGCTGCACAGTTGTGCAAGATGACATGCACCTTGCACCATGCCACAACAACCCCTCTAGAGTGCCAGGTAAGTTAGAGGGAATCCTAAATAATTTTTAAATATTTATATTAATATGTCCTGGGTTGTCCTTTATGAACAGAGTGGGATGTTCATTCCATGTTGGTTGTTAAGAACAAACATGAGACATCTGACTGACAAATAAAGACCTTTAAACCATGACTAATAAACACATTTTTATTCCCAATGCATTTTCAACACACTGGGTTTTCTTTAAGCATCTGCGTGTGACACAAACTCTTTGTGCCAGAAGCCTTTCTAACACATCCTAGGTATGTTGATTGGTAGAAATATGTTGAAAATGATTAGGATTACTTTATGAGGTCAAGGAAAAGATTGGTGACCCTTGAATGGTTGACTTTGGGTTTTACTAAGAATTTCACTTTCACTTTCACCAGGACTCATATCACTCAGTCTCAACTCTGTCCCTCCAGGGGATTTGTCATAATCATGACTCTTGTTTGCTGGTGGAAAAGCTTTTACGTTGGAGTGAGTTGTAAGGCGGATGTCAGCACACGGATACTCACACCCACTTTCCAACTGTTGTGTTAAAAAGTGGGTCTTATCCAAGCCAATGCATGTGACGAGTTGAAAATAAAAAAATTGTTTACATATTGTAATATATTGTACTCTAAATTATATCTGAATTACTTGCAAATAGCTCCCACAATTATGTAATAATCACAGATGTTCTTGTGTTTATTTAAGTAGGGGAAAAATAACAATTGTATTTGAATAACAAGGTGCATATCTGAGGGGATAAAGCCAAATTTTATGGCATGCAATCTTAAAATCATATTTCAGTGCAATTTTTGTGTTTAAATTTTCAACAAAATAAAACCTTTGTCTCGGTTCCTCTCCCTTCACAAACCTAGGCACATACCCCACCCTTCTACCCCAACTGGCCATCTGTCGATACATAAGTTATGCATTCGTAATATGCAACCAAATGGAGCTGTCAGCCTCATCACACAACCATGCAAGTTCACACACCAGTAAAAGCATTTGCATTTCTGTGTGTGTGCATGTGTACGTGTGTGTGCGCGAGCATGCACATGTGCTGCGCTGTATGACAGCCAAGTAGGAAATGTGAGCACAGGGGTGTGAGGTTGAAGCTGAGTTGTCCGCCTGTGAATGGTGGCAGGTGTTTGAGAAGTAAAAAGTCCCTCTAATGAATAGAGCAGCCCTGCCAGGGGTGGGGTGGGCTGGGATGTTGTTGTTGGGGGGGCAGTAAAGGTCACCTTTCCTGAATCTTGTTGAGCCTGCCACAGAAGGCAACCAGCAAGAAAATAATAGAGGCTGGCATGAAATACTGCACTGTAGTCAGGATATAAACTGATGAGGAGATTTTAAAGATGATACAAATATTGAATTCTTGTCCTGAAGCTGTCAGTGGATGACACCTCATGCCAATATCAGCACTGCTAATGTAAGTACTTTTCTAATATGTATAGAATTACATCCAAATGCTAATGTAGTGAATTCTGTGAAACAGAAAACTTTGCAGCTTATTGACACGGGGTAAAGGATTTGTAAGTTCTGGTGGAATTTTGACATGATTTGTTTGTACTTTTGCTTGTACTTTTATTAGTTTGGCTGCAATATTTTGATACAGTGCTATAATAAGTCAGGTTTACATTGTGAAACAGTTCTTCAACAAGGGCTAGTCCCGTCCTGCTATTTAGAGGGCATATCATTTAGATACCTGCACATAGGCCCAGTCACACAAGTCTAGGAGCTTTGGTGGATGACTGCCTGTCCTGTAGATGTTCTGCTTCCTGTAGCTGATCATAGGTGATTTCTTTAGCTCTAAAAAGCTCATCTCTGTGACCATCTGCCTCCACCTCCTAAATATCATTGTTTCATGTTTAAGCACACCGGGCTCTTAAAAGGATGAGAGAGAGAACACAAATTAGTTTCATCTGTGTTACACCCAAAACACACCTAAGGGACTAAATCCATTTCTTTTGAGCCTTGCATCTCAGTTTGAGTCCAGATTGTGTGCTTGACTTTGTGACACAGATCGTCAAATTAGGGCTGTGGTGGTAATAGGGTTTGGTGTGTGTTTTTTGGACTATGGCACATGTGGGTTGTTTTTTTTTTGTGACTTCCTGGTGTCTTGTAAATCTGAATTAGTGCTCCTGCAAATCATCTTCATCAAGCTCTGCATAAAACTCCACTAGCTGCCAAATTATTTATGCTCTTACTTGTGTAGCGTGTGGCCCCTCTCTTTGTAAATTTCTCTAGATAATGTTTTTCACAATGTTTTTCACACACACCAAATCAATAAATTTAAGTTAACACAACACCACTTTGCTCCAGTGCCTGCACCTCCCTGCATCAACTGCTAAACTCCTCTTCATCACCACAGCCACTCCCTCCCCTGCCATGTTAGCAGAACACCACTCTGTTCCAGTGTCGGCCTCTCCCAACAACTGCAAGTTAACCTGTGTGAAGAGAACAAATCCTATCCTTTATCAGTTGAACCTTTTTTTTCTCCCTTTGGCAGGCTAGACACTGCTGCCTCTTGTGTCACACAAGAAAACTGCACATACACAATTAATCTCACAAGCGTCACCAGCTCAGTTCAGACTGACAAATGGCACCTGCTACACAAAATGTGCACAGGTTGGCAGGTCTGTGGTCATTTACTGTGTCTGTCTGCTTTTTGCTCTGGATAGTTTGCAGTTGGTTTAACACCAACACAAAGCGAATGTGCCAGTTTAGTACACAAATTGTGTTTTGTGTATTTTCCTCATTGTAGGGCTCTGTTGTATTGTGCCGTTGTACACGGTAATGACTGAATGAATGAGTCATTAGAAGGAATCACACATCATGCTGGGATTGTTACATAAGCTACAGCACTGCTGCAAAGACATGAGACAGGAACAAGTTCTGATCTATGTTGTCAAGAGTTATTGCAGTCAGCACATCATCTGCAAGGTTCTACAGCCTCAATCTTAAGGCAGTTTACACATGACTAAGTTGAGTTTCTGTCTCGAATTTCAGTCACATATTCCCATTTCCCTCTGTAACTTACAGGAGAGCAGAAACTTTACAAAAAAACAGAACACATTGACTAAAAATCCCCAGATGGTTCTCAACTAACTATTAAGGTACTGGGACAAACTTTTACATAGTTTAACACATGTAAATCTGAAGGAAATGGTCACAAAGGATGAAATGTTGCCATTAGGGTGGTGATACAACAGGACTAGGACCATAAAAATCAAAAGACTTCGTAGGTTGAAGAATGACTCTGATAAATCAATGCATTAAAATTATAATAAGTGTTACCTATTTCACTTAACGGTGCCTTTGCAAGTTAGATAAAAACTTAATCTCTGGCTGACTTGTTCCAAACTAAAAAAACTATAAACTATAAATTGATCTCAAAAATATGTTAATAATAATAATCACGTTAAAGCCCTGAGGCAAAGAACTGAATGGGCAACATAACTTTGTATTGCAAGATAGCCACTTGATTCTGAGTAACATTTGAAGAACAAAAAAAGAGATGAACAATTGCATGTAATTTTAAGTTTTTTTACTCTCAAAACCCATGTTTTACCTTTACAGAGATGACAGAGACTACTATCTACAAAGTAGCATCCTGTGCCAACTCTTTTAAGTAAGAGAACAATGTGGACTGAATAGAGGCTCTCTTTCACCTGAAACATCACTCATAATGTGATGCTGTGCTAACTCTTGGACTTGGAAGCCTTGCTTGGTTGCTTTTCTGTGTAATATACTGATGAGCTAGCATTTTAACCTCACACTGTTTAAATCTATCCCTTACACCACCTTTTAGTCTTTGTAGTCATAAGCTCAAATTGCCCACCACTACAGCAAGTTAAGAGCTTGACACGTCTGCCTTGCCCAGTTATGACTGCTTTGACGAGACAATCATCCTTTGTTCATTTAGTGATGGGTAAATTGCAGAAGGTTCATCCTCTTGGCAAGAAGAGTGTGCTCTTAAGACTTCTTGGCAATCTTCTGAGCAGAGAAAGATTTTTAGATTTAGTTTTAGATTTTTTAGTGACACCGGAAAAGTCAATATTTCTGAAGAGTCAAATAATTAGCCAACCAACATTGTTATCCTTATCCAGTGGGTCCAAAGCAGCAATACATTGAGAGATAAATTGAGCTTTTAATTTCTACTGAAACATACCAGAGGTGTCGGTCGACTGGAGAAAAAAACAGACTTAATTTGCAAGTCTAAATCCCTGGTCAGTACGAGCAGAACATGTCAAAGCCAATTCAGAGTCCTTACAACACAAGCTCACTTTTAACTTTAGACTAAATACAAGCTGGCAGGTCAGATCTGTGGGGAGCAAACTAACTGCTGAGCAGTTCCCAGAATGAAGGCGACTTTCAAAGTTATGACAGGCCTCAGTACAAGGTTTTGTATGAGCCATTCTAAACCTGAGCTCAGGAACACAAGAGTATAAGAAGCATGACTGAGTTTTACAAAATAAAACAACCTTATATTATTGCCCAGGCTGCACTGTGATGTAAGTGATTAACATGTAACAGAAGTCACAGTAAGCCATATATATCTTAATACAGACCTTCAACTCGTATTCAAACTTCACTGCTTTACCAAAAGCAACATTATATAAAAATTGGTATCTTATTCCCCCACAGTTTCTGATTGCAGTAGTGCTGCTGTAAATAGATATCCCAGAATAATGTAAAAATATTGTCAGGTAAATTAAATAAAAAATAAAAAAAACCCTCAGTGACATCATAGCAATGTTATGTCCTGAAAACTCAAGTCCTAAAAGTGGCAGTCAAAGTTTGTACAAATTTTGTACACAACTCACAGCAGCAGCATGCTAAGCTAACATACCCTGAACTAATGATAACACCATAAGAATTCAGTTAGTACCCTGGCTTTTATTTGCTCCCATAACTGAACTGAACCCTCCTGTTTCTGGGAAGGGCATCTTTATATGACAGGGCTTTAATTCATTTTACCCACACGCTGCTTAGTAAAGATGGGAAATACTATGAAACTGTTTATTTGAATAATAATATATTATATTATAATAATTACAACGAGTACAAAAAGTTGGTTACCAGTAAATTTGACCTGTATTTGCACAAAAAGAGCAAAACATTTTTAAAAAGCAATTCTGCAGGTAAAAACAACAAAATTAATTTCCCATAATAAACAATGAGATAAAACTCACAACAAAATTCTGCAAAGTCTAGGAGAGCTATATAGCTGATAATCTCTGTAGGTTCATCTCTATGAACTCATTCATATTTTCATGTTACTTTGATATTCTTTTTTGCTACATCTTTGTTAGAGCCATTTTGTTATAGCTGCTTAAACTTGTAAAAAAATACTCAAGGTAATCATAATTAGGCAGCCCAGTCATATTCCCATGTTGTCATATACCAATGTTTTGTCACACTGCTTGGCATCTCATACAGAAGCACAGTCCTTCAACATCTACATGCGCCAGGCTTTCGGCTAACTGCAATGTCAACCCAACCCTGGAGAAATGGTTGCTTACAGTAAATGCTCCATATCCCAACACAGGACCCACACCAAGGGAACTGGCATTCATTATCCTTTCAAAACCAAAAGTGACACCACATTTAACAATGTTTTCCTGAATGTAATGTGAACAAATGAAATAGTCAAACACTTTGCATGAGCCCTCTCCAGTAACTGACTTCAGTCAAGCTGCGCTACCCCTCTGTCTATATTTTCCTGATGTAAGGTAAAATGCAATGTGTTGTAGGGAAAAAGTTCTGGAGCTCTGATGCAGTTAACTTTCCCTTGATAAAGGTCAAAGATTTGCAGAACACCTACTCAACATTCCAATCACACCATGGGCTGAAAATGAAAGACTAAATATTTTAACTGATGCTCAATCATCTTGCCTTATTATTCAACTGTCAAATGTTTTTAAATGACGATAGTGTTTTTTTTTTTTTTAATTCAACGTATATGTTGCAGCAACAGCATGCAAAAGATTGTTTCGTTTAAAATACATCCCTTGTACACATTGGTGATGTGCCTCAAGGGCATTAATGAAGTGCAGACTATGAGGGCAGCCGGCCCATCTGTGACCGAGCACACTCAGACATCTGGTGACTTCTTTGAAAGTTCCAAATTAAAACAGAAAATCATCTAACCTGATTGGCTGGGTTGTGAAGCAGAGTAGAGTGGATTAGAATATCAACACAGACAAATGTATGTGCATTCATAAACATCAACACACACACGCACACATTTGTAAATGAGTACCCCAAAGCAAACACACACGCAAATGCAAATAAGGAAACCAAAGTAACCAGACATACACACGCGCACACGCACACACAAACACATGCTAATTAATAGAAAACAAACAGTTACTCAGGCAGTCTGTAGGGACTGGATTATACTGTGTCTCTCCTTGCTGAACAAATTGCTCTCTAAATTCAATCAAACACACCAAGCTCCTCTGTGAGTCTATGGGAGGCTGTCATCAGCGTGGCAGAGACTGAAGATGAAAAAAAGGACAAAAAAAACTCTAAACTCTAAAAACGAAGAGAAAAACAAAAGAGAAAGTGCCCTTAAACTATTCAGAGAACTGTTTGTTCACAGAGGGCTAGAAGTCTTAAGGAAAAATGTCTTGATTTAGTCAAGTTGATATCTGCCTTCAGTGCTTCTTGCATCAAGCTTTGAGAAAAAGCAGCAAACCACAGCCATCAGTTGCAAGATTACAAAACACTTATCTCACTAATTCAACCTCTTTACCTGGCTGAGCCAAACTCATTTGCTTTTAGAGTAAAAAAACAATGAGCAAGTATTGGAAAATTAATTTGGCTGGTTTTACTGGGAACATTGCCACTGACAAGTAAGAGTCCACTCCCAAACGCTCATCTTGGTAGGTTTTCAGAAACCTTTTTTTGTTTTTTCAGTTCTCATATTTGCAGTTTTTGGTATGAAAGCAAATCATGTAGTTTTTTGGTAATGAAAATATGATTTAATTATGAGTAGTTATTTTCAGTTGCTATAAGTTATATATTGCAATATTTCAGCAAAAGCCTTAAAGCAAGGCTCTAAGCAGGCAGGTGTTACAAACCTGGCTCACGGGTGATTGGAGGAATGCTCTGTCTGCCATGTTCATCACTCTTTTTGAAGCCTGAACGAAAAGCTTTCAGTGCCATTCTTTGCTCTTCATTCATTGAGAAATTGTTGCCCTGTTCTAACAAAAAATTCTGTTACTGCAGCATCAATGCTAACCTCCTCAGCACCGTTGTTAACAAGCTTGCAGTCATCTCGCTTTCACTTAAACTAAACTACACCTGTAGTTACCACCTCTTTCTCCTCAAAGGGTGATGATTGGTCTGGTTATATTCTAAACAGACACAAACCTTTAAAAATGAACCCACAAGATTTCAGACTTGAGATCTCAGTAGTCCAGCTGCCTTGTTAAGTTAATGGACTGCTAATATAGACTGGGGGACTAGCTTGAATAACACTCACTTTAGCATCTTGCCTGTTTGACATGACCTGTCACATGACCCTGACCTGCACATTTTTAAAATTCCCCAAATTCTAATTAGTGTGCAGGATAAAAATTCATTCAGTTATCTAAAATGATGACTTTGAACAGCTTTTAAATGTCATAACCTTAACATGTGCACGGCCCTGAGAAGGTTTATCTTTGGCCTTTGGTTGCAAAGAAACAGGCATTAAGAGGGCCTCAGTATTGTGTTTGTTAGCCTGCTTTTCATGTTATATTAGTCAGTCACTGTAAACTGGTCTAATCAAGTTTACTCCCATGCTTTTCCCCAGATGGTTTGAATATTTCCAGCACTGAGATGTTTTTATCTGTTCTTCTATCATTAGCTGTGTAATTAGAGGAACAATGAAATTGAGACTAAAAAATTAATTGTGCTTACACAATTAAGCAGCAGATCCCACAGCTTTGTTCTGTCCCTTATGATATTCAATCATCAACTAAAATTGTTTCTGTCACTCTGATTTAATTCTTTCATCTACTGCGTTAATTAACAAGGTATGACAGCTGAAGTCAAACACTTCAATTGTAAGTGTGCCTCCTAAAGTATAACCATAAGAGTGCACAATGCTACACTGACATACTGATCAAACAGAAATTTAGAGAAAAACAATGGAAACTAGAAATATATAAAGGGTTGAGATAGGCTTCTGCTGGTGTATTCTGCATCATCACAGTATTATACTATGGAGAGCAATACTGTCATGATAGCCAGCTTAGAGTATTTATCTCTACATTAAGTGGCCACTTAGATTAAAGTCATTTGTAGTAAACAAATCTTGTGAGAGAGCTTTGTTCTTTGATAAGAGATGGTAACCATGTTTCAGGTACAAAGATCATTGTGGGCTTTTCATCAAGGGCAAGAAAATTACTAATACTAACAAAATTTACATAGCAAGATCTGTTTACTTATTGTAGGAAGTACTACTTAGCTGTTGTAATGGCTGTAAAATATCTTCTGGTACTCTGAAAGAGTTTTGTCAGGTTCAAGAAAATAACTCTTAGAATAAGGTTAATTGTAAGGTTAGTTTTCACTAAAACTTCAAAAGCATATTAACATAGTGCAGCCAAGATACATTAGCCAGTTGCTCAAGACATACATGGGGTTATATATTTGATTAATCCCTTGAGTAAGAGTCTTTAAGTACATTGTTGTTGTTAGAGACATTTTTGTTGTGTGTTGTCCCTGGTCGCCACAGTAGGTGGTGCATATAGACAATGGCTCATGTAAGGTATAAGAAGAAGAGTTGATTACTCGACAAGTGTGCTGCTTACTGGGAGAGGCACACAGTTTTTTGACCGCAATTTAGTTTAATTTAGTTTAACTCTGATTCTTTTGTTTCTTGCTTTGCATACAAGTTATTGATAAATATAAGTGTGTGTAGATTAACGAAAGTGTATTGTTAATGGGATTGGTGACCTTAAAATAAACACATTTTGAGCACAACTGGCCATTGAATTTATTGGAAACGCCACAGACAACGTGTCGATTAGAAGTTGCTGTTGGCACATTATCTGTTCATGGACATTCGAAAAAGAAAGCGTCCATTTAAACCTAATTTCCCAACTTGGACTTGGCCGCTAAGCTAGCTAGTTTTAGTGGCGGAGAGCGGTAACAGCTAAAAGCACTAAAGGAGCAGCGAGTGACATCAGTGACATGACATATCCGGCCTTTCCCACTGATCTCGGGATAGTTAAAACTTGGTGATTTTCCTTGTTTTTCCAATAAATCTTTGGTTAGCACTGGCATCAGATGACTTGAGACACCCTGAAATGAGAAATATATGCACGAAAACATAACACTTGATGTAAAAGAGTATTATCCTTCAGCACCTCATCCTCTAAACTCCACAAGATGGCGACTATAGCCAAAAGCAGCAAGATGAATTGCCCCTCTGAACTTACTGATACTTTGAATCATATAAGTGATCATCTCAAGTCTTATTGACTATTTATATACTACTTCAGGTTTTAGCTGAAGGTACACATAGCCTGTCATGTGTTAGTGAAAATCTAAAGTTGTATTTTGTTGTGAAAATGCGTCAGCTTATTAAATGTACAATATTCTAACCTCTATCCCCAATCCCCCACCCCTTTACCTGGAATAATCTAATGCTGTTCAAATGCCAGGGGATACACTCCAGATGGCTCTGACAAGAATCAGCACTTTCTATTGGCTTAAATTAATTGGGGACACTTTTGTGAAGGCCATCCCTTCTTTGACAGGCATTTTGCTGGCTCTTTGTGCTGCTGCTGACATATGCCATCCCACACCACACTGCATGATGGGAAAACTAATGGCCCTGTCGTCTTATATGGGGCAGCTGGCAGGAGACATAGCGTTTGTGTATGTGTGTGTGTGTGTGTGATTGTGTGAGTGTGTGTGTGTGTGGGTATGTGAGTACGTGTTGTTGGTGGTGGAGTTGGGGCTAATGTATTCATACAGGGTAGAGCCCATATGGATTTTTAAGGAAGATGCTGGAATCAAGATACTAATGACTGGCAATAAATATATTAGCACATTTTTTTATGTACTATATAATGTCCACATCCTACTGCACAGATGTACATTATGTTCAGCTCTATATGATTATAAAAGAAGGTTTTAAAAATTTTAAACATGGCAGAGTTGTGTGGCAGGGTGTGCCAGTATGTGTCAATAGAGAGCCCTCATCTACGGTATATCTGAAACACTGCCAGTGTGGATTTTATTGAAACCAGCCATACAGTAGTGACTCTACATTAGAACCAATATTAGTGTGTTAGCCAGTTAGCCTTGGCCACTGATAGAGCTTTGCTCTTCCCCTTTTCCAGCCAGCTCATGCATTTGTTAAATTGCCATTCTACCTCTGTATGTAGTAACAAATACTAAGTCTGCAACTTAAACAGACACACACACAAAAAACACAAATGAAAACACAAACCCACATAAACCAAAACACAAAACGCACACATAGACACACAAAAATTGGCACACAACAACAGCAGGCTAAAACTATCAGCAGTTCTTCGGTAATACAACATACAGCACAAGAGGTTGTAAGGACTCACACATTGTGTCTCCAGATAATACTGTTAGATGCTAAATAACTAAATCAGCTGACTAAATCAGCAACAGTGGTTGTGCTAATGCAAACTCTTCCTCTCTGCGCTATTAAGTTCAATCTTTGTACAGATAATTAAATAAACAATGAAGCTTGAGATCTTCACAGGCATTTTTTGGAAACTGAAGATAGAAATGTGGCCGTCACACCCTATTCACTCAAAAGCCCGACATAGGATTCAAAGTTACTCTTTATGGTGTATAAAAAAATCATTTTTCCTAATAAATGAAATATTCTGTAGTTTTATATTGATAAAAATAGTTGAAAATAACAAGTAGGAAAAACATTTAGTTTATGCTGTTTACTTTGTCATCATTTTCTTCGAATAAAATGTACAGTGCAAAGAAAGGCTAGTCAAAGGTTGAATGGCAGAGACAAACAGGCAAGAAGTGAACCAACTAGCGCAGAAAAACAGGGAATAAATAGGAAAAAGGTAGTCGAAAAGGTAAAATAAGGAAACTCACAAGTTCCAGGTCAAACCAATCTTCCTTGGAAACCAGGTCACACAGTGGTACACAGGGCAAAGTTCTACACTGAGCTGAGAACATGGAAAACTTTGCACTAAAGCAAAATGTCTCCAGACATATGTTTTAGAATTATAATGAGCAAATTTTACTTTTCCTATGTATTTTCATTATTATTGTTGTTGTTGCTGTTGTTGCTGTTGATGATGATGATATTATTATTATCATCGTTGTTATTATTATTATTATTATTATTATTATTATTATTATTATTATTATTATTATTATTATTATTATTATTATTAT
>JAQNCA010000031.1:281084-292816 GCA_029783725.1 Acanthurus tractus
AACTCTTGGCTCAGGGTTCATGTTATAGATAATTATTATTTAATCCTTGTTTTTCTGATCAAATAAATACGCTGACACGAACACATAAGTTGCTCCAGCTGTCAGCGACCGATCTGTTAAAGACGATCCGACAGCTGTGATCCTGTCCTGTCCACTGAGATTAATTTGGCATTATGATCACAATAATTCCTATTTTGTTATTAATGAAAGGGGTGTGTGTGTCTTGGCCAAAGGTGAGATACACACACTCCCATGTTCACACTGTTTACTTCAAAATGTGTACTTTGTGATCGAAAATGTCTTCAAAGTACATTTAAATATTTTACACTGCTGAGAAAAGCAGAAAAGAAGGGGGGTGTGTGATTGTGGAAAAGTGTGTGAGCACTTTGGCCAACTGTGCCGAATCTTACAGTCCAGGCTGTTTTACATCTGCGCCCTGAGGTTAGACCAGCCAAAACCTGGTCTAAACTCAGGGCGCATTTGAGCTCATTTCCCTGGGTGTACGATAGCAAACGCGCTAGTACACGCCTCCATTCCGCCTTCATTCTCAGACCTCCCCCTTGGCACACAGACCCAGCGCAAGTGGATTTGCTATCTTACACTTGTGGTAAAAATGACACCTGCGCTGGGTGTACTATAGCAATGACACCTGCGCCACTGGCACATCGCATTTGCGCTGGGTGTACCATAGGGCCCATGGTCTGCTTCTCAGTCTTAGTCCTTTTGCACCTAAGCCAGCTAGCATATATCACATTAACTTGTCACTTAATTGAAAAGAAACATGACATTTGACAACCTTGGCATACACATGACCACATATTGGCCAACAATATTACTTATTAATAATATTTTATTATTATTATTGTGTGTTGTCTTCCCACTACAATAGCAGCTGTTAGAGGCTGTAAAGTCAGTTACAAGATCCCAGCTGTATATTAAGCAAGGTTTAAATGCCATTGTCTCATCTGTTATTCCTACAGTATAATATCCATATACGTGTAGTTTGGAATTATTGACACATTGTCGCATACTGAGTAAAATGCTGTTTTTGTTGCAGTATTGGCAATTTTAGGCTCAAAGTTAGGAAAGAATATAATCATTACTGTCCTTATACAGATTTTTAACTTCTTAACAATTTAATTCTAACCAAACTTTTAAAGGGCAGCTATTAAAAGGACTAGAGGACGAGATACTTTAAAAGGCATAATCAAAGTAATCCATTATCTTTATTTTCTAGTTTTAGCTGCTGTTGAACTCAACCTGCAGGTGAACCTAGATGTATCATAATTTTGTTTGTGAGGTTTTTTTTTTTGAAAGAGACATTTTAACAGCTTGTATTTTTGATCCCATTAGACAGACTGTTGGTGAGTACATGCCATATTAACCTGAGGGTATGTTAATTATCGCCCTGCAACCTGTCTTTTTCACTGGACATGGAGGCAGTGACAGACAGGTAGAGTGACAACACATTTGCAGATGAATGCTCACTCTTTTTAGTAATTATATCTGAACCTTTTTACCCAGACATGTCAGTGCTTTAATGCTACTGCAAAAAGGGCTTAAATTACTGTATATCAACTTGCAAGTTGTGTGATGCTGGTTCAAACTGCTATGTTCAGTAATGTATTACTGCTGTTCTTGGTCACATGCTTTCAGTCTCTGGGGAGATTTGAGTGAATGTGACAAAAAACTGATTTTCTCTGAAAAAGGGAGGAGAGCGGATGTTAAGGTGAAGACAAACAGATTCAACTGATTTCAGATTTTCCCTTATTGTTCCCTACATTTACATAATCACACCAGTCACTGCCCTGAATCCAAACACTGTGACTGAAATTGTTGACCTAGTATATTTGTTCATTATGAATGTTACTGGCCAACATTATATTTCCCCAAAACATAATTGCTCCCGCAAAATCATTTCATATGAACATAATTGAAACAAGATTAGGCTGGCAGGAATATGAATAGATGGGAAGTTTTTTGAACTCCCTTCAATCGCCAACAGTATTCTGAAGCTTTAGCTGCATGAACCTTATTTTGTTGATACTAAAGACTCCACAATATCCGCTTTACCTCTGTGGATGTCATTTTGAACTGTCAATTACATTGCGACTATTACAGCAACTCCCCCTGCAGAGGATCTATTCACACATTACCACATTCACATGACAGTCCTGAATGTCATATATTGTGGAGATGAAACCCACAAAGTGGCCTCCTACACTTGATGATTGAAGATGCTATCTCCACCATTCCATCTCGCTTCTCTCTGCTGTTATGTTTGATGAATAGCTGGCTTGACATACAGTTCTTCAGATCTCATTTGGATTGTAGCCTGTAGCTAGAGGGCCTGGCACCATTACACTCTGGCAGACACACACTCCTGCACAAACACATGCACAAATCCCACATATACATGATCAGACAAATAAATAATCACATGCCCTCAAACAAGCAAACAAACACACTACAACAGCCATTTGCATCACTCAAAGTCTTATTTAGGTCATCCTCATCACACTTTACACACTCAGTATTCTTCTCTTCCTCCCCGTCTCCCTCTGTCATCCTCTCCAGAGGGCCATTGTATTTCACCAGACTTGAAAAACCAGGCAGGTCATGCATTACCTATGTCAATGCAAACCCAGGGAAATTCTCCAGTCAAGCTAGGAAACAGAACTATGCATGTGAAGCTCTCTGTAACGATGAAAATACCAAACTGTGGATGACGTTAGCAGCTGCTTTTCTGCAAACCCGCATTCTCTTATCACTCATAAAGTGAGTTCCACCTCCTTACGTATCCCCATTTGTGTCATAACAGTCATAAAACTCAGTGACGGCCCTGTGGATGTGATGGAACATGTTGATATCAATATCGTTCTCTTCTGAAGTTTTCTCATATCCGCCACCCACGCAGCTATGCTGATTATACAGCAACATAACAGATGTTCGTTTAACTTGCCTCTCCCACACACACACACACACACACACACACAGCAACACAGCCACATACTCTTCCTTTGAATTTGACAGAATTTATGTGCAAACTGAAAGAGTGCATGTGAGTGTATGAGAGACAACATAACAGAAAATATGTGTGGAGGAAGATAGATAGTGTTTTGTAAAACTGAAGGACATATGACTTTGTTGTGTGTGTTTTTGTGCTTGTGAATTTTTGTTTCTGTATATGTGTTTACATTTGTGTATGTGTGCATGTGTGTGGTGGTGGAATAAATTCAAATTGTACAGGTAAGTTCACCACAAGAAACTAAACAAATCGCCAACACTGGTAAATTGACACAAGAAGCTCACCAGCACAACACTATTGATCCACTGAAGCAGTTGTGAGTTCTGCACCTTGCTGAAGAGCAATTTGACGTTAGTTGTTGAAGGAGAACATATTATTCTGTATTACATTTCCTGACCTTATTTTCGAGGCCAATCTGAAGTAATGGTAAACTGTCTGCTGCCGTTGCTTGATGCCCTTCTTAAAATCATATGTCCATTGGCCACAGTGGCCTTCATGACCAACTGTCTGCTTGTTTTTGTTTTTTTCAAAAGGGTCGTGCTGCAGCTTCTCGTTTCCTTCTCCACAGCTCTCTCTTCTGAGTTGGGAAGGAGGCAAATTATTTAGGGGGTATGCACATTGTGAATTGATCTTGTCCTACACGCAAGCTTTTACATAACTGAAATTTTCCAACACTGTTTTTTTTTCTTGATATTTTTTTTTCAGATATCTTGGGGTAAAAGATTTCTTTATGAGGACAAGCCAAAAGGTCATTTAATGTATCACTGCCCACCTTCACTATTGGTATACCAGACATAATTTTAAAAGGTGTTGCTGACTGAGTGCTCAAAGACACAATTAAGATTATTATTCTTATTTTTTATTCTTTATTAATGTAGTTACTCAAAATACTGCACATACCATAGTTACAATCACTACTACCAGTTAAAAGTTTAAGCAAACATTCTACAATTTATTTTTTCAATTCTAACATTCTCACTGGCATCATGAAAACTATGTTACAACAAGGAATTTTATCATTTTATCATTAGGAAATGTGCTAAAAAAAGGAGTAAAATATGTTTTATACGTTGGTTCTTTCCAAGAAGACACCCTCTGGATGATTGCAGGAACTGACGGGAAGAGACTATGTGAATCATGCATTGATCGTAAAAATGCTGCAAAGAAACCACTACAAAAGTAGAAGAAAAAGAGAATGAACTTTCTTAAACCAAGAAATAGCAGGAATAGGCACTAGAAGCGAGGATCTAAACTTTTATTTGATGGGTCCAAATTTGAGATCTTTGGTGTGTTTTGCTGTGTCATTGCAAGATGCAGAGTAGGCAAATAGAGGGTCAACTCATGAGGTTACCACAGTAAAGCATGAAGGGATGTGATGCTGTGGGCATGCCTCCCTAGTGTCACTGCTGGTGATCTATTCAAAATTCAGGTCATGGAGATCCAACATGGCTACCACAGAATTCTGCATTGACCTACCATTACATCATATGATTCTCTGTCTCAAAGGACCATTGTTTGTGTTTCAGCAGGACCATGGGTAATTTTAGCCTTGTTTTAGGGTGAAGCACACCTAAATCTCATCTCAGCATCCTAGATTTAAGCAATGTTGCTGAATTACTGTCTCTTCTGTGCTCTGCTCTTTGTTTTGTGTGAACCATGGTAGAACACGCAAGCACAGGACAAATAACTTGATAATTTGTGTTATGCCAGAACGGAGACACTGAAAGCACCAATTCATTCTTTCACAATTACACTTAAGAAAGCTGTAAAGTCCGGCAAAAGATAAGCTACTGTTACGGTAAGATTCAGGAACAGCTTTTGCTAACTGTAAGCTAATGTTATACCTCCGCACGAAACGTGATTAAAAAAGAGCACTTACATTGCTACAAGCTGATTGGCTGTTGAAATAAGTGACGTGCCTTACGTTCTAAAACTGGCCTCTGGTGACTTGACAAGCTAAGTCACAAGCAATGCCGTCAGCCGGTTTGAGTCCAGCTGCAATGGTCCAGTCTGCAACTTCACCTGCAATCTTTGGTGCAAAATGGCCTTTAGAACCAAGCCATACAGTATACTGACCGAGTACTGAAGAGCATTTATGAACAGTAAATTAAAGCCATTAAAATCATACACATTGTTCTTAGATAACTTCTGTTTAGGATGCATCATGGGCACTGGCTATGCTAAACCCTTTTCGGTTTCTTACATGACTCTACAGAAATGTTTTGGGTTTTTTTTGTTTTTTTTTTTAACAAAAGAGCCAGGTTCAAAGAAAAGGAGTGAGATTAAAATGATGATCCCTGACTGCATTGCCCACAGCAACATAATATTCAGTTGGGATGTCAAATTCTTCATTACTCAAACCTCATACTAAATTTTATTTCTGGTTGAACTGTTTCCCTTTTGATTGACAGCACAAAAAGGGAGAGACGTAGGGAGAATACGATAGAGTCAGCACAGACAGATAGAGAGAACCAGGTGGGAGTGTAGTCAGGACTACTTAGTTGTAATGTCAGTAAGACCACATGCTTTGCAGTGGATTCCACCCTGACTTCACATTGCATAGTTGTGTATTGACATACTGTTAACAAATGTGGAATCTCCCGAATATCCTCTTACATTTATTGACATAATGAATATTCTTTTACTTTGTTTATTATTTATTTTCTAATTAAGTCTGTATAAATAAGATGAGAGGATGGACAGAAAGACAAAGAGACTAATGCCTGGCTCACCTCATTCATGGTCGCCATTTTTGTCTCAGATAACTTTTGATGATCATTTCCGGTCCCTTGTAGGCAGCTCTCTCATCATCCTCAGCAAAAATGAGTGGGTAATCGTCCCGATAGAAATTGAACATGTTTGAAAATTATCAGGATGCCGCTGATTGTCGGGAGGGCGGCATCGGGGTAAAATTGGTCCTAGAATCCTGTAGCGTGAGCCAGCCTTAAGAGAGGGAGAGCATATAGAAAGAACCAAGTGGGTAAGTGGACAAAAGTCAAGGTTATTATTAGATCATAGTTGCAGGAAGGTAACTGTTCACTGGAAGAAAAACAAATCTAAACTATAAATATTCATCCAGATAACAAACACCTCTTAAGATCAGATCCTATAATTACCTCTGCATGGGAAAATGACCCAAAACATAAGTTGCTGTTGGATGATGGGAATGAGGAACCTGAATAATTCCTCTTTGTCACATAAGGATTTAAGTTACACTATTTTATAAATAATGCTTTTTTATGACAAGTCGTAACCTCCGCTAAATGTAGTTCTGGAAAGGTATGAGACGTGAATATACTGTATATTGACTTATATTACATTTCTAACAATAACTTTTATATATATATATATATATTTTAATTTGAAACAATTGCATTTAATTGTGGGAGTTTTGTCCCTTTCCAGATGTAAATGAAGTCTTTGTATTCAGTAGCAGAGTTGTTCAGCTCTGCTTGCTATGATCGGCCTGCACAGTGTGACATCTGGTTGTGGTCCTCTAGAGTTGACTCTGCTTTAACTTTGATGCCGTAGGGAGCTGCAGTTTTTCCCAACCCCCTACGGTCAGCGCAGCACGAGCCTAATCTTGCTGCTCACATTAAAATGAATGAGAGAACTTGTGTTTTCAGTATAGCGCCAAATTTGGTCTGAATGAGTCATTACACTATGGGGTGCAGCAGTGTGTTACTGGCGAAGTTGCTTAAGGCCACCACAATCTCATGCAAGGGGTTAGCGGTGTTGTTTATGATTGATGTCTGCTTGGCTGTCAGCATTGAAATGCATTTTCTGCAGGAAATACATTCTTGTTATCATTGTAGTTGTTGCTATGATTGCATTAATGTGAGAAGTCCTGACAAGGAGTCCATCATCTTGAAGTAGATTTATCTCTGATCATGGATGCCTCAAAAGCCATTATCTCACTCATTCACTTGTAAAGTAAATAAATACATAGACCATTAATTTTTATGTTAATGCATTTTGTGATCAAACCTTGAGTTTTTTTTACAAGCAATGATTCAGTTTTTCTGGTTACACCTAAGGGGTTTGACTAATACCTGGAAGAGTCATTTTCATCTCTTAAAGTTTTGATTCCGTAGAGGTGATGTTCAAACCATGCCCCTGTCCGAAACAGGGACACAAGTGGTCAGTCACTTTTGCACATTATTATAGAATGGTGAACTGAAAGTTTTACTGCAACTACTAAGTAGGTCCTTTATCAGGAATTGATGGTGAACCGTCACTACACATAATCTAAGCGTAATTCCAACCTATCCCCCATAACCAAACCTTGACCCTCAAACAGCCTTTTGAAGCTGTGAGGATCAGCCATAATGATGACATCCAGAAATGTCCTCACTGTTTTGAGTAAGAGGTAATTCCAGTTTTATATTTAGCAAGTACAAGTACAGCCACACACACACATGCACTCACACAGCTTAAAGTTGAATATTGTTGTCTGGATCTCCACAGACTAAAATTACAGGACAAACACAATAATTATCAAAGGGAGTTGCTATTCAAACTTGTTTACAATCATTTTTTTCAGCGTGACAGTTTCATTTTCTAGTCACTTCAGACAGCATATTGAATAAGAATGTTCTTTTGTTTTTCTTCTTCAGGATAAATAAAACAAATGCACATTTTGGATTGTTAAGATCCTCTTTCAACCATTCTCTAAAAATATTTTTTTTAAGAGCCAAAGAAAAATGGGTTGACAGACAAGAACTAAGGCGCTCAGCCCTTAGGTGGGTGCCAGGTAAAGGGTGTGACTTTGTTAGTAAGCAGTTGCAGGGTGACTATCAGCAACAAACAAATGATTATGACACCTCTAATAGACTGTCTAGCGAGTCACAGCAACGCTGAAACTGACTAGACAGATTCGATGAATCAGCACAGAAGTAGGACAGTTGACTGGCTGAACCAGTTGCACAGGTCTTGCTTCATTTGAGTTTACACAAGGACACTGGTCACTCAATTATCAGTGCTTTACAAAGGGGTTTATAAGGAGATCATGTTTAAGGTGATAAACCTTAACAAGCTCTCAAATATATAATGTGTAATTGTTGCTTTTCATCTGTTACTGTCACAAAAACAAACACTCTAGGTGGTTGTTGACCATATTGCGTTAT
Source organism: Acanthurus tractus (assembly GCA_029783725.1). Taxonomy (NCBI): domain Eukaryota; kingdom Metazoa; phylum Chordata; class Actinopteri; order Acanthuriformes; family Acanthuridae; genus Acanthurus; species Acanthurus tractus. The sequence goes on from JAQNCA010000031.1 coordinate 289,239, forward strand.
TGCCTGGTTCAGAAGCTTGTTTGAAGAAATGCACATCTTGACATGTTTGCAAGGGATAGCAGTATTCAATCTGTCTTGTTCTTACATGTGCTAAAAGTCAAAATAAAACTTCTATCCTGGTCTGACAAGAAGGCATCAAGTAAGAAAAGTTAAATAGCTTGTTTTATGCTATACGTGCTCTTACCTCTAATGTGCTACACTATTGGTTTACCCGCATGAGACTCAACCTCAGCTCTTGAGAAGAAATCTTTGCTCTCATCACCTAATTGGACGTTATTACTTGAGCAGCACCGAGTCTATAAAGCCCCAGTGCATGCATTGCTCATCTCCTTTTTTCAATCACATTTACATCTTGAGTGCAATTCTGACCTTAGGAAAACATTAACTCTTAACACACCTGCTGCTGCCAGCTGCATGCCCAGCTTGGATCTTTTATCAAAAATATCCCAGTGTGTCCTTATCTTGCCAAAGTGGAGGCAGCCTCCTCCCACTCACTGGCCAACTAGTTGAATGAAGAATAAGGGAAGCAGTAAGATCGTCTTACAAAGGCTGAGGAAAGACTCCAATCCATCAACTAGGGTTGTTGTATTCAGTGGCTCCCCAGGACAGTGGGATGCATTGCCAGATGTCTGGGAGGAAGCAGGGACATAAAGGTCAGTTTGTGGGGATTTGTGGAAGTTTAGGCCTTGCTTTCTCCACCACAATAGGCATTACTTTGGAAAAGTTACAGCCACAAGTGACAAAGACTGAAGTGGATGACTTATGCCCCAGACTCAGATGAGATGTTAAAGGAGCTGTCAGGAGTCCACACAGAGGCATGATTTCTCAACACTTCTCTGAGGCACTCATAGCAGAGAGTATATGCAGCTCATCCACACTGATGAGACCAGGGCACAATAGATATGAATAAGCTTCTTGAAGCAGTGACTCCATTGTGAGAAAGCAGACTGACAAACTGGCCATTGCCAAGGAGGAGAGGAAAAATGGTGGCAAACAGTAGGTTCTATATCTTTTAAATATAGCACAGCACTCATTTCAGATGTATATATGTCCTGATATGCCAGCTAATTTTAGTAGGTAATTACCAAAAACGTGTAGTGTAGAGCCTGCGAGAGAAAAAAGCAGAAGGCCTAATTAAAATTTTACTTCTGTTTTGTTATATACCAACTGTAGTATGCTAATTATGTTAGCCTTAATAGCCACTGTGTGCATTAGATTTTAACTTCTAAATATCATACATTTTTTGAGATGATCAGGAAAACTCCCATGAGTCTGCATGCAGTCCAGGAAATTCTCCTTGCTGCTCCCATCACACTCCTGAGCACTTACCTGATGTGGATGTGTCTCTGTGACTCTTTCCTTTGCTGGATTGAAATCTGCAGAGGGACTAAACGTTGGGATTTTGCCACCATCTTCCTCTTTTCGGCATCATACGTCAGACGACTCATGCTATTTGTGCCAAAATGGCAGCCTAGTTGTATTCCTCCGAGAAAGAGCCACAGGCTGTTTCAATTTTAGGGAAGTAGACAAGCTCCTTCACATATTTGCTGGTGCCAAAGAAATTGGAAGAAATTGTTAAAGAAATCTATAAACAAGTTTTTTAAAGACCCCAGAGCATGTGAAAAAACTATTTCTAAACAGAAAACATGTCATTTGAGTCCACTATTAATTCAAATTTATATGAACTTAAAATCACAATTGAAGCTCCAAGTTTAAAAAAGAACAGTTTTGCAATTTTCAATTAATCATTAAAACTGTGCACTCATTCAAAAAATGAGCTAGTGGTACCAGTGAAGTCCAGTATTTGTAATTAACCTGCAAATAAATCATGCATACAACAGAAACACACCTGCTTGAAGCAACAATAAAATAAAACACATTTCTAAGGGCAAATGCTCTCGGGCAAACAAACAGCTGTTTCTCATTGTCAAGGAGAATCTGAGGTACGTGTTGCCCGCAAGCAGTATTATGTCGTTATGTCAACAACAAATTATCTTTTCTCTGAAATGAGACAACATCCTTTCAGTCTCTTTTTTGAGTGTTCTTCTTACTTTGTTATATCAGTGTCTTTGATAATGTACAACTTTTCTGCCAAAGTCATGACAGACACATTAAATAAATCAAAATTAACAGCCTTCTCTTACCTTTTCAGATCAATTTTAAAATTTTAGTTTTGACTTTCCAGGCGTTGCATGGTCAGGCCCCCCAGTACATCGCTGACATGTTGTGTCCCTACTCCTCAGGGCGCACCCTTCGGTCGTCTGGGGCCAGAACCCTCTAATGGTCCCGAAGACCCATTTTAAAACCCGTGGAGACCTGGCTTTCAAGGCTGTAGCACCTAGACTTTGGAATGATCTGCCCCGCTCCCTCCATTTGATTGACTCCGTGGATGCTTTTAAAAAGCAGTTGAAGACTTTTTTATTTAGAGAAGCTTTTGATTAATGTGTTTTATTCTCTCTTTTATTTATTTTTATGCTCTGATTATGCCTATTTTATTGCATTTATTTTATGTACAGCACTTTGTGATTTTTATCTGTGAAAAGCGCTCTATAAATAAACTTTACTTACTTACTTACTTACTTAAAACCTCATGAACAAGAAATAGCCACGTCGAGTGTCAGTGTTATGTGTCCACCTGATTTAAATTTGATAAAAACAACTATTGCAATTATTTTATAGTAACTGCAACAACATTATGATCCCTCACTCTAGTTCACCAATTGACACATTATATCTTGTTTGTTCAAAGACCCACTTGTTTAAAATGTTTTATGGGGGTAATGTAAGGGACTATTTCTTGGCCAAGCGCATTAATCTTTTCCTGGCTTTTGTTGTCACCAGGAGGTTGCCAAGCAACCAGGAAGGAGACCAGGGAAGCTAATCCAACCAGCTGCTGGCTGTAGCATCATAGTCACCATTCAGACATAAGAGTGGTTTTAACTCTCTTTTTTTTCATGTTACATACATTAGCTACAGTTCTGAGAACACAACACAAAATCAAAAGGCAGCTTTGCAGCCCTCAATAATGTGCCTGAACAGCCATATAAACTCAGCAAGACACATATGTTAATGATTCTGCCTTGCAAGAGTGCAGTGCCATTACACACAACCATCCATAAGGTTAACCATTGTTATATCAAATGCAGATGAAGCCTGACTGCTGAAAAAATGATCAATCTCACCTCTTCAAACATCAGACTGCAGTTATTACCATCTCTACTCTGTTCTACCTTTCATATCAGTCATTGAAGTGATATGAAGTGACGTGATTGCTTACAATGTAAAACACTTTTTCATAGTATCAGAGTTAAGCATATTTTTTTCTTGCATATTTAAGTTGATTTTATATTGTGTCTGTGTGTATGTGCTCGTGTGCGCACACACGCACACACACACACATATTTCTAATATATATATATATATACATTTACATACACTTATATACACATATATACATGTATACATACATATATATACATATATACATACACACACACATACAGATAGATAGATAGATAGATAGATAGATAGATAGATAGATAGATAGATAGATAGATAGATAGATAGAAATAAGCTGT
>JAQNCA010000031.1:309592-328299 GCA_029783725.1 Acanthurus tractus
TGAAATAGATCTGAGAGTTTCAGACCCACACTGATACATGTGAGAGTCATTAACCCCATTACACACACACACACACACACACACACACACACACACACACACACACACACACACATCACCATCAGTCTTTTTGATTGGAGGGCCTGTGTTTTTCTGAGGTCATGGAAGATCAATGTTGACTCCATGGCGTAATAATCTAGGGAATGAGATTAGCATATCTTAGCTCCGATTGAGTTGTCTCACTGGCTGCAGTTGGGAGGGGTGATTAAGGATTGATTGTCCCAACAGGAGCAGTTGTAAAATTCAGTAGACAAGGATGAAGGAAAAAGAAAGCAGAAAGACAAAGAAAGGAGAACTTACTTTGACTTACATTAATCATAGCTGATAAGTTATTTTGAAACTCCAAATGAACTACAAACTATTCTTACTCAAAGATATTTATAGCAAATAGTTGGAACTTATGAATTTATTTTGGTCTTGGTTTGGACCATCATTTATGCATTGCACATACCAAAGTAAATGTTTCCATCAGTAAAGCAGAGGCAAACAGGCCAAGAAACGTAAGCAGGGTTATACTTTTACAATTCACCTTAGAGTTTTTTCCTTTAAAATCAGTTTTCTGTGTTTGTTTACCTTTACCCTTTACCTCTTTGCTCATGCTTCTTGCCCCAGGAAACATCTTTTTGATCCTCTGAGTGAAAAAAAGAACATTAGTTGTTTCAGCAGATGTTAAATTTTAAAAATGTTTACCTTGGGTATACCAAAGCCGTTAGCAACTGTTTCTTTTTGTCCCTTTTTTTCCATCAGGAGCAAATAAATTACAGTGCAATTATTCTGTAAAGTCACAAAAGTCGCAGAAAGTCAAAGTGAACTCAACAGAGACACATCAAGTCACTGACAAGAACAGACTGACAAGGAACATCACAGTGCGCTTCTCATTTCATACTGGCAGTCAAAGTTGATGTTATTGTCAACGAGAACAAGTGTTAATGATGTTGCAGGAAGTGCAGCTACTTCATACTTTTTCTCTGCTTGTCTGGCTACTTCTCATCAATCTGGTTGATATCAGGGATATGTACCAATACATGGAGTAACAATGTAAATGCAAAAACATTTGTTGTGTGCTTAATGTGTTAAAGGGCAAAAAATTTTTTAAAAATGTTAAAATGGCTTTTAGTAATAGCAAGACAAAAATGCAACCGATAGACACATACAAATCTGAACTGTATCTAAAATATGTTAATCAGTAAGGAAAAAAAAACAATGTGGTAGACTTTTTTTTTTTTTTCAAGGGCAATTTTTTTTTTGACGATTGTGTCAGTTCTGTTTTTTTAAATCGATTAATTCTATTGTGGTTGGAAAAGAGGTGGTATCTACGCTAATTAATGACTGGTTCAGTGCACAATCTGTTACACCCCAATAGCACAAATCAAACATCAAAGTGGGCTTGACCAACAGGTGCCAGCTGGGTCTGACTACATGCTAATTTTCTCCTCCAATGGTAACTTGTATGTTTGCAACATTACTTATAAATTTTAACTCTCAGCAAGGTTTGAAAAGCCTTTTTTAACAATTTTGGAGCACTGGAAATGCAAGTCCCTATTTCAAAATAAAATATTTGAAAATTTTGCAGAGCACAGGACAGAAAGGATAACAGACTGGTTATATGAATGGTCAAACAAAGAAGCTGAACTAAGAGCGAATTGCTGAGGACCTCATGGTGGCAAAGACTTCCAGAATGACCTTCAGACAAGTGACTGTATCCCAAAACATAGCACTGTAGCATTTTCTGTGTGCTATGCCCTGTAACAACTTTTTGACCCTCCTTACTAATCACCAATGTGTGTCTGAAGCTGACAACAGAGAGAGAAACAACATAACCTCCCCAGTAGTACAGCCAAAGTGATGCTGTACCGCTGTGAAAATGGCAGTTATTTCTATGGCCTGGCATGTGTTGTTAGGACCAACACAGTGACATAGATTTTTATTTGTTTTTAGATATAGTTTATTTGTATTTAATTGTCTGAGTTTTGGCCATTTTCTGGTTGGTTGTTGTGTTTGGACATAAGGGCCACTAACAACTGTGTGGTGTTGTTTAAATGACATCAGTAGCATCATCTTATTACCTTCTGTGCTCTGTTATGGTAAATAGTGAAAGATATGTGTTCGACCAAATGTTGGTCAGTCAAAAATCTGTGGCAGCTTTTAACACAGTGCAGACATTTCTGTCTAAGCTGCATTGACAAAAATTCATCACAGAGAGTTTACAAATATATGAAAATATTAAATCAATTCTGTGTTTTGCAGGCACAGCAATCGCATTAGCAATAAATATTAAATTAGAAAATGTAACATTTGTCAAAAAAACAAACACCTAACTACAGTCCTCTATTCAATGGATAAAAACAGATAAAACATAGTTTCTATGCACTTTGTTTATACACCCATTCAACGTAATGAAAATAATAAATAATAAATTCTTGCCTATTATTTTAATGCGCACAACAAATGTTTTATCTTCGTCCTGTGCCATTTGTTGTCAGAATATAAAAAGCCCATTACTGGGTCTGTTTGAATAGCCTCCAAATAACATCACAAACTCCTCCATTGCCACCTCTGAGTTCATTTTGTGGCTCTCCAGTGGGTTAAAGGTTATATCACGTTCATTTACTGCAACCATTACCTGCTTATTCAAACCCTCTCTCTCCAGATGTCATTACACTTGGCTCAGATCATCAGAGTGTGACTGACAGATGCCAGTAGTGATTAGATCCAGCGGATTAAGGTGGATGCTCTCTGCCTAAAATACACCTCTGCAGCTCTCAGATGTCGGCCATGAAATGAGACAGACACTCCAAATGAGGCAACAGCTCAGGCTAATATCCCATTACAAATGCTGTTTACTCCGGATGTCTGGATTTAGCCGGGCTGCCCATGACTGTGTCTGGCCAGACTGTGTGCTGGAAGGCAGGAGCCCTGCCAGAAACATTTCCCTTGAAACCTTTAGAGCCATTCCCAGCACTAGACACACAGAATGCTCCATATCTCAATCAGCCAATTTCCTGTCATTCATGACTAAAATCTTTCCTCTAACCCAGAATAAGAGGCAGTTACAGAATTGCGCCTCCTATTGCCAGGGAGTGGTTAAGTGGCACAGAGGCTCTCCTTACAGGCAAAAAACAGCAGATAGCATTAATTAGTGAGTCCTTTGTCCTTGTGTTTTTGGACGGCTTCCTCTCTTTTATGGATGAAAGTGAGTTTCTGAAATAGAAAGTTGTTATTTGCTGGGAGCAAGTGGTTAGAAGTCCCTTGGTAGAGCTACTTCCTTTTTATCTCATGTTGCACTGAAAGAAGACTGGACGCTAGAGTGACTCACTGTCTCCTCTTGTGGTACAAAAGTAAAGACATTGCTTAATCAGTATTGTCTTCACATTTTATTAAAACATTTGTTTACATAATGTTTAAACCCAAACACCATCATAAAGCTCTTTAAAGAGAGACGCACTCTTGAATCTCACTACCTAAACACTAAAGCCTTCCTTTACAATGTCAGGTTCAACAATCACAGTACTAGTGTTTAATTGTGAAGTAATTGTATAATTGCTTATTGCTTATCATCAACTTTAATCTCTTACGAAATAGACCACCTTTTTATGGGAATGATGGCTTCAAGCCCAGTACCTTGAGTAGCAGTTTAGCTGACAAACTGCTTTGGAACATTTTAAAGACTCCCACTGAGCCTTGGTCCTGACAATTGTCCACCACACACCTCTGTTCTTCAGCAGTGTGACTAGTTCACTGCCACACCTCTGCCATGACTCCGACTGCCACACTCAGTAGTGCCACCTCTTGGTTTGGTGGCCTCAATCACTTGCTGTTCCTTATGAAAAACTTCCGCACCTATTCAAACAATAATCACCCAAATGGTCCACTTGACCTCTCGGAACCCGAGGCGTTACCCTCCTGAACCACAGAGTAATTCATGTTTTATAAGATAAAGCTGCTGCTGCTGCTCATTGTAAATTGTGTGTTAAAATGGCACTGATTTAGATTAGATCACTCTCGAATAAATCTTTTAGTTTGAATGACATTGTCACCTTCTTTAACCTACACTTATTTTGGAAAAGAACTTGATTAAGATGCGATGAATACAATCAACTCCCCCCCACATTACATGTTTATTAACTCCTCAAAACTCTCCATGGCTGTGGGCCGAACTAGTTTTTGTTTTTAGGAGCCATTTCACTCATAGCTCTATAAATTTCAGTGCTTTCTCCACCTTTGAAAGTCTGCTTCAAAATTTTCTGTACTACAAGCTCTGTCCTCTCTATTGCCATTTATCATCTGCCAAAATGTTAACTTTGTTTTCCTGAAGGGTTCTCTGGGGTCACAAGCATAGCTGATTTTCGGTTTTGTCTGCTTCAGACATTTTCAAGCACAAACACAACTTTAAATTACTGATTACCAACTTGTAAATAAACATGCTTTTTCACAGCTTAGAAATTTGTCTGGTGTCCAGTTCTTGTCACAGCCATCTTCAATCTAGTGCCACCCACTTCGAAAACAAAAAGCTCCTTTGACAAATTATATTTTTCTAAAGCAACTAATAAAACAAAGTAGACAGGCAGAGAGTAAAGGGAGAAACACTAAGCTTCAACTCCATTATTAAATCAACAAAGACAGCTGTTACATTTTGTTTTTTACCCAAATGCAGAGACTGGAACGTTAGACAGTTTTGGAGGTTATTTGTTTAAGCAATCAAACAAAGGGCAAGTTAAGAGGGTAGAGGGCTGGCTGGCTCGGAGGTTGGTGACTAGGGAGAGATGAGAGAAGACCAGGGAAGACATTGAAGTTGAGTGCATGGAGCACTGGAGAGTGGAAGGCTGGTGAGGCAGCAAGGCAAACTGGAGGATCGAGCACAGCAGAACTATCTGGCACTGGTGTGGTAAAGAGCCCAGGGTTTTATGGAGTGGTTGATCAAATGGAAACAGAACCAGGTGTTCCTCGTTTGCCACCATTGAGAGCTAAACCACACTCTCTATCATGCACACAGGCTGCAGGGCAGCAAACAGGAAAGAGGGGACAAAAAGAACAGAGAAAGAGAAAAAAACAAACAAAACACAACAACACCAAAATCGAACAGTTTTAACAATCATTACAAGGAATAAATAAAGAATTTTTTTAAAAAACTGTGAGACAATAACAGTTTCAGACATCTTATATGATAATTTGTTTGTTGAGTTAAGTTGAGACCTCAACACCAACAACAGCAAAGACGGGCAGGCGGTGAAAAGTGTTTCAGGCTACAAAAGCAGAAGCGCTGCCATCATGTGTGAGGCCACGTTACCGGACGAACTAAACACATTTTATGCTCGCTTTGATCTCCTCAACAGTGAGTCAGCTGTAAAGTCTACTCGCCTCCAGAGGACCGGCCACTGTCAGTGACCACAGCGGATGTGAGGACAGTCCCTCTGAAAGTAAGTGTGAAAGTAAAAGTACTCTCTGCAACTGGATACGGACTTCCTCACAAACAGACCCCAGTCAGTTCGGATCAGCAGTCTCCCCCCCCAGGGCTGTGGGAAAAGGAGGCAAAGACACACAACCCTGTCTACATCAGTGGAGCTGAGATGGAGCAGGTGAGCAGTTTTAAGTTCCTGGGAATCAACATAACAGAGAACCTGTCACAGACTTCACATATCTCTTCCCTGGTTAAAAAGCTCAGAAACAGCTGTATTTCTTAAGGAAACTTAAGAAAGCAAAATTCCCACGCCAAGTTCTTGTCAACTTCTACAAAGGAGTGATTGAAAGCATCCTGACTGGAAACATCAAAAACTGGCATGGGATGTGCACGGCCCAGGACAGGAAGACTCTGCAATGAGGGATTACTACCTAAAACATAATTGGTGCCCATCCACCAAGTATCAGTGATATCAGGGAGGTGAGGTGCCTGTGTAGGGGAAAATAGGATCCTAAAAGACAACACCCACCCCAGCCACAGCCTGTTCACCCTGCTGCCGTCAGGCAAAAGGTACAGAAGTATCCACTGCCGTACCATCAGACTACAGAGCAGCTTCTTCTTTCAGGCTGTGAGACTACTTAATGCACCATCCCTCCTCCTATTTTATTTTATTTTTTATACAATCAATCAATCAAGAGGGAACCACATTTTAATTCATTATACAATCTGTTGTATAATGACCAATAAACTTTCTTGTATCCTTGTATAATTTGAACAAAATTTGAATAACGTATAAGTGTTGTTTTCTGTTGAGCAGCTCATGGATCCATGATCTTCAGCCCAACTAGACCTCTCTATGGCAAACTGCAATTTGCAACATTTTTAACAGCAAAATTTCTACCATCAGAAAAAGAGCATAAATTCCTGGATGTCACATTTTGTTCTTGTAGACCCTGCAACACTTGACGATGCTGTGTATAAGCTTAAGTCCTCCACTTACTGTGTGGTCCCTGTTCCTATAAGTTCTTTTTCAAGTGTTTTTGACTGTTGAAAAAAAAACAAAAAACGATGATGTTTGTGCCATGATCTTTGGGGTTCTGCAGGGCCAAATCCTTGGTCCACTCATGTTCAATTGTATATGCTATGGCCTGGACATGTCATAGGAAAACACCAAATACAATACCATAATTATGCAGATGGAATTTCCCTCTGATGATTTCATCCCTGTGAAAACACTGATCGAATGCATAAAGGAAACTGACATACAAATGAACCAGAACTTCCCTTAACAAAGTAATTATTATTATTATGGCAAAAATAAAGACACAGGGAATTCCAATCATCTCAATTCCCTTTTACTGGAGACCATAGAACATGCAAGAAGTTTTGGTGTCATTATAAATGCTGACCTTAACTTTCAATGTCATATAAATAATGTCACAAGAACACAAGTTTTCTGTCAAACCTACAGTTGCAGGAAAAAGTACATGCATTTGTCTTTTCATGCCGATTGCCTCATTACCATTGCCATGGTTGTAGGTTCAGTAATTATCTTGGCATAAGTTGAAAATATTATCATCTCCCTCCATACCACCAGAAACGGTTGTATCTGATAATGTCTTAAATGGTAGTTAAGTTTAAGAGCAAAAAATGCAATTTTTTAACCCAGATTTGTGGCACTAAGGAGACAGGGTCCTGATGTGTCCCAGCAGACATAGTGTGTGTCTGCTGTTTGTTGTCTCTACTGTTGATATTCTCCGTGCAGGGGTGTGATATAAGGGCTGCTGGGAGCTGATCTACACATAACCTCTATGTTCTGTCTGTTTGTTTTTGATTGTGAGTCAGCCTCACTGCAAGGACAAGACAAATGCACAGCTCTGACCTCTTTGACCTCTAAGATCACTGCCTTTTGCCCACCCCTATTCTCTCCTGCAGTGTTTTTTTTTGGCATACAGTATAAATACTTGTTTTTTTTTTTCTTTCTTTTACTAGGTAAACAGGTTTTTTCCAATAACCTTCTAGTAAATCAAATTTACCAACATGCTTGACTTGATCAACACAGTCTTCAAAGTACAGCAGTGGTAAGCATCTGGTCTGGTGACTCCTGTGCACGTATCAACTAGTAAGCAAATTGACACTCCAATACAAGTTAAAGGTTCTACCATATAATACTCAGGCATATCTGCATTGTCCCTGTACAAATCACTTTACCCTTTTCTTTCGGCACCCAGTAAAAAATTCTACCAAATTGTTTGTGCCTTGCCTCAAGTAGCAGCCAGTAGTAGCTAATATATCCCCATCAACCTTTTGTGCCAATAAAAGATCGTCAGAGGAACTTCCCCTGAACTAGAGCCACGATTCCACATTTAACCACCAGATCCAGACACCAGTTCTGCATGAACATGACAGGAATCCAAAAGATTGCTGTACTTCTCTGTTCTATGCTTTGTTGTTGATAGCAGAAGACTGAAATTAGCCAAGTTCCTTTGACCGTAAGTAAGTCATGCAGTAAGACTTGGAATAGGGTAAAGGGCCTCAATGATCATTTATCAAATCCTTGAATTGTTATATGATTGCTGCAGTAAGATACAAATGGCTTATTAATCTGATATGGCTTTTTCATCATTATGACATCAATAACATCTTTTCACAAACGTGTGTACATCCCACAGCAAAAAAGTATTGAAATAGCTCATATAAGCTCATGTATGGTAATGTAAATCTTATGGGCTCCCAAATCATCTTACCAATTATGATCAGTGAAATTTTCAAAACTTACATGTTGGATCAATTTCCTGCATTAAGTTACTATGTACACTATCATGGCTGTAAATAAGAATGTTTATTTTTAAAAAAAAATTAGGAATAAATAAAACATGCAGGTCATGAGACTGATTGTGATCATCTACCCTGTTGATCATGGTAGATGATAATGCCTTTATCCTCCTTAAAGAAATACTCCATAATTTTAACACTGCATTGTTCTGCAATTGTCAAAGGTGACTGTGACTCAGGAGAAGGGTGATGATCAAACCAGGTACCTTATGATCACTGGGTGATCTGCGCTACTTCTTGTGTACATGTTTAAGTGTTCATCCCTAGCCACTAAGGAACCTTGCAGGGATTAAGTCCATGCATTCCTTATAGTCTGCATTAATTGGGTGAGAGGACATCTGACTTAAAAAAAACACTATGCTAAGACATATATGCATATTTGGGGAATAAAAGCACTGATGGTTTCAGGCAGCAAACAAATGTTTTTGACTATATGTCAGCAGAATGAAGCAAAATGAGGACATATTGGAGCAATCCAGCTTGCATTATTCATACTGAAATCAAGCCCTTTTTTAATCATTACAAATGTAAGTAGAAAAAAACCATCTTGAAGTGGAGCCCTTCATCCTTGACTTACATATAGAACATTATGCTGAAAACCACATGTGGTACCACTGGCTCTTCATTCAATAAAAGACACAAATTTATATGAAACATTTAAGCAACCCCATGTCTCATTTCTCTCTGTTGTGTTGTGCTTTAATCCAAGCCTTACACTGTTTGCCAATCATTTAGACTGTGCAACAGTCAATAATTGGGAAATCAGACGCTCGAACGGAGGGGTGGGAATGGCTGACAGCATGGCAGTGTCGCTCCGTTTTAGCCTTTAGATCAGTCAGCATGTAACACAAAGTGACAGGCAAAGCCGACTCTGAAAATCAAAGCCCCCTTCAGCTTCCACATTCTGAGAATGGGACTATTTGAGTGGCTTAGAAAAACTTCAAAGCCGGGGAGAAGGGGACTTTTTTTAATTTCAGATAAGGCCCCGGAGCTGAATGTGAGCTACTGGAATTGTAAAAGTTCACATCTTAATCGACGTGACCAGCTGAATTGAGGAGCGAAAAACTCATCTTCCGAGTCCTGTTTTTCTTTCTCCCTACTGTTTTTTCTCTTTTTTTTCAACTTTGTATAATTGAAAGATGCTGCTAAACCTCAGTGGGTAGAGAAAGACTGGAAGAGTTAGAGTGTATTGATTTTAAAAGAGCTGTAGTTAGTGCAAAATACATTTACTTTGTTAAGCTGCAGAGGTATCAATAGTTCTATTGATTTCACTGTGATGCTGTTGTCATTATCAAGCCTAGATAATCTAGGCTAAGTCAGCCTTGACCAGTGAAGTCAGTGGATCTCAGTGTTTAAGACACTGAAATCTTGTTCTACATCCTCCATGTGAAGGTGTTTGTGCGTGTCTGTGAGAAAGTGTGTATATGACTGACTAATGAACAAATAATAAAAAAAAAAACTACTAAGTATTACATTTATATATCATCTTTCAAAACATAATACCAAGTGCTCTACAATAGGAATCAGACAACAAAATTACTTTAAAATAAAAAGAGTGATAAAAGAACTTAAAGACTAAAAATAAATTAAAAGATACAGCAAGATATTGAAACAAGAAAAATAATAGAAGTAGTTACAGGACATACAGAGCAGGGAGTCAGTTAAGTAAGTACATTTAAAAATAAAGTAGGTAAGAAATAATTTAGCAGAACCAAAGATATGTCTCACCTAAATTCCTTTGACCCATTCTAGAGTGACTGGGGCCTGATAGCAAAGGCTCAGTTGCCCCTGATTTTCAAGCCAGATCTTGGAATCTGAAAGGGCAAACTACCAAATGATCTAATGACACTTAAGCTCATATAGAATTAGATATACATTAATGTACTCAGGAGTCAGTCCCATTTGGGCCTTAAGTATGATGATTTAAATTTTTACATTTTGTCAGAACCACCCGTTGAACACAGACTGACCAATCACAGCCTACCATCAGGGTCCAGGCTCTGACAGCTGTGCAACTGTGATTCATTTTCAGGCTGGTTTTGTGGATTTCAATCAAGTCATACTGAAACATTGAGCCTGTTTGTATATCTCACTCCAACCTGGTAACTAGTATCTCTGTTATGTTTCTTTTCCTTTTCCAAAATCAAAACGCTGAAAAGTGGAGGCTGTAGATAAAAATGTGTGGACTTCCTTATTCCCAGCTGAACCCCTTAAAGATCAACAAGCACAGCTCTATCAACTCTACTAGCCAGTAAAAAAAAAAAACAACGAACATGTTATATTGTAATAAGCAGACATCAACTGGTTATCTTATTTTACTAGTGGCTATCCAGGGCGTTAGCAAGCGTAGCCAGTTGAGCTAAAATCAAAGAGTGAGGTCTGGATTTAACAGCCAGAATTAACAGTTTGTGTTAACAAATCTGATTCTGACAACAAAGCCTAATTCTATGTTTAATATTAATATACAGAAATGATCATGAATAAATATGTGAATGCTTCCTTGTTGTAGAAATGAAGTGAAACACAGGTTTAAACAGCTGTGTTGTAATCTCTAGGCTGTTAAAGTAGCAAAAGTTGTTGACAACTTGAGCTGTTCACTGTGCATATGTGTGGACTGTAAATCTCCCCATATGCAGTGGTGAAACAGAGAGAAGGGGCTGAGCGAGCCTTAAAAATTGCAAATACATTAAAGATTGTGCTAAAGAAGTATTGAGGAAAAAATATTTTTAGCTGTGAAACACTGTAATGATGGAAAATATTACATATCCACTATGTTTTAGTCCTGCTATACAATTTCATAGCATACACTTGCATACACTGATCAGACAAGAGTAGGGCCTGTTAAACAAGGCTTTTTTCTATAATTGCAATGTTAAAAACTTGTATCGCCTTTAGTATTTACAATTAGTACTGAGTAGAAATGTAGAAGACAAACACACAGGCAATATTCAGAAGCAGTTGTTGCAGTGTAATGCTGATCTTGTACTCCTGTCCTGGTTCCTGCAGATACAGCAGAGGCAGATACAGAAGTAGCAGTCTCAGGCTACTTTGGAGAGCTCACAAAGTTACACAAGGCAGAGATCATCAGAAGTAAAACCAAAAAGCATTTTCTCTACAAAATTTAATATAGTTTCAGTTTGTGAGATGGAGTGCCATAAAGCTTTACTCAGGGTGGGTACCATTTCATAGTGACTCCTCCAAGTTACAAAGTGTAATAAATGGCAACTGGGTTCTAGAGTGACTGACACAGAGACCCCATTAACGCTATTAAATGTCTGTGTGCCATCAAAACAATTTCTAGGCTCTTAATTTAAGGTGAAATAGATTATATAGATTAAATAGATAGACATTATGTTGCTTTAAACAAAGGCATTAACAGTAGTCTGCAGTGAACTGGAGAAAAAAAGGCATTAGGTTCAATATTTCTGTAAGGTCCATTTAAACAAAGATAGTATGACCCCCAACCCTTAAGCCAGTGACGACACTCCTCAAGTGCCAGAAGCTCCCAGTTGCCAGAGTGGATTTCAGATTTGTTTCAAATCAGTGTCCAGTCAAACATTTTCCATCAGGTTTTGGAAAACATTTGGGGCATGTACACAGAGAATATATATACACACTAGGAGTAATGAGACACAGGTGGGGCAATCAACACAGGTGAAACACATCAACAACTAACTGAACTACAACTACTCAGTGACAGATCATGACACCGTCTTGACCAGAGACAGCAGACTACCCTAACCTGACTCCCACACAGCTTTCTTCACTCTGGTAGCTGAACACAGGCAGAGAATAAAGTAAATCCACCCAAGCAGAAAAAAAGATCCAACTTGTAATAGTTTCATTCCTGGGACAGCTAGCCATGTGAGGAATTGGTGTTTATGGTAAAATTCTCTCCAGGTGTCATCACAGGGAGGTGTCTCGAGTTTACTTTTAAAACAATTTCCTGATAAGAACTGTTCCTCCCTACTAAACACTCTAACAACCACATATCTGACTCTCAGACAACTGCAACAAATCAAAATATAAAATGCTTGTCGGTAGCAGTCAGTTAGATAATAAAATGGTATTTAGCACACAAAAATTAAACTTAAGAGTACAGAGGTACTTGTTCAAACACTCATAAAATCCCAAATTGTTATCAATGAAATTCAAGAGTACAAGTTTTTCAAAAAAAGTAACTTTAGAAAAGAGAGTGAAAAGTTCCTGAGGAAAAGGGAAGGCTCCTAAACAACAGTTTAAAGGATTCTGCAGAGATTTGTTTGTTCCTGTTCTCCAAATTTGGTAGCAAGTTTTAATACTTTCTTTTTAATTATATTGTATGTCCTTCATTCTTCTGTATGAGTTTCCAGGTACACATGAGACAAAGTCTTGGTTTTACAAAGGTGCCTGGCAGAGCGGTAACATTGTCTGGCCTGAAGGAAATCTGCCTGCTGCCTGTTATTACATCTGTCTCAGACATTATTACCTCATTATTACCTTTATTACCTCTATAAATGTTCACCTTAGGATGAACTGTGATAACTTGGGTAATTTTAACTTTGATAACTACTGACTTTTCATCTAGTGCCATTATCAGGTCAGATTTTCTATTTCTCAATACTTTGGTTAATAAATGAATATTGAAAAAGAAATTATATTCCCATTAGTCTCAGCTGTGGTTTATTTAAACCTTAGACAGAAAATTCCCAAATTACATAAAATTTGGGTAAATAAAAACACTGCATGCTCTTGATACAAAAATTGCATTGCTACCTCTGTAACCAGACTTAATTTTTTTAAAATTGTGGTCCTCCTCTGCAGAAACTGTAGTGAATGTTATTAGAATAAGGGGAAGGCAAACAGAACTGTGAAAGCTAATTTTTAACTGTTTCTCCATGTATCTCTATAAGAAGAAGAGGAGGCAACAAAGTCAGCATAGTAGGTGGAATGGATTATAATTATTGTGAGGTGACAGTGTAAAGCGGATATTCAGAATATTTAACTATCTTTTGCTGAAACACAACAATCAACATGTCAGACTAATTTCATTGGACTCCAGTGATTATGGGCCAAAGATTTTGCTAATTTCCTTTGTGAGAAAACTGTTCCTTAAACAAGCTAATTGTATGGGCAAGCAGCCATACACAGGCAATAGGCATAATGCTGTTAACAATGGGTAAATATTTTCCCTTTGTTGAGGATTGTGTGAAAGATGGAGGGCTGTTTATTTATGTCTGCATGACTCAATCATTGATCCAGTGGAAACCAGCATTGTTAATTAGTAAATGTCCAGAAAAGGCGATAAGTGTAACCAGTTTCCTCCACCTATACTTTCTTCCACTCAAAATAATTAAAAAAATAAATAAACAAACACCTTGAAACAATTTAGTATTGTTATTTGGCCACCGCATTTTTAAGAAAGAATAGCTCTCAGCCATTTGCTCAATTTCTTTTTTAACAAGTTTCATGCATATTGCACTGTTACAGACAGACCACTATTGTTTCTATGTATTGCCTATTTCAGCTGCCAAAGTTATAAAGCTATTGTGGGTGGTAGTTTCACTGCACTTGTTTAGATGGTAAAAAGAAATAGTACTTTACAATTGTTATGCACACAAACAAAAAATGCACATATGAAAAACAATTATGCCCGAGTCTGAACTGAAAGGGGTAGTGGGGTGTCTAGTGCTTAACTGCAGATCACCTGTATGTGTATGTGACTAAAACTCTGTATCAAAAAGCTTATGAGAGAGTTCAACATGCAATACTATTAATGATCACTGCATGTTGTCTTGAAATAAATCTCTCTGGAAATCCAAAAGCAAATGAATGGTCTCAGTTGATGACTGTCAGCTCTGTTGCATACTGCTTGTAATCATGGCAAAATGTGATCCTAAAGAAAACTCCAGAAGCAGATACTACCACAGAAATGGTTTTGAGAACTTTGATGTGTGACAAATAATTTTACCGTGGATGAAGTGCAGATTGGTAAAGACCTGCATACAGTCTAAGATCACTGAATCAATCAAACTTTCAAAGAGTGCTGGCCGCAAGCCAAACAGCAAACTGATCAAGTAAAGTCAATTTTTATTTGTTTTATTTTATTTTAAAAAAGTTGTCTCAACAGAGTAGAGTCAACAAAAAGAGTGGGTCTAGACCACACAAATAAATTTATAAAGACTCTACAATTGGAAGCAATTCCCATAACCTTTCTTTGAAGGGGCCAATGAAATCTTTTGCTTAACTTCAGCCAGGTCAGGTAAGAGTTTTTGCCTACTGAATAGTAGTTCAGTAATAGCAGTTCAAAAAATGATTTGATAACAGAAGGCTTTGTGGTTATACGTATATACATATATATATTCAATTTTAATGCCATAAGTCAAAACAGGGAGGGGGGAGTTAAAGCATTGTGTTGGTTTATGCCAAGTCTAACTAAAGCCAATTGAGTCTATTAATGAGATAAACACATTGCTAAAACTATTAACCAAAAAGCAGCAACAAAAAATTAGAAAATTACATGTTAATAGGGAATTTAGAACGTCAAACAAAGAAATAAACTAGATATTCTAGATATAGGAAAAGTGATTGAACCACTGATGAATATACCTTGGCTAACTTGTTTTAACTAACAGTAAAACAAAAAGTTGTTCACTAGTTAGATAATTGCAGGAGATACCATATTTTTCTCATCCACTTACGATAAATCAATTCTAATCCAATCTTAATGCCAGCCCTTCAAATACTCATACTCAATCATGTCCCTTGGGAATGGTTGTGTTTCGTGAATTACTAAACTTCTTACTGACACAATTAAAATTGACATAAGTGATGTTTGAAACCATAGTGTCATCTGCAAAGGTGGCTAAGGCACAACATGACGTGCAGGTAATTTGTGTGACACAGCCAGTAGAGGTTTGATTTAGACTTTAATGCTAAAAGGCAAGGGCAAGTTATTGTAATATGAACTGTAGATGGATTAGGCAGCTGGTTCAGTGCTCCTTTAAGTTTGAGATACGGTGAAGGGGATTGGAGAGGTGGAGCAGAATTTGCAGCAGGTGGACTGAAGTAGGGAGGCTGAAGATGAAGCAAGAGAGATAAATAAAACAAAAAACTGGCCACCAGCAGATGAAGACAAGGTTAGACATTGCAGGTATTTATTTAGCTGCTGTGGTGTAATTGAGACACAGGCAGAGAATAAAAATAGCAGAGCAACCACAAGAGATCAGAGAGTCAGAACGAGTAGTAACAAAGAACATGGCTGCAGCAACCGTACCAAGTTAGTGACTGAATGATCTGGTAGTGTCTGGATAAATGGATCAGGGTTTTTTTAACCGCAGCAGCTTGTTGAGTTTATTGTAGATCAGTTGCAGGTGCTGAGTTGATTGGCAGGACAACAGCAGGTGCTCCAGATGAGCATCAGAGGAGAGAAGCTTGGAGGCCATGTACAGCAGAGAGACAGACTGAGAACAAACACGAAATACTAGAAGGGGAGAAAAGAGGGAAACACAGGGAATGAGGGAATATAGCCTACATCCTAGCAGCTGAATAATAAATGCAATGTATGTTTTCTATGATTTTAGAAAAAAAATAATTTAACGTGTTAAATTAAAAAAAAACTTACAATGTAATACAACTTGTTCAGCACATGGTAACAGTCTGAGTTTCTTGTCTGCCTCACGAGAAAATAACTGACCACCCCAGCGTTAGCATCCTCCAAATTTAAGCTCCGTTGTAAACACATTTGCATCAGTATTAGAACCTCATAGCAACTGCCCCACACTATGTAGGAGAAAGAGCGAAATCTTAAGTCCAGAGAGAAGTGAAGGTTGGAATAGAGTGAAGGTCTTGTAGACGACTGACATCCAGGGACTGGACTTTGAGACTCAGGCAAAACCACACAAGAAACCTAAAAAAATTAACCAAAAGTCCTTTATTGAGCCAATCACATAAAGATTTTTTCCCAAAAGTAACCAAGTATTTTTTCTGGACCTAATCAAATACTTTTTTGACAACAAATAATTAAACTATGACTGTTTCACAACATTAACCATGTGTTTAGAGAGGCTTTTTGGTAAGAGGGCCTTTCACATCGCACACAAATGCTCAAGGAACACCGAAAGGATGTAAGAGAAATTATGTATGATGAAGTGGAAATGTGTTATCAATTGTAATCAATAAGTCTCAAATGCAACCCGTAAAGGGGTACCTAGTGTAGTCAAGTATGTATGTATGTATTCTGTATAAAGGGAGAGTGAACCAGAATTATTATGCACATCCAGCTGTTCTGATTTTATTTTTTACTAGAAATTAAAAACTGCTCTGCAAGGTTTGACCTTGCAGAAGTTAATTTCCAAGCTGTCAGAACTGACACTTTCAGGCTGTCACTCAGCAAAAAACAAACCAAAAAAAAACCAAAACTTCTTTTTTTCAGAACCTCTACTAAACAGCCAATATGTCCGAGCACTAAAACGGTGGGACAGGTTGTTTGCTAATTGTTCCAGGTCAAGCAATTCCTGTAACTGACGCAAGAAAAACGATTCCCATGTGTTTCCACGGTTTAGTTTCTTGCAGTGTAATCACATCACTAGACTAATCTGACAATAAGTATAAGACATGTGTTTCATACAGCATGGGTAACTGAGGTGAATTAAAACCAGTGGAGTACTCATTTTGTTCGACCAATATGAAGGATGTATTTTGACATATAAATTTAGTTTGAGTGAGATTTCATGTAGCATTACCCCAAAATACAAAGTGTTTTAATGTGCAGAGTTTGCTGGTCTTGTTGTCCTGTTTTGCCTCCCCTGCAGGTGTTTAGCTTGTTTCAATATGTCAAAGTGTAGCAAAACAACCCTGTAGCAGTCATAATCCTGTAGTCTGTAACAGTCTTTGGAAAACTCCAAAGAAAATTCCATTCCTGTGCTTTCAAAGACAGGTTTTCACACTTAAGAGAAGGCTGACTTGGTGGCTGCAGGCAAGCGCCAGAAACCCACACAGCATCAACACTACAGAGGAGGAATAATGCAGTCCTCTGGAAAGAAGGCAAAAATATTTGCTTTGGAGCTGCAGCAGGAGACACACGGGGAAGTTTTTTAACCTTGATGTAATCGCCTGGAGTGGCACAGCTTCTCATAGGATTCTAAACTGAATTGTGGATTAGTCTGCATTTTGGTGTGTCCAGGAGCTTTTTCCAAAGACTGTATAATCATCAGAAATAAATGCTGCTCTGTGATTCTGCCTTGGTGGTCAAGTGGTCAGGACTTAAATGCTGTAGACTTTGAGAACTGCCTACTATTATCTGACTAATATCTAGGCCTATAAAGTTATAAATAAGTTTAAACTCCATGCAGATCCTCCCACTGGCTTTCAAAAGTGTATTTTAAATTTAGCTTATGTACAGTACATACACACATATGCGTACATTCACACACTGTATACTACTCATAGCTCATATTTATCTGCAGTTCATGGGGCCTCTTAATCCACTCACACACTGTGAAGCTCAGCAGTCTGCTCTGGCTCAATTATTCAATTTTTTCCGTCTAGTTGATGTTCAGCAAGCATATCCATTAAAATTCTGAATGTAACTGGGGCCTTCAGCCTCACAGAGGAGAGCATTGTTTCTGTTACTTATACTTAAAATATATGTGTTTCAATTGCTTTGAATATTTTTGTTATTGGTGTTGGACAAAGCTGTAAAAAATCAAATGAAATTAGTAACAAAATATACAGAAGTGAGAAATAGAGAATACATTTTCTAAGTCTGTTTTAGATTGCTTTCTTGTCTATGTTTATAAGTTAAGAACAAGTTAAAAAAATTCCTCCAGGATTAATCTTTCTAATTTGCCCTGTTCAATCTGTGAAAAACAGGTAAAAAAAAAGTTCTAATACCCTGCACATGGAGAAAGTTTGCCTCCAGGATTTTAGGTGCTTTGAGGCAGTAAGGTGATATTGTATAAAGGGCTTCACTTTCAATCCATAGAAGAGAGCTTTGTGTCCCATGAAATATTATGGTGTTGCATTTTTTACACTGACTAAATTTAAAGCTAAATTATCTTAATATAATAACAACAAACATCTGCCTAAACCTTTTTTCACCTTTTCAGAGATTTCTAAAAAACAAGAAACAAAAAAAAAATCCTGACAAACCTTTTATTTTATCTGACATTTTTTTAAATAAATAAA
This sequence comes from Acanthurus tractus, assembly GCA_029783725.1. Lineage (NCBI taxonomy): Eukaryota > Metazoa > Chordata > Actinopteri > Acanthuriformes > Acanthuridae > Acanthurus > Acanthurus tractus. Next base: position 328,053 of record JAQNCA010000031.1, read on the forward strand.
TACAGATATATAATAAACATATATAAGTATTAATGTTTTGTTTGTTTATTTGTTTTTTTTAGTGTGTTTTGTCGTAGTTGATGATAGTGTTGTTTGTGGTAGCATAGCATGTTGTGGTGTGAGAAGCAGTGACGACTGGCATTAGGGGAGTGACTCTGGGACGCCAGTGCTCACTGTCTAGCCTCCTGGAGGTGTCGTGGGACCAACTAGACGAAACACTGGTGAAAGGAGGTTCCCACCTGATGAC
>JAQNCA010000031.1:328399-345047 GCA_029783725.1 Acanthurus tractus
GTTGTTAGGCTTAGATAGTTATTCACTGAGTCTGGTCCATTTTCTGTAGCACAAGATTTTTGTGTTTACCTTAAAATCTGGAAAAAAAACCCTAAAAACTTACAATATATGAAATTTTCTCTGGCTTTTAATGTGAAATGACAATCCAATTGTATATCTTGATCACTCTGAAACTGAAAGACCAGAGATCACCACACACAGCACGGCTTAGTTAAAGGCTTCTCATTTTCTTGAGGATGCTAGTAGCAGATCCTCTTTCTCAGGGGCCATACCCACTGATTAAGCTTCTTTTTCTTTGATTTAATATAGTCCTCCCCTTTTCATCTCAGGTTATAGACTAATCTCTTTTCTTTTAGGTGTGTTTTGTATTTTGTAACAATTTACATTTTGATATATCTTTGCCTATCTCTGACCCTCTTTGGATCTACAGGTCTACGGTTTGATAAATCTTGTATTCTTGTGTAACTGTGTGAGTAAAGATTGCTCTGAAATGTGTCCACACTTCTTTTTGTGAATACATATAAACACTCATTTTGACATGCCTCATTCCAAACAAAGATTAGCATTGAGCACAACATGACTGCTTGCCCAGTGCATTTTCGCAACCTGTCATCAACTCAATTCTGTTGAAAAAAGAAAAAGCTGTCACAATAAAAAACAAGCTGCTCTTTCTTTCTCGTGGTACTTTAATAGGTCATAACTTCGCGACGAAGAATACATTAAGGAAGAAATTACAAATCACCAATGCGTGTGTGTGTGTTTTCCAGTTCAACATTGTGACATACACGCGGGACAGCTGTCAGTTAAACACAAAGAAACTAACAATACTACTACTAATGATAATAATAATAGTTTGCCTAAATAGTGGGAGCAAGGTGAAACAGCTAACCTGTCCCTGTCCAAACTTGAAGAGTCCACCAACCAACATCTCTAAAGTTCACCAGCCATTGGTCTGCTAAAATATAATGTGTAGCAAATTTCTAAGGAAGCCAGAGTTTTCAACTATGACCCTGTTATTTGTGACTGCAGCCTTGCATTGCTTGTTTATGGACAGAGAAAACATAAATGAAACACTGCAAGGACATCAATTTACAACTAAAGTGTTTAAATCTTACAACTTTAAAGTTGCTATCTGGCGTGTATATGAATATGAGTATGAAGCAAGACCATCGTTCTCCACTCACAGCAGCAGCTAGCCAGGCACTGACTTTTGCACCTCTCAGTCTAATGGACCCCCCCCCCCACTTCTCTGCAGCCCCCCAGTCTCCTGAAGGAACACTGCTGCTGGTCATGCAAAGCAGTCAGTATGCAGTCTTTTCCAAACGTTTTAGTGGTCTTACATCCAGTTGATGTGGCCATCTGTCGGTATCGGCCCACTGGCCTCTCCTAGGTCTCATTATGTTGGCATGGTGCTGAATATCAAACCAATGCCATGCTGCCTGCTGGAGCAACCACTGAGCCATAATATGCACTGGCACACAATGAGATAGACAAGTAAACATGTAAAACACACATACACTCACTTATTAGAGCATAAACTATTTAGCTGTAAGGTCATTCAAAAGAAAGGCGAAGGCACACACGTCTTTTATAAAGTAAACTAAACAAAAATGAATAAACAGAGTTGATTCATTTTTATTCTGTGAACACGGTCGATACATTTAAAAATTGATTTTGCAGCCCATACTTGTAATTTTGCTTTCTTTTATCTATTTAAACGTATATTTACATTACATGCTGAGCTGTTATTTAATAAAAAAAATAATTTTCCATACAAAAGTTTTAGATGGCAATGCTATATAATACTGCACTTAAAAGAAGCAGCCCCATTGAGTAAAAGAAATGAAAAACCTTGACAATATGGACACAAAGGAAAGATTGAAAACTGGCACTTTTTAAATATCTTCATTCATTTGATTTTACAATATGAACATATATACACCCATATATATATATATATATATATATAGATTGTTTTTGTGTACAAAAATAAAGTTGTTCTTTTCTTATTTTATGCTATTATGTAATCATGTAATTACATGAACGTGTAAAACAGATGTTGATAAAAATAAAAATGCTACTTTTACATACATTTACATTTACATTTGAGTGCTGAGGATGGGATAAAAGCTGTCCTTTAGTCTGATTGAATGGCAGCCATATTTCTTTATCTCTTTCAGACAGCAGCAGGGTGAACCGTCTCTGGCAGGGGTAGGTTCTGGCTTTTCATATCCTTTTGGCACCTCGTCTGATTGATATCACTGATGCTCATTGAATGTGTACCAATGATGTTCTAGATGGTTTTCATTATCCCGTGCAGAGCCTTCCTGTCCTGGGCTGTGCACATACCATGCCGGGTTTTGATGTTTCCAGTCAGAAAGCTTTCTTTGCTCCTCTGTTAAAGTTGACAAGAACTTGGCACAGGAATTTTGAAATGTGAAGTTTTCTAAAGGAATAAAGCAGTTGTGGGGTTTTTTTTCCTTTACAGGCTAGGAGATATATGATGCTCATGTCAGGTTCTTTGTTCTGATTTCTAGGCACCTAAAATGTTTTCCCTGTTTTACCTCAGCTCCATTGGTGTAGACAGAGGTATGTGTCTTCGCTTTGCTTTTTTCTAAAATCAACAATCAGTTCTGTAATTTTCTGATGTTATAAAGGTGGTTGTTCTCTGTGCACAGATCTGCAACATTGTTTATTTCCTTCCATAATGAACTTGTGAAGTATGTGGATGGCACCGCCATCTTTGACTGAATTTCAAATGGCAAAGTTCTCTCTGTGTCAGGAGCTGCAGCCATGGTAATGCAGAGTGAACAGAGGGGAGCTGACCTCAGCGAGCTCTGGTGTCGAGCACTGGAGAGGAGGAAGTGGGACCTTCAGTCTGGACTGCCTGTCTGTTTGTGGGTCAGTCTTACATTAAGAGGCAGGGTGTGGTGCTTGCACCTACAGTGTTCCATTCGGTTTCATGAGAGGCTTTATGTTAAATGCTGAGCCGTTCTCAACAAACAGCATCATGATCTTTGTTTTATTACCTTTGAGGTGTGTAAAGGGGAGGGCATTGGAAAATGCCTTCCTCTGTGAATCTGAATGGATCCTAACAAAGCTCCAGGCTGGCTGGGATGTTGTAATTAATCTGTTCAAGACTTTTTAGGCACAGGTACAATTGTGACGGTGGAAACACTCTCCTCTGACAGAGGTATATTAAAAAAATAACGTCCACAAGCAGACTGGCATTTTTTGGACACAACCAGGGATGTTATTGGACCCAGCAGCTTAACTCATATTCACTTTCCACAAAATTCTTCCATCTTCTGTGGATAGTGATTCCTTGTTGAGGAAATCAAAGTGAGCAAATAAGTCAAGCTCATCTGCCTCTGCTGCCTCACACATCATCGAGTGCTGCTGCTTTTGTGGCCTTTGATATTCTGAATCTCTTGCCATGTGTCTCTAGTGCTGTGAGAGCTCTCTCTTTAGTCTCTTCTGATGTATCATTTTTGCCTCCTTGATGCCAGCTTTTAGTCTTGCTCTGGTGGTGTTGTACATTTTTTTTCACCTGCTAGAAGACATTTATTTTGGCTCTGAATAGAGCCTTTTACATCTCAAATTAATCCTGGCCTTCTGGTTAGTAAATGATTTTAAATTTTCATTGTGATACCAAATCATCATCACATCTGCTGATGTCACTGTTAATGTCATTTCCTCAAGATTAATGTGGTTCTCCTTGGTGGCAGAATCTCTAAACATATACCAGTCTGTGTACAGAAAATAGCCCTGGAAAGTCGCTACAGCTTCATCTCTCCACACTCTTATAGTTTTTACTGATGGTTTGGTCTTTTATATGTAGACATGCAACAAAAACAGGGAATATGACCTGACTGACTAAAATGTGAGTGAATGAGAGCTTTGTGGCTGTTAGAAATATGTTAAGACCTGGTATGAGGTATTTTTCCCCCTGGTGGAGATGTGGACATATTAGTGAGATTTAGGTTAAACAGTTCTGAGGTCTTTGACTAAAATCCCCAGCTACAATAAAAATACCATCTGTCTGACAAGTCTTCTGAATGCTAATGAAATCCCACAAATCCAGCAGGTGAAATGCAACCAGGAACAACAAACACACTGGTACAATGTGCTGAGGATTTAAGTGCCAGGATCAATTTTGGCTATCAAAAATCATTAATATATACACTTAAGTAATGGGATCTTATTTACAGTAAATATGTCATGGAGCACCTCCCTTCATGATTATGTGATCAAAGTTGCACTTTCATTTGTCAGTAAAAGGTAAAAGATTGGAGCCTTCCCAAGTGGAGGTTGGTAATATTTACTTTTGTGCAACATTAAACAAACCAGCAGGTTTTTCCATGTTTAGAGTCAGAAGTTAAGTTGGGCCAGAGGCTAAGCCCTGCAGCCTGGTCCAGCCATGGGGCCACCTTGCACATCTTAAGCAATAAACAGAACTGATCATAAGATCTACTGTCTGTGAACCTTTTGGCAAGTTAACTTTTCCCTATTTAGAAACAGGGGAGCGAGGTAGAGCTCAGCTTACATCAATGTTACTGGCAATATAAACAATATAATGTAAAATTTAACTAAACTGTTAAGCAAGCTAGCAAGCACATGTAACTCAGGCAGTTTTTGAAGAGAAACTCAGCTTTGTCAGAACGATGAATGTAGTTTGAGCTGTCAGAGCAACTGTTACACGTGGCTGTCGTTATGATGAATATCTGAGAATTATTTAAAGGTTGATGGATAAATGAATTGGTTAATGTTGGCTAGATAACGCAGGTTATCGGTAGACCAATTCCTATAGTGCAGCGTAATGTTAATGGTTAACAATAACATTACATGAGGTAAGGTAATGTTAGAGAAAATGAACCAGTTTGTGTCCACTAGGTGCTCCCTTTTACTTGAGTTAGCAGGTTGCTACCACTGATTTGTTTCTTGTTTCTAAAAAGGGCTAGCTGACCTGGTGTAGTTCCTAGTGTTAAATTTATTTGTCCACTCCGGATAAATTCTTAAGCAGGCTCTTGCATCACTGCTAGTGTGTCCTGTTCCCTGCAAGAGGAAGAAAGAAAGCTGCTTTGTTTCCTGCTCTGGGATGTATGCAGAGACGGAGCTGGGTCTGACTGACTTTGTCATGCAATGGGTTCTATGGCACAGTTCACACAGGTGTGAAACTCGGAGGTTAAGAAAGTTGAGGTTAGTTTAATTTATTAGAGTTTCTAATTGTCCCAACCAATAATATCTTTCTGTAATTTCCTGGTAACTCCTAGCACATTAGAACACCTCTATGTCTATAAAATATTAAAGTTGAGACCATGATTTTAAAGTGGAAAGTTAAAAGTAGGAATATGCATCAATCTGAGAAATTGTTGCCTGTTGGGACAGATTTCTTCTTCTGAGTCACATAAATATAGATCATGTTCTTTATTGCTTTGCATCCTTTTTCAAGTACAGTTGCAGCATAAAACACATCACACAAGTTGCAAAATAAGCTTTGCTAACAATTTTCTCTAACAAAGAAAGACATCTAAATGTTTTTAAGTATTTACATTCCTGACAGAAATTTTACAAAGAATCTAGAGAGAGCAATAAAGCAGTCAAGTTAATATATATCTTTCTTGTAAAAATGGAAAAAAAATCTATATCACCAAGGATACTAGAGTTATGACAGTCCCACTGTGCGCATAGCGAAGTGATACTGCAGCCTCACAGAGAACTGCAAGGTCAATTAATTGCTTCTTATTCAGGCCATCGATTCCATAAAAGGGTTTGGCTGAAAAGGCAATTTCAGAAAGTGATCCTGACAGTTAACTTTGGCTCGACCTTCAAGGCAATTTAGAGCTGTTTAACATGCGTCAATAGGAAATATTTATCTTTATATGAATTAATTGCATGATGCAAGAAATCAATATGTGTGACTTATCTTTTTCCCCTCTTGTGATTGTGCTTTCAGAGGCAAGGATATCACAGGACGCTGGAGCTTTCTTGCTCTCGTTCACACTCCTCTACACTGTTTCCATATTTTATTCTTTAATATCTCTCACCTGTATTCAGTTTTGCTGTCTTTAAAGAGCAAAGCTGAAAGACAATTCCAGGAGTGATTAGGGGCTTTAGTAGCAGGTGAGGCTTTACAGCAGATCTTGCTTTATCTCCCTAACATCCCTCTGTCTTCTTATGCATCTATTAATATTCTGAGGCTGTTGCCCAGGAAAAAGGCAGAGGAGGAAACTGGTGCCCTTAGGTTAGATGTCTAATCAAGGAGAGGGACCAGGGAACCGATGGAAGGCCTGTCTCAACTTATTCACCAAGACCTCACAGACCGCCAGGAGAATATGTGTGTTATAAATGATTTACTGTGCAGGGGCTGACTCAGTCTGGCAAACACAGGTATGGGGACACCCTAACCTGCTCCCGAAACCCTTTACTTTTCCTCATGTATCAAATCTTTACACTGAACAGCAGAATCGACCCAGTGTAAAGGTTTAAGTGATCTGTACTCAAAAAACCTGCCAGGTTGTTTCACATTGTCGCACCACATTGTTTTTAATACTGAACTGAAAATTAAGGATGACTGCAATAGCTTGCAATAGCCTGCAATTGCTTGCAGTCAACTACTGCAATAGCTTGCAGTAGTTCAGATAAATCCTCAAGGTTTCAAGGTTTATTGTGAATCACGGCCGATAGTGTTAGCTGAGTTAGCTATACCGTGGATCAGAGTCCGTTCACTTTGCTGGCAAATCTAATGGAATTAGCACACACCTCTTCAAAATAAAATGAAATACTTAATAATGTGTATTTTTGTCTTTTATTTTGCTTGAACTTATTTATTATATTTTACTTTTTCAACTAGACAATGAAATACTTTTTTAAAAACGCATTCACATCTTTTTAAGCCTATTTGTAAGACTTGTAACCCATTTAATTCGATCATGAAACAACTTTTAAATCACATTAATCATTGATCTATTAACCATGTCAACCCTTTTAAACTTAACACAGATTTTTATCTTCTTGTTTTGCATTCTTTTAAATCAACATCATTAAAATTTAAATACATTGTACAGTAACTTTTAACCCAGCAACACATATAAAACAAAAAGATTATGAAAATTACAAGAAATATATGATACTTAAACGACAGAGCTCGTGAATGTAGCCTACAGAGACATCAGAACCCCTGGGAAATTTTGCCAAAGGGCTGCTGATATCAGGTTGTTTGCTTTGGGATGATTGTAAATGCTGACCAGCTTGACCTGCAGCACAAATCCTAACTCAACTTTGAGGCACATTTACTAGTTGTAATCCTAAATCCAAATTTTAGACCCGGGTTTTTGTGCTTGCAGTTTAAATTCCCACTGGAACATAAAAACAAACACACACACACACACAGAAACATTCCGATGTAGTAAAAAGCGAGCAGAACCCGTCATCAATCCATTTTATTTGTGCAGCAGCAGAGTACGAAATTAAAGGCAAATTTCAGAAGGCTATTTATCAAATTTGAGGGTGAATGTTTGTGCTTAAATGGTCATTCATCACTTTGTCACTTTAGTGAGTGTTTGACACACTCCCTCAGGAGCTTCAATGTGCAAACAGGTACACCTTATAAACGGAAGTCTTTACTCACATGGCCATGGTTGTTCAAGGAAAGTTTGCAGATGGCATCTAATGAAGTTTTTATCTATATGCATTATTCCTCATTTTTCTCTGCTCCACAGAGGGATATGACTGCAGGGGGGGCCAGAGCACTTAGAACTACAGCCCAGCCATACCAGTCACATGACAACATTGGTTGTAAGGTCATAAAGTCATCTGGTGCATATGGAAATTGCCGTTTCATATTGTTAGTTGATGTTTTTGAATACATTCATATTAAATAGCACTAAATCTTTTCTTTAAACATCTTTAGGCCACCAAAATATTTGGCAATATTTTTTGTGGCTTTGCAGACTCATATCCTATGTTTTTGTAACAGGTTTTTCTACAGTAATCAATATGAGTGATTTTAATATTCTTATTAATAGCCTAAGGAACAGGAATTCTTAAGCATTTTTCCTCCATCTTTAAAAACTTTTTTGTTTTCACTTTCAGCATGTGAAAGAACCACCTCCTGATTATCTTCAGAGCTCTCAATATTTACAAAGTTAAGGTCTTTGATGCTGAATTCTCTGAGCATGTCTGCATTTTGTTTGACATGACTTTTTATGATGGACTCTCGCACTTTGTCTGAAACTTAATTAAAATGATTAGTGAGTTCCCAGGCATTTTCTCTGGCAATATCTATTTCACTCACCTCTTACTCACATAAGTTGAGCTTCTGTGGTGCTTTAAATAAATTAGATGCTGGTTTGTCTGAAATTTTCTCTAATTCTCTACTTTTTTGGGGGGGGGGTTTATTAATGCAGTGAGGTTTAGAGTCTGTGCCCTCCATAACAATCTGTCCTTGAGGGAAAAAGATAAGCGAAAAAGACAAGCTTAAAACGTCTTTTTCAGCCTGGACTGAGACCTGCTTTTTGGCAGTCACATTATACTCAACAATGAAATCAGCCTTCTACCAAATCAAGAATACAATACCAAGGTATAGATTGATCTTAAGAAATTTTACATACTCTATCTCTAGCTAGGTAGACTACTATATTGGATCATACATCTATCAGCTGATCCAGTGCTGCCAGGGATGTAACACAGGCTAAAAAAATGTGGAAAAAAAATATTAGAAGAGCCAATGCTTTAAATTTGTTACTGTTGCTTTTAATTTATTTCATATAAATTAATTTGTCGGTTTGTTTTTTTTATTTAATTTCAATGCTAAGGACTGCTTTTTTCTTTCTGTTGTTTTTACTCTGTTATTTGTCTGGTTGCTCTTTTGTTTTTATTCTATCTGCTTTAGCATATTTGCTTTTATTGTTTTTGTTCCTTGTGTTGTGTGGTATGTCTTTTGTTTGCTTTCTTGTATTGGTTTTATCATTTATTTCTCTAAATTTTTGGAAACAATACTTTGGGTTGCCTTTGAATATGAAACATGCTGTATTAATCTAGCAAATAAACATTAATTATTATCTGATAAATATATCAATAGAATGGTCATTTTTCTAATCATTTTTCTATAAGTTCAAATAAAACCTGGACCAAATATTTCACAAGCCTAAGTGGTAACATTATGGTTTTAATATATTGTACTTCATTTCATATGTAAGTTTTTTTGTAGCCACTAGAGGCAAATGGTCAGTGGACACCATGCAGACATTTAGTAGTTCAGTAAAAAGCATTAACAGAGGTATATATATCTGATCCCATACATAAGTGAAAAACAAAAACTGCAACACAACAAACACAGTGGCGCAACTGATAAACATAGAGGCACTACTGTAATATAACAGCTTTGCTCTGTGTAATTACTCATAAAGTAACAGTTCAACAAGTCAGCACATATTGTGCATACTGTACAGCATACTCATTTAGCTGAGACTCTGTACCACTACTACTAGAAGTGGTATGTCTGTCACTATTTTTAAAGGAAGCCAATAAGTGAAAAGTTGTTTTTAACTGATTTAAAGCCAAAACCTGGTCCAAAGCAGGTTAGATCAGCAGCATAGGAAACCATTGTTATCTAGTCAGGTTCAAAGAGAGACACCTCCTGGTTTTAGACCCCACATACACTGATAGCTTATTTATCTCACTTTGTAGTACACTCCTCTTGGGACAGAAGTGATCAAACTAACAACCCAAAGAGGGAGAAACAGACTCAAATACACTGAGAAGGAAAAACAAAGCAAGCATAGAGGCAAGTAAAGACAGGAAGGGGAATGATTCAGGACACATAAAAGGAATAATTACAATGAAAAACAGGAAATAGACCAAACTAAAAAGCGAAACATCACATGAATGAATAAATGTGAGTGAAACTTCAATGCATTACCTCTAACATCTCTGTCAGTCAAAATAGATTTTCAGACAGCAGTTCAACTGTATACGGGGGTCAGAGAATTAAATTTCAGCCATGCCAACAGATGACACCAATAGTTACAAGGTTGTACAAACAAACTGATTTGTTTGCCACAAATAGGCAAGACTGTCTCATATTGCTGTTTACAGAGGTTTGAATACACTTAGTATGAGTTTTTGAACATGTACAAGTCTTCCACTCCATTTTCTGTTCCAGACTGAAATTGCCTTATTTTTTGATCATTAGTCTACTTTGTAACCATCTCCAGAAGGTTAAATCCAAATAGTACCAGGCAGATTTCTTGCTTTTTGGTGAGGGTTTGACCTATTTGGTGATAGGTTTCTATACAAAAGGTGAGGTCAACTTGATGATTACATATTAATCCCAAACTTGGTTCACTTCTTAGAAGGAATGTGGGAAGCAGGAAAACTTAATTCTTCATTAAGTGCATCCAGGGTGATAGAATTTCAAAGGCATTAGATATTCAAAAGAAATATGTTTACATTATCATAGATTTTGTAATAATTGCTTCTACATTTAATGGTACAAATGCTTTCTTCATTTTTACCATGATTCTGTAAATTTTAAGAGAGAAGTTATTGAGCATTCAAAGTATGTAAGGGTTTAGAGTTAGAACCAGTAGATCAATCTTGTGACTCTGTGTGCTGGATTGACTTTTTGACTTTGTTTTTTTTTTTTTTTACTTTAAGTCCTTCAGCTGCTTTTGTGACACATTCTGGTTCAAACACACTGGCTGCACTTATCAAGCAGACACAGAATGCCTTGTAGTAAACGGCAGTAAATGCCAACTCATTTTGCCTAAAATAACAAGAAATGTTTAAAAAAAGGATATTTTTGAATTTAAAAATTTTTCACTATTCCAAAGACAAAATGAAACAAATACATTTATCACATATTTCAACCGATTTAGCACATTTGCACACTGACTTACGACTGCAAAAATGGAAGATTTTTCTAAGTAGTTGGATGATAAAGGCTTTAATAAGATGCTGTATATCTAGCTTAGCCTGATAATTTTATAGGCATTTTGACACTCCTTGTTAAGCCTTAATTATCTTCCTCACTTATCATTTCTCTAAAAATGGCCTGTCTGGCTCTCAACTTCCATGTTTTTCTTACATCTTGTGTTCCCGACTTTTTTCTGCATACCTTGTACACCGATTGTTTCCTACTGTGACTGGCCCTGCTCTCTCTGACAGTAATTGGACAGTGAGTGGGTAGCTGGAGGAACAGCCTCAGTGTAGTTTAGTTTAGTTTAGTTAAGAGGCTGCTTTACACTTTAAATGTGTTTTGCCCATGAGATCAATGTGGGGTCTCTCACACATAAATATCATCCCTGCCTTTTTTCTGACGTAATGGAACAAACTTTTAAAGATGAGAAGATCAAGAGTTAGATATGTATACCTAACCTGACATCATGGTCCTGTTTTAAAAACTGCAATTATTGGTTTGGAGGCATAACATACAAATGCAGCACATTTGCACATTGTTACACACTCAACATTGTGGCTCTCCTTGCCTGTAGAAGTGAAGCACAAGGGAGTAAGGGACAAGACAGATAGAAAATAATAGAAAAGATATAACTGACCAACCAGGAGATGGAAAAAAAGTATAGAGAAATAGGGATGAGATGCTGGAGAGGAAGACAGAGAGAGAGCAATGTTGAAGCAGCTGCAGAACTGTTTGCTTGAGAGTGCCTTTTAATCAGCAGAAAAAGCTCTGGTGAATTGGATAAAATGTTATCTGGGTGCTGGAAAAGTGGAGGTGGAATTTATGGTACATTATGTTCCAGCTATAAACAAGTGCTCCACAAAGCTCACAGAAGTCATTCATCACACACAGCTCAAAGCACTCCTTTCCCTTTCTTTGCTTCTGCACGCCAGTTGGAATGGCGCCCAGACCGATTTGGGGCTCCAAACACACAGAGCACTACAAAAAGTTAGAGGCAGAAAAAAAACACTTTTTCATTGTTCCAAAAGAAATTCTTTGAGTCTATATTTCTCTATTTTATCTGTGATAAACATTATGTATCATCTGTTTGAGTGGAGACTTTCCAAACACTCAAATGCACATACTTGTATGGGGAAACAGGGAGGAAATCTTGAGAGCCAATGAATAAGTCAAATAAGGACATTTCCAAATACTCTGGGTGATGGTGTTTTGGGCATACTGTAAAATTGGGTATGACAACCAACATAATCTTCAGTCTTCGAAAATAACTCAGAGGCTTGTAGGTTTTGTGGGGATTTTTCTTTTTGTTTATTTTTTATTTATTTATTTGTTTGTTTTGTTTTCTTTCTTTTGCTGACCAAGAGTAAGAATGAAAATAGAAAAATAACTTCACCAAATTAAAGGACGTGAGACTAATATCTTCACTAAAGTAGGGTATGGTTATGGGGAAATTGTTGACATTTAATAGCCCAGAGTTTAGCATGCATAACATTTCAAGTTGAAGAAAAAGCAGAAAAATGCAGACCTTTTTAGCTGAAGACGTAATTGGACAGAATTAATAACAATGGTAGCAGTAATTAATAAAATATCAGCTATGCTCCTCTGCCACATAACTTTGTTAAACTTAATCAAAGGCAAAATATTGAAAAAGTGTCCCAAGAATCCCTTACACTATATTCATTACCTGTAAATTTACATAAATAATAACAGTCAGCTTGAAGATCAGACCTCCCTTTAGGATCTGCAATACTGATCTGTTTTCAGTTAATGATTTACATGACACAACTTAAGGGGTTTGTATTGTTAAAAAGTGGTTGTCACAATATTGTTTGGTCTCTAATTTGTCAAAGATATCAAGCAGAGTTTTAGAGGCAGAACCACACTTCTTCCTACCTCCTAAAAGTACACACCTGACCCTCTCCTCCTCCAGCATTCTTTTATTATGCCCCTCTTAGACCCTTTTATTTTCACAGTTTCTAGCTTTGCTTCCTCCCCTCCCCAAACAACAAAAATGTCATGCAAGCCTTATGTCTCATTAATTTTATGTTAATATTTTCTAAATGCATCTTGATGGTAAAGTCAATGCTAATGAAAAAAAAAAAACTGTTCACTGTGGAGACTAAGGTCATCATGTCTGTGTGGAATAGTCCAGTACACCTTCAACCTCAGGGTGGGGAGAAAGTCACAGCTGTCGATAACATTCTGCATGCCAATTTTACCCCAAGGACCTAAGCAGCTACAGGATGATGGCACTAACATGCCACCTGATGAAGACCCCAGAGAGGCTGGTCATTTTTTGACGACAAACAGCCAGCAGTTTGCCTACCAACCCGGTATCAGGGTGGATGATGCGGTCACTGTGAGAATCATGTTATGTGTTTTTTTAAGTGCTTTCAATACGATACAGCTATGTCCCAGAGAAACAAGCTGAGGTGCACTGGAGTGGACTATCACCTCAAATCTTGGAGCTTCAACTACCTCCCATGCAGACTGCATTATGTGAAGTTTCAGGACTGTGTCCGACAAGGTCGCTTGCAGTATGTGGGAAACAGTCCTAGTAGTTAGGGCTGGCTCAGACTGAATCAGCTCTAACTATAAGCTTTGTCTAAAGAAAGTTTAAAGCCATAACCCTGTAATGTGGAGAGGATGTCTCCTTGCCACAACAAAAATTGAAAAATAGTTCTGCGGGATAGGAGTTTAAAGCTTAAGGCTCTAGCTCCCATTCTACTTTGAGAGAATTTAGATAGCACAAGTAAGCCTGCATACTAGGACAGAAGGGTAGGGTAATAGGGCATTTTCTTAATATATTATGGTACTTGACCATTAAAGGTGCCATTTGTAAAATCCCAGTACCTGCTCCAGCAATATGGGAGGGGAGAGTTACACCCAATTATATTATACAGTAATACAACCATGGTAAAATTAATATTTTTATGAAGTATTTTATAGGGAAGTTTCCAAGCTTCAACTCTTATCTCATGTCATAATAGTAATGCAAAGCTGCAAGACTATGGTGAGCTGAGCAAGCTTTTTAGCTATCAGTCAATAGGTCCATACAGCCACAGTTTACAGTCATTGGTAAATAACAGTGAACATGTTCAAATGGACAGCAGAGCAAGATTGTGCTAAATTCAAGCAATACTGAAACTCTAACTCAGTCCCAATAATACCGCCAATATTGTGTCACCGTCTTCACAAGTGGTGTCAGTGTAACTTTATTGTTCAACGCCACATTAGAGCTCTCTTAGCAATGTTTTAGGAACATCACAGTCAGTAACTACCGATGCAACAGTCACACTATGCTGTCTGTAAAGTTTATGCCCAAACACTATAGTTTACATTGTCATTTTTTACGCTGAAAATATGTTTCACTAAACAGCCAACGTCACCTACATAATTCAAAAGAAATAAGGCAAGTTCAGCATCAGACTTGTTTTTTCAGCCAGGAGCTGTCTCCAACATGAAAAAACCACACCGTTATTTGGGGCTTCGTTTCACATCATCCCTCTTCTTGGCTTCAGAATCTTAGATTCCCAACCTGATAAAGACTTTTTTTCTGTGAGCTTAATCCATGCCCCTTTTTTGACAGCAATAACAGGTCTCAGACGTCCCCAAACATGCCTGTGAGGATTCTTGCTTAAAACGCCACTCAGATTATGTTGAAAGCAATGCCCACATACTCCTCTGTTTCAGCTATCCTCTGAACATGCTGTTTCTATACCTGCAGCTTTAAATGCAAACTAGCTGTTGCTGGTGATGCCCCTTTCAGGAGGTCCATGTGGCCACCATCCTGTGCTTATGGTGAGTGCTTAGTGAAGCACTTGGTTGCTGGTAACAGACTCAGTCTGTAACTGTGTCAAAGCATAACGGTCATCATAACAGACAAGTCCCCCGCCCACCCACGGCTGCACACATTGCCGACAATTACGCCTACACACGTCATTTTATGTTAACTTTGTGAATTAAACAGATCATTTTTAGTCTATTTTTATCACAGATGTGATGCTAACTCCCATCGGCACATTAATAGAAATTCCCATTGTGCGTTATCATTGAGTTTTCAGGCTGATTGAGTATAAATTCAGGATTCAAAGAATGCATACTCCAATATTTCTTCATATTTAGCACTCAGCTCTACAACTGTTGGTTTTATGCCAAGGTTTTGGACATTTTAGTAAACTAAACAGCATGTCAGTAAGAAATTTCAGACCACCAAATTAATTTTTGGTATCTGTCCCATGATTTGAGACCACTACAAAATCTACCACCTATGGTAAAAAGAGAATGGGAATCCCCCCGTCCCCCCTTTAGTATTTAGCGCACTTGTCACAGGGCATACTATACGTGTGAAATTGCCTCCAGCCTGGCATTTTAAAAATGTCTTGGCAGACTGATAAACAATACTTTATCTCCACACAGGCTGATAAACGTTAATTCCCTTCTTTTCCATTGAAAAACTTCTAGGATTCTCATTAACTTGAGCTTGTTTTCCTGTTGTTCTTTTTGTTTCTCTTTCTCCATCCAAATTTCAAATAATCTCATTTGCAACCAAGGTCATCCTTGTTTGTAAGCAATGTGATATGAAAGGCCCCAGCAGTAAATGGTAGAGCAGAAAAAAACAAGATATGGTGGTAGGAGGTTTATTGCAGAGCATACTCAATATTACAGATGGGCCTTCAAGTTGGTCTGGCATAGGACTGCCACCAGTCACAAGCTTTTATCTCTATTTAACCTTGAAGACTGGAGACAGAGAGTAGTTGCATTGGGGTGACTCCTTTGACAGACAAGAATCTAATATCCCATGGCCAACACACACCTTCATTCACACTATTTGTTCTCGCTGGCACCCAAGCTTCCTTTTTCGCTTACCTTTATGATAACACTGCGTTCAAAGTCAAGAATCCACTGAGAACAAATGGTTAGAACTCCCGTTTGTGACAGATAATCCAACTACAGTCATTAAGTGTAATGCTTAAAAGGACATGAGCAGAAATATGTAATGGAGGACATAATGTCACTAAATTTTCACTGAGATAGATCATTAAGCACAGTGGATTTGATTGAGTGAAAGGTTGTGGAACAGTTTGCTTTTATCTCCTCTCTTCTCTCTGAAATCGATTCATGAATTTAAAATGGTTTTCTTTAACTCATACTCTGCCTGCATTAAGAAAATTGAAAATGCAGCAAGATAAGAGAATGGTTTGTTTGTATGTGTGTATATGTATGTTTGAGAGAGAGCGAGAGAGTACAATACAGGTGTGAGAGGGAGTATATCCATGCACTTTTGTTAAGGCTTTAGGTTTTACAACAAACACTGACAGCAAGCTGGACTCCTAGTGCAGGTACAAACAGACCGGGACCTGTAATGAAGGAACAGACAAGACCATGGACAGAATAATGGGCAGCAGAATCTCAGGATTGCTGGACAACTGAGACTCAAGGTCACTTAGCAGCAGGAATGAGGCATGATGTGAGGAGTAGTCATGTATGCTTATGGAGGGCTTCCCAGCAGAAAGTTCCTTGGCACTACCAGGGAACTGTCCAATTTTGTGCAAATGACCTGTTTAAGCAGCTAGAGACATGCATAAAGGAGAGGGAACTGGATATAGGGGAACACAAGATGTCGCACAGCGGAAGTATATTGTGTATTTATTCTGTTTTTTTTATTTTGCATGATTTTATATTTTTACTGCATGGTTTTAGTGTTAATGGTTTGTAGTGTTTTTA